>JAACJM010000050.1:0-468098 GCA_013368315.1 Tetrapyrgos nigripes
GGGTGAAGGGGATGATTCGAGGGGTTGTTAGACGCAGAGACGCCATAGGCAGGAGAGGAGGGATTTTGGTGTAGGTACAGGTGTGGGCGACGCGTTTCCTTTGCTTTCCCCCTCATACTCCTCATTTTCCCCTTCATAACGCTCAATCTTCTCCCAGTAATCATCTAAGCCAACTCCCGCATACACGGATCCCCTCTATCATACAAAAAGGCAGATTTGAGTTGGGCGAGGGAGCCGTGTTGTAAGTGGGTGAGGCGTTGGTGGGGGGAGGTGGGGGAAGTGGTTTCGACGACTGCATTCTTCATGCTTGAACGGATGGTATCACTGGGGTTTTGTCGGCACTTTTACTTTAATCCGTCTTGCTAAAGCACAGGACGATCTAGCGAGAGGATTTCAAGGCCTAACGGCGTGGAACGATAGCTGTGTGCGAAGCAACTCATTATTGATTTGGTATGTGCAGTTTTCAACACTAGAGTACTGTCACGACACGCTCTAATGAGGAACCTTTTGCATTGACCTATGATAGACCAATACCAATCGAGGCGGCGTCTACTTGGCACAGGTGAGTACCCCTTGGTCTTGACCTTTACGAGTTGCTGAACCAGAAATAGTGTAGCGCATTTCCATCAGTGGCTTCATCGGATCGTCGCAAGTTTTACTACGCAATCTTTCCAGGGGTTCTATCAACTAATTAATTCCTTCATTTATCTTCAGCTCGTTGGTCCCAAGAACACTATAGAACCTCAGGCCCTCCTTGTTACAAAGACGCACGCAGGACCTCTTAGACGTGATGAAGGACATATAGTTATACCTATTTAACTCTATCGTTCACTTTTATGTATAAGTACCCTCTTTGAACAATAACTATCCTCCAGAACCCGCAAATTGCGTGGAAAGGAAGTAGTTATACACGGACCACACGTGAAGACTGAGTCCAAGAGTCAAACGTCGAACGACTCCTGTCCTAACCTACGGAGATCTGCTTTCCAGAGGAGGAGTCATGATCATAACCAGGCCACGCGGGTCCTACCACGGAACAAAAGCACATAGTTGCTCAGGTGAAGCGATTGATGGGGACTGCTTTAGTCAAGTCCTTCATTCACGACCCGATTGCCAAAAGCTCCTGAGAACAGCCAGGAACTTCTGCGACTAGGTCCTGGTTGCTTCTTCAAGGCTATCCTCTCGTCATTGAGAGCCACCGCAGTAAGAACGTACAGAGATTGCGAGTACCAAAAAAATCATCATCATCGCAGGTATCAAAACATCTAAGCTAAGTGAGTGGGTACGTTGTCGACAATGATTAACGTGAAAACTTGAAGTAGTTTAATTTGATGAGTGGGATACCGTCTAGGTCGTCCTCGTTCTCGAGTCAGAAAGGGAACCAAGAAGTTCTTATTAGACTTAGGTTATCTTAGCGAATAGTCTTAGTGAGAGTCACAAAGTGGGGGGTAAGAGCGTGCGAACGTATCTCGCTTAACTCTCAAGTATATATCATTAATCAGAGTAGTATAATAATATAAATAGTCTAAGTATATCCGTATGATCATTTGACTGTATGTCTGCAGTACCTGATTGATGCTGTATGCATAGTAACTTAGTAACTTGATTGTTATCATTTAATTCCAACACTCCCCTTCAAGCGGATATCCCTAGTAATCGGGAGAAACACTTGATCTTATCAGCGGAGAGAGCTTTTGTAAGTATATCCGCAAGTTGATCATTAGTTGACACATGTTTAACTCGTATGTATCGTTGATGTATCCGATCAGTAAGGAAGTTTTTACGGATATTGAAATGCTTAGTTCTCTGAGTATGTTGTTCTTCAGGAGCACGTATAATTGCCAAAGTAGATGCACTATCTGAGTTGATAAGTACTGGCTCCTGTTCAGCATTTAGAATTTCTTCTATAAAACCTTTCAAATAAATAGCTTCTTGTGAGGCATGTGCGAGTGCGCATAGTTCAGCCTCAGTAACTGATAAAGTTACCAGTGTGCCTCGCTTACTTGACCAAGAAATAAGCGATTCAGCAAATTTGAATGCATAGCCCATGATTGGTTTATTGCCATACGTGGACATACCATCAGAGTCAGCAAATCCATAAGTAGAAGTAATAGTAGGGCTCCCTAGGTTGAGCCAGTAATCGCAAGTTCCTTTTAGATAAAGATAGCATTGTTTAGCTGCAGCATAATGCTCTTCACCTGGATCATTAAGGTATCTTGCTAGTTGACCAGTACAATATGCAATGTCTGGCCTAGTGCAGTCAGCGACATATCGTAAACCACCGACTAGTGACATATAGTGTTTAATAGCAGCGGCGTCCCGTTGCGGTTCACTCCCAGGTCTAGGGCTAAGATTTTGCCCGGGTAGCATAGGTGTACGGCATGTATGTAATTGGTCAAAATTGTATTGTTTGAGAATATTCTCAATGTAATGTTTCTGACGGAGTTTAATAGTATGATTATTCCTATCTCGTTGAATTTCCATACCGAGAATCCAGTGGATTTCTCCACCGTCAGTGACTTGGACGTGTCCACTAAGTGCAGTAACGAAAGCTTGTGCAGTAGCTTTGTTGATAGTACATAAAGTAATGTCATCGACATGACAAGATAGTATTAAAATGAGTTTATTCTCATGATATCGGTAGAATACCGCATTATCGTAAGTAGACTTCTTAAGTCCTAGTAACTTTATGAGAATATTGCATAATTTTTCATACCATCGACGACCAGCTTGTTTCAGCCCATATAGAGTCTTTCTGAGTTTAAGTACATAGCCTTCAGGTAAGTTAGGTAGTAAATTACCTGGAGGTGGATGAAGGTATAATGTTTCCTCGTCAGTAACATTTCCATAAAGATAGGCAGATTTAATATCAATCTGAGTAGTTTCATAGTCTAATGAAGCTGCAAGAGCAAGTATAAAACGTGTACTGTTCATGCGTGCTACAGGGGCAAAGATATCATTTGCGTAGTAATCAATGCCTTCTTGTTGACTAAAGCCTTGTGCTACTAGTCTAGATTTCAATTTGGTCTGTTTACCAAGTTCGTACTTAGTTTTGTAGACAAATCTGGAACCAATGATATTCGCATCAGCAGGAGGTTTGACGTATTCCCAGGTTCCTAGACTTTCTAGAGATTCTATCTCAGCTTTCATGGAATCAAACCATGCATTACGTTGTGGATGATTGAGTACATCCTTGAATGAAATTGGATCGCCAACGTTATCAGCGTAGTAAACATTGAATTCTGTTAAGAAGAAAGCAATGTTTTGTTCAACTTCATTGTAGAGTAAACCTCTGGCTTCTCGAATCCTTTTTGATCGTCTTGGGCCATCAGGTTGTTTAGTTTTGTCTTCGTCGACATCCATTGGTTCAGGTTCGTGTTCCTGAGAAGTTGGAGTTTCAGTTGTATTTTCTTCTGTAGTTTCTAATGGTTCTTGATTTTTGTTTTGTAACTCCCCTTCAACTTGCGATTTGGACGTTAAGAATTGCAAGTTGCATTCTACATTCACTTTAGTACCAAAGTAGACATAATGGCCTTTTGAATGATCGTCAAAGCCTAACCAAACTCCACGTTTTCCTTTAGGAGTTAGTTTACTGGTTCTTGCTTTGTCATATACAATGCAAGGTGTACCAAAGCTATGTAGATTGTCTAAGTTTGCGTTAACACTGTAACGTTTAAAATAGGGAGTTTGCATTTTTAATGCAGTTTTCGGAGATCTATTAAGTATGTACATAGTATAAAGTCCTGCATGCCACCATAAACGATTAGGTAGTTTTCCAGTATGCAGATTAACACGAATACCATTCATGATATGTTGATGTATGTTTTCAGCAACTCCATTTTGCTGAGGCGTGTCATGAACTGTATAATGTGCAATTGTACCTTGTGCTTTCAGGTAGTTTTTGAATGCACCCGAAGTAAATACAGCATCGTTGTCTGATTGTAGAATTTTAACTTTGATACCATATTGCGTAAATAGTTCAGTAGTAAATGTAACCCATTGGATATAAGCTTCGTCTTTTGTTTTAAGTGGAGATAATATTAACCAACGCGTACAGTCGTCGACAATGGTTAACCAGTATTTGTAGCCTTCAATAGAGGCAGTTCGTAATGGACCAAATATATCAATATGAAAATGGTCTCCGAAGTTTTCTGCTAATTCTGAAGTACGTTGTTTCGGAACAGAAAGTCTATGTATATTATTGATGATGCAGTCTTCGCATTGAGTTTCTGTCCAATCATCAATAATGATTGTAATAATAGATTTATCTGTTTTTAGTAATGTTTTTAGATTTGTATAACTCATATGACCAATTTGTTTGTGAAGTTCATATAAACTTAAAGTAGCAACGTTATCACTCAATTTTTTAGTTGTGATGGAGTAAAGTTTGGCGCTCTTGTGTATAACGCCAATGAAATTGTCCTTGTCATTACGTATTGTACATAAATGATCATGAAAAGTAAAAGTATAGTCCGCTTTTTGTGAAATACTGATTAAAGTAAACAGAAGTTTTGAGTTATAGTATACATTTTTAAGAGTGATCGATGAAGACTCACCATTGTCCTTCCTAATTTCTACCCGCATATCGCCTGCTAATCGAAGATCTAGATGCTCTGAATTGGCAACAGTTAAAGTTATGGCAGGCGTAGTATGAACGTTAAAAAGTAAGTTAAGATACGGTGTACAGTGTATAGTAGCACCAGAATCAATGATATGTGTATGATCTTGGTCAGAGATCGCGGTAAAAGCAGGTAGGGAAATATGATGACTCACTGGAGTCTCTGAGTCTTCCATCTCAACGTCGCCCGAAGAAATCGACTGTACCCAGTCCGATTGCGAAGTTGACGTAGTCGCAATTTGAGAAGAAGAAGACACAGGCATGGAGATGGCAACTGATGCATTCTCCTTGGTCTTGCCTTTGTTGGATTGTTTAGTAATCCCTTTCTTCTTCATAGCTTCTTTGGACTTTTCAGTCCAAGGTTCTGGGCACGTCTGGGTCGTATGACCCATCTTGTTGCAGTTGAAGCACTTCCGATCCTTTTTGACATCAGAAGGCTTCTGGAACGGCGCTGCGGCGTTAGTGCGTTCCCCTTTTGACTTGTCCGATCGTTGAGCACCGCCTTGACTAGTGCTACCGGACTTCTTGTCGGACTTCTTCGAAGGATACGTTCGAGCATTGCTCAAACGATAGTTAGTGAATTCCTTCTTTAGCCGCGCAATGAGGTCAACGGCTCTGTATACGGGTTTCTCCCCTTCAGCTGCAGTAGTGGCATCCCATGTAGCTGCAGCTGCATCCACAGTTGCTTTGTAAGAACTGCGAACAAAGTGATAGTGTGGAGGAATAATCCCCACTAGAGCTGAGTAAAAGACTTGATCTGAGACATCTATGTCTCTCTTCTTGATAGAAGCCCACAGATCCTGAGCTTCGTCAAGGAGCTTATCAAACTCCCAGACTGGTTTACGTAAGTTGAAGAGTTTCCACAGCTCGTTAGACTCTTGAACTGTGGATGAAGGGTTGAAACGTTGCTTGAGCTTCTTGATAAGCTCTATCGCATCCGACTCTTCGATGTAGTGGATCATGATTTTATCATCAATCTTGCCTGTAATAGCGTTAAAACAGGCTAGTTTGACAGTATTACCAGGATGTAACCCAGAACTTTTAAAGTGTTGGTGACGAATCACCCGTAAAGCGCTATTAACGCGAAAGTACCACATCTTCCAATTTTCACTGCCAGTAAGAACTGTCAAGGAATCAAAAGCTTTGTTGATGTCGCTGAGCGGCATCACGTAGTTGGGGTTTGTATTTTCGGGCATAGATAATGCGACCAATGAAGTAGGGGTAGATGGAGGAGATAATGATGGAGTAGGGACAGTATCCCGGACATTAGTCCTAGTATTTTCACCAGCATCAGACATAATGGGATCAAGTGCGAATGGAAGAGGGTTTTGGATGAGAGGATCAAGTGGTTGTGCTTGCGAAGTAGATGATATGGGCGGAGTAGGAGTTTGGGTACCAGAGGGGTGTGCACTAGAGTGGCGACTGGTAGTAGGAAGTGGGATATCTGGGACTGATCCTTGAGATTGAGTTTGTCGACTAGTCATATACTAGTCCAGGAACAGAGTACGAATAGAGAGTAAAGCAGAGTAGAACAAGTGTTTATCGAAGTTATAGCAAGCTAGGTGGGGCCCATAACCTATTAGACTTAGGTTATCTTAGCGAATAGTCTTAGTGAGAGTCACAAAGTGGGGGGTAAGAGCGTGCGAACGTATCTCGCTTAACTCTCAAGTATATATCATTAATCAGAGTAGTATAATAATATAAATAGTCTAAGTATATCCGTATGATCATTTGACTGTATGTCCGCAGTACCTGATTGATGCTGTATGCATAGTAACTTAGTAAATTGATTGTTATCATTTAATTCCAACAGTTCTCAAACGACGAGTCTAGATGACAGGTACAGTCAGAATTTGAAAGTAAGGATAAGGAGAGTGGGGAAATCTTACTGAGGCTCCTTGTCCAACTTGACATGACTAGAAGCATGGCTCTCAATGCCCTTTACACAGTGGAAAGCGTTCAAGTTCTTGTGGAGAGTGATTTGGAAGACGGAGCAGCTTCCTTGTCTATAGAAGGGTTCATGTTGAAGCAAACGAGTAAAAACCAAATGAATCACGCACTGGCTGATAATAGTACTCCGAGCAAGGAAGAATGCCCAAAGCCTGTACCACTTGTCACCGTACTTGGCGGCAATCTTGTCCTTGTTAGACACCCACCTGTAGAGGGTAGCAGAGTAGTGAACGCTGAGAACGTCGATGTTCTTGACTTCAAAGTTGGCACTTTGAAGCTGTTTGAAGAGTCGTTCGTTTCGTACTGTCTTTTGTCAAAGGTAGAGGAGAAACATAACATACCTGAGAAATGACCCAACCAGCTAGCATCTGCACCAGGGAAAATGTACTTGTGCAGACGGAGCACGAGCACAAGTGCTGAGTCGAGAAAAGTCCGAGTCCGACGATGGGAGCAAAGACCACCACGTTATCAGAACGGATAGAAGCAGAAGCAGAAGCAGAAGCAGAAGCAGACGAGGCGTGACTTTGACTTTGAATTTGGGGTTGGGATTGAGGTTGGCTTTGGATTTTGTCCGAGCTGCATTGACGTCAATTGATTATTGAGGTTGTTCCGACTCTTCTGGGTCTTGCGCAACTTGGCAGGATGAGAATTGGAGTCGGAGTCGGAGTCGGAGTCATCCCGTTTTGAGGCAAGGCGTTTCCTTTTGCTTAGTCGTGAACTCCGAGTCGGTACCGTGAAGATGAGCGAGGATGGCAGAGAAAGAGAAGGGGGTGGACGTGGGGACGTGGGGATGGGTATGTCTTTCGTCTCAGCCCAAGCCTCGAGACAACGCCTCTTAACAAACTCGACCAATTTCTGGTTCGGATCTGAATGATTTCATCCTGGAAAGCCTTTTTCTATCATTGACGAAAGCGCAAAGATCATGGACGACTTGGGAGAGTTGGGCAAGAGTGAGTCTCGGTCTAATGATTAGTCTCTCCGAGTTCGTCAACCCTCAGGCTGCCACTCGATCCACAAATACCGAGTAGAAAAACGAGGATGACGAGATAGAGCATTTCGAGGGGGGGATAACTAGAGTAGTACGTAGAGGTCAGACCATGTCGATGTCGAAATCATATGTTTAAAAAAACAAAGAAAGAAAAAGGAAAAATCTCAATTCTTGAACAATGTCAAACTCACCTTGCAAAATTCAGAAGAAACAAATGGTTTCCTCAGCTCTTCATCCTGTGTCAATTCAACGAGAATATCAAAAGCCTTCAAAATATCCCTTCGAAACTTGTCCAGTACTTCAAGCCCATCGATAGCTTGCTAACTTGAATATGTTGATCATTTTCGTGTTGAGGGGTCTCAAGTTCTTCGTTTTGGTCCTTATTGTCTTCATCGTAATCTTTATCGTCTTCGGGAGCAGCGTGCTTCGTTCCTTTGCCTTTGCCACTCGGTTTCATAGTCTTGATACCTTTCCCCTTCCTATTCCCATTGCCCTTCCTTCTTACTGTCATTCTTCTGGTCCTCCCCCACCGTCACCCTCAGCCCCTCCCCTTAAGTGGGGCATGGCTACCTCGCATTAACACCCTCTGCACTAAGATCCTAAACGCTTTCCCTCTCAGCTTATCCCACTTCAACTCTGCACGCGCTAATGTCTGCGGTAATGTGTTGACTGTTGAGGTACCGGATGAGATTTGTGCGGGGTATGTTGGTGACTTTCATCTTTAATTTGCTAAGGGCTAGGTTGTATTGAATGCACTGCGAGTGACGTGAGTAAGCAGTAGTTGAGTTTAGAGAGAAAAGAAAGGAGAAGAAGGTTAGGTCACTGTCAAGACGACGAAAGAGTAAGAAAGACTGACCTCAAGTGACTCATATCGCCCTCTCCTCCCAACCCGAAATATTCTCAAACAAACTTGTGTATCACGAACATCTTATTCCAGAACGCGTGGATGTACTCGTCTGGGAGTTTTAGCTTGTTCGCGTTCTGCTTATCGTTGTCGTTGTCGGAACCAATGTTGAATCTTAGCTTCCCCAGCTCTCCCCCTGGTCTGACATCATGTGATGAGTGCTGACAAAGGAATGCTGGTCTTGTCCCGACGCAACTTCCCTTTTTGGCAGTGTCGGTCTGGAATTAAGTGCTGAAGTCCTCCCTGTCTCAACACACAAGTCTCGACAACGAGGGGTGTGTGATAGTTGAATATATTTCTTCATTTAGACTCAAAAAATGAGTAGATCATGTACACTACCGACTGAATTCTGTAATATTATAATTGTATACAGTACTTCTACGCTCGCCATCCCAAAGTTGCTTCGCACATGAGAGCCCCACCGTTGTTTCCATCGACTCTAAGCGAGGTAGAATATGGTACGTGGCTCGATTTGAGTGTGGACAATCTTCGGGGATAATTGACACCCACGCCCGCCCGCAACCGAACATGAACCTTGGTGCGCGCCTCCCCGGGCCTGTAGTTATTCGTAACCGTAAACGAAGTGTCAATATGTACTACATACGTTGATTCTTCATATACATAGACATGCAGTAAGAAAAATTAAAAAGTAGTGACAAAGGTCTACCACAAGCAAGGATCGAACACACAACAATTGGGACCAAATGAACCCACTTAACAGCTATACTACAGTGACTTGCAAAAGAATCTCAGTACCCATTATAGATAGGGATAAAACGGCCAGAACTTCCCAAAAGGGAAGGCGCGTCGGGATCAACCGACTTCACGTGATGTCAGACCAGGGGGAGAGCTGGGGAAGCTTTGAATCTTGTTCGAACAAGTAAATGAACATGAGACACTGAGAAAACAGAAACTCGAGTATGCAATCCTGCTTTCCATCGACTGCATTCTTCTTCATAATCATTATGAGCAAGATGGGCCCGGGGTGGTAGGTCAACGCTGAGTGTGAGAAGCAGCAGCAGCGAAGAAAAGAAATGCGCTATTCTGGTTCTTGCTCCTCCCCCCAATGCCGACGTGGGCGCTACCACATCCTCCCCTCAACGAGTCTGACACCGTCAACGACAAGAGGAACGTCGCAGTCAGTACAGGTAGTTGGACTCGGATTAGATAAGCATCATCATTTCTCCTTTGTGCTGCCGATTCTTTCTCCAAGTCTCTCTCTCGTATCCTTGTTCAAAAAGCCTGTCCTATTCTAACTGTACCTTCTAGACTCAAGCCACCTTTCAAGCTATGCTATCATGATGTCAAGTCGCTTCTCAGTTCTGTCTAGTTGATGACTCGGAGGGCGTTTCAAAATCAACCTCATTTTTCCATTGTCCAAGCGTTTTCTCAATCTGGCACTGACCTTCAACACTCGGAGTCAAAATATGCTTTGTCGTTTGGCCCTTTTAGCCGCGTTATGACACGTTCAGAGCGACGCAGGTCAACAATTACAATCGTTGGTGAGTATTTCAAGATATTTCAACTTCAACGTCGTTTTTACAAGCGCTTTGTAGGGCCGTGTCTATTCCTCCTCTCGACTTTAGTCATTTTTCGGGGTCCGCATTGGTATTGATGTCAACGTACGCATATCCTGGTCTGAGTGTGCATCCTATAACTAGCTATGGTAAGCCAAAGACACACTGTCAAGACTTCCTGCCAAGTTTGACCTCGAATATATCCATCTTATGATTAGAATGGGTGTGGAATTCCGCTGATGGTCGACTTGTTGTGGTCCTTCCAGGCTTGTGCAAGGCCATGTTATCATGTGCCAGGACATTTCTTCAAGAGAGGACAACGATATTACATATATCTGGAGCAGCCGTTGGACAGAAACCTATCAAGTCGCAAGACATTAGGATCTCGGGATCTAGAATGTTGAGGGTTCATGGTTGGTAATGCCAGGGATGCAGGTGAACGATTTTTAGACGAGGTTAGGAAAAGGCAAGGAGTTGGAGATTGACTGGATGTGCAACATCGAGAACTAAGAGATCGTGAGTTTGCTTTCACCTTATCCTGTCGTATGCTAATCTGAATCATTTTTCTAGTACAGTGTGCATTACCCGTGGTGACGCCAGAATCGGTTATATATTGTTATACTTGAAGTTAAAATGTACTTGCCCTCAGTGCAAGGTCAATGCAAGGCTTTAATTTCATTGTTTGCTTGCGCCCTCCAGCGCCTAAGTATTTTACACATCGTCCTCATCCTCGTGTCTGTCCCTTGCTCAAAATCCCTGTCCCTATTTAAGCCCGGCCTGGCAGTGCCTCTTCTCCTATTTGCTGGCTGCTTCAGAAGGTGACAACTATGGACATCAGGGCCCGCACTACGACCAACCCAAGGGAAGAGGTCCCATCCAATCTGTCAAAAGAGGCGTCTAATGGAAGCGCTGGCCAAATTAAGATCATGCGGCACATGGAACGTGTTGGTCAAACGAGCTTCTCGTTCTCGTCAATACAAACGTCCTCTTGTCCACTACTATCACCATGAGCAAGCCAGCATCGCCGACAGACACCTCCCCATCCCCTCCGAACCTCACAATATCCCAAAGAACTCCAACTCTTCCGAGCATTCCTTCAGTTGTACAGAGCAGTACGGATGATACCCATACCCAGGCAGGCATGAGACGGTGTCAGTCCACTGGAAAAGTTTTTGATGGAGCAGTAGGTAGTGGAAATGGGGGCCAGGGAATTCGCGATGGTGAGTCTGTCGCTGGGTGCTATCGGTCAACGATACTGATTGTGACGCCTGGAAGTCGGCTCGTCTCACACTGTTCCCACCGACGCTGAAAATGTCACGAAGAAGCCAGAGTCCGCCGCTGGTCTTGATGAAGGGATAGATACGACCATCGCACCGTCGGGTCAGTCTGGTACAAGCGACAACGATTTCCAGCGTTTCTTGAAACATAGTCATACTGAGGTAGACGGTGACACCCCCAGTGGTATGCTTTGTCTCTCTCTAGTGGGCACATACTCGCATACTAACTATCCTTCCAGTCAGTCGTACCTCAATCGAACTGAAGTCTTTCTCCACGGCGAACAAATGTAGGTAGTGGCCTCGACCCTTGCTCTCATATTCATGACCATTGTCTGTAGCCAATGAGAGGCTTTTGCAGCGCGAATCGGATAGATTTCAGAGCCAAGGTTAGTAACACGCGTTCTTATGATGTTTGTTCTGTACTGAGTTGGCATCATCGGTCAGGCAGCGGTGACTGGACGACGAGCACAGCTCATCGAGACAATCTAGACTGTATCCATGTGGACAGTGAGTAATGCTAGCCTTCTGTTGGGGAAAGTTTAGCTGACAACGATAATTCTAGACACTACTGATGGGATTGGTCATGGTCTGTCCACCTCTCTAGTACGTGAGTCAATTAACGGAGGTGAGACTTGATTCTATGCTCTCTTTCATAAATTGTTGCTGATGGCTTGGGCAGAATATAAGAGTGGTACAGATCATCCGTATCCTCCCCCGGAAAACGTGAAAAGTCCAAAGTCATCTGGTTATGGGGGTATGAGAAACCAACCACAGCCGACTCAACAACCTACAGTCCTGGACCGACTTGCGATGAAATCAGAACCTCAGCCGAGTCACCCATCATCTTCATACAGTGGTGAGTATCCCTGTGAAGGCTCTTAAGTGCTGGACTAATCCTTTTAATCAAATAGAATACAGGAACTACGACTATACTAAAAAGTATCCTGTGGATGAGCTCGGGAAAGAAGTCAGCGAGAATGCTCGGGTCTGGAAGGTTTACTTAGACGAGGCTGAGGAAACTGACAGGGAGATGTTGAGTGGATTCAGAGATACACTCGACGCTCTCCTGGTGTTTGTGAGTGCCATTATATCTCTAGAGAATCCACTGCTGACTCGTGTACTAGGCGGCGCTCTTTTCCGCGGTAGTAACATCCTTTGTAATCTCCGCCGTTGAATCTCTCCAACCAGATTACAGTCAAATCACAGCGATGCTCCTGGTTGAGCAAAACCTGCTTCTTCGTGCCGCCGGGAATCCCACTGCTATTGGCAATGTTAAAACTGCGTCGGTCAACCTGGACAGTGCAGACACGAGTACTGCTGATCTCTGGATCAACGGTCTCTTCTTCAGCAGTTTGTCATTGTCATTGGCTACAGCTCTCCTCTCTGTGCTTGTCAAGCAATGGCTTCAAGCATATTCCTCCTCCCTCCCCACCGGTAATGCTCGCAAGCGTGCCAAGATCCGCCAGTTTCGATATGCTGGACTCACAGATTGGAAAGTCCCACAAATCATTGGAACTCTTCCCATTGTCCTCCATGCTTCCCTTGGTCTATTTATGGCAGGGTTCTCGCTGTATGTTTCAGAGCTTCAGCCCTCACTGTGCTGGATAGTTGTCTCTGTCACAGCCATCTCCTTCCTGATGTATCTGGGGAGCGTTGTCATTCCAGTCATTGTCACTATTCAATGTCCATACAGAATACCACTACTTTTTGTGCCTCTCAATTTCATCTTCTTTCCTCTCCAAATTGGCAAATACCTTTGGATCAGATACTGTTGGGGGCAATGGTGGTTAGAGTGGCCCTCTCTTCCTAGTAATTCCATACAAGCTGCAGAAGCCACATTTCTGAAGCCCAATGGTTATGGTAGTCAGCATTCTAGATGGGACATATCCCTTCTTCATAACCCATACACTCGTCATCACTCTATCCTGGCTGACTGCATCAAATGGCTACAATCCCTGCAATCAAATGATTCAATGCAGGACATTGTAGGTCGGGCTCTGCATGGAATCATGAAGGAGCACATCATTAGGGAGGACAATGGGAAGCTGCAATATTTTTCTCCAGCTCTGAAATGCTACATTGACAACCTTGACTTGAAATTGATTCTGAACTGGATATTGAGCTCATCTCAAATTGGCAATGACGAGTATAAATCTAAACTCTGTACATCTCTGTGCACAGAGTGGGGAAAGGCTCGAGCAAAGTTTCATGGCTTTCCTCAAGTGAAATTGGAGGGTTGTCTGATAGATGAAGCTAAGAGTGGAAATTTGCATCATGTTAAATTCCTGATTGCAATGGGGGCAGATGCTAATGCTAAGGGAGGGTACTTTGGGTTTGCATTGCAGGCAGCAGCAACTTGGGGACACCTGGAGATTGTCAGATATCTCATGGAGAAAGGAGCAGATGTTAATGCTGAGGGAGGGGGATATGGGTTTGCATTGCAGCCAGCAGCAGCTAATGGACACCTGGAGATTGTCAGATATCTTGTGGAGAAAGGAGCAGATGTTAATGCTAAGGGAGGGTACTATGGGTTTGCATTGCAGGCAGCAGCAGCTGGGGGACACCTGGAGATTGTCAGATATCTTGTGGAGAAAGGAGCAGATGTTAATGCTCGGGGAGGGGCACAGAGATCTGCTCTCAACGCAGCATATGGCCAGGTTGCTGAATATCTGATATCTAAAGGAGCAACTTGAGCACCCAAGTAGTTACCTGTAAGTAGATGTTTAATAATATTAAGGGCCCTGGCAGGGTCCAGACAGGGTTGCTTTTAGGATTATGTATGTGTAAAGGACGGCCTAGGAAATAAAGATTAAGAGAGTAGTAATGCCCGAACGGCAATCGTGTCGGCTCGCAGACACATGATGCTATCACTGCAGGTCTGTCACCTTCAACAACTACACGTAACTTGTGTTGTGTATTAGACCAAGACGGATGTGTATGCTAAACATAATTTTGAAAAAAGAAATCTAATTAACCTCCTTCGCAACACCATCCCATCCCTTAAATCCCCCAAGCCCACTCTCCACCACCTGCTCATGCCCCTCCTTCCTTGCCTCCTCCACCGTCCAATGCTCATACACCAAACTAACCCTCTCCCAATCAATCACACTCCAAAACTCTTTAATCCAAGCTTCCTTACCCCATACGCCATAACCTGCACTTGTCCATGCGTGTTCGTGGACGGAGAGACAGAAGAGGGGGTAGAGGGTTTCGCCGATGTTGAGGGTAGATGAGAGGCCTAGGGCGTTAGCGGTACTGCTACCGGGACCAGAGGGTTTGGACATAGTCATAGTATAGTGGTCGGAGCGGGATAAAGTCCTTTGGTATCTCGGTGTCAAAGCAGCGTTGTTCAACCCGAGACCCATGTTGAAAGAACTTGCATTTTGGGGAGTGGGTTCATCGAAGAGGGAGGTGGGGATCATGTTTTCTTCTCCGAGGTTTTTGTTGTTCTTGTCAGTTAAGGAAGGAGTTGAGGTGTATATGAAACGAGGGTGAAGGGGGTGATTCGAGGGGTTGTTAGACGCAGAGACGCCAGAGGCAGGAGAGGAAGGCGAGACACCTGGAGGAGGGGATTTTGGTGTCGGTGCGGGTGTAGGCGACACGTTTCCTTCGCTTTCGCCTTCATACTCCTCATTTTCCCCTTCATGATGCTCAATCTTCTCCCCAGTAATCATCTCAGCCAACTCTTGGGTCCACTCCCGCATATACGGATCCCCCTTCATCAACGGATCCCCTCTATCATACTGCAACATCCCACTCCCCATCAACAACTTGGAATGCCCCATATACATCCGACTCCTCACCAAAAGCGTCCCTGGCCCAAACGTCGGTACGACAGCTGTGTTTCCAGCGGCATCAGTGACGAACTAGATGTAGCCGTTGGTAAACATGTCCATGGCAGCTGCGGAAAAGGCAGATTTGAGTTGGGCGAGGGAGCCGTGTTGTAAACGGATTTGGGTGAGGAGGTGGGGGGAAATGAGGTGTTGGTGGGGGAGGTGTTTGGGGGAGGTGGGGAGAGGTGGGAATGGAAGAAGTGATCGTTGAGGAAGCGTAATTGAAGGCGAAGACGGAGGAACGTTCGGGGGTGGCACGGATGATGGTGTCGACGATGGACTACTACAAAAAGCATTAGTAAAAGTAGTAAAAAGAACGTAGACTACACACCCTTGACCTCTTCATTCAGCCTCTGTAACAACCCCTGCTGTTAGTCCACCGCGACGACCTTGAACGCAGGAGGAGGCAAAAAATTGGCCAAGCCTTGGTCGATACGTGTACGCAGTGGAGGAATGTCGTGCAGAGCACATCTGCCTAGAAAGCGACTTGGAGTTGTGAATTGACGCATTCCGGATACATTGACTTTGGTTTCTTCGCCTTTCCTTAGAGTGAATTCAGTGTCAGCGATGCCATGGTCAGAGTCTAAATTCGTTTCAAGTGAGAAAACGTCGAATAAATGCGAGGTGAGAGAAAGCAGAAAGGATGCGTAGCAGCGGATTTGCTAGCAGAACAAGCTTGTCCAGATTACTGAGGGTGAACCGATGGTCGTTGGGAGGACATTTATTTTTAGCCGCGTCCACTTGAATTTCGTCATCAACATCCTTGGTCCTCGATTGCGCAACAGTATACTCGACGACCGCTGAGGTCAAGCTGATTTACAGGTGAGTACTATTACATAGATTGGGTCATTCGCAAAGATGAAATGCTCTTTAGGTATTTCAGGCCTTAGCTTTCAGCTTCACGCTCGTATGAAGCTGCACCAAAATGCCTTTTCGGTTTTTCGGATCTGCTAGGAGTATCTGAGTTGTAGTCAGTTGGTTGAGGGAATCCAACACTGGGAGTGTTCTGTCCTTGCTTCAAGTTCGATGGCCACCGTACAGACACGGCAGAGTGATCCCTGTCCAACAGTCGGACAGAAATGGGCAGACCCTGTAGATTTGAGGGCTTGCTTCGCTTCTGTTCCTGTGGATCTTGTACATCGCTTTGCTCAGTGCGAGTTTGCTGATCCGGTGTCC
This sequence comes from Tetrapyrgos nigripes, assembly GCA_013368315.1. Lineage (NCBI taxonomy): Eukaryota > Fungi > Basidiomycota > Agaricomycetes > Agaricales > Campanellaceae > Tetrapyrgos > Tetrapyrgos nigripes. The sequence continues at coordinate 16,264 of JAACJM010000050.1, forward strand.
CTGCTTGACCGATAATTTCCGTTCAGATTATGGATGTTCTCAGCAAAACCATGGCATTCCATGCCCCGCTTAACTACCAGATATCTGCTCCTGAACTACGAAGACGTGCTTAGGGACCTTGCTCGCATTAGTGCTCAATCTTAAGACTCGGAATATCATCTTCATCTTGACATTTCACAAACGTTCAAGAACTTGAGAGTTGGGCTAGTTCCTGCTATGTACGTACTACTCTGGACTTTCTGGAATTTTACTGAAGCTTCGTTTTCAGGACTGTATGTCTGCGTTGACCGAACGGATGAATACCCACTGACATTTCTCATATGCAGCGCTGTTCTTCAACTTCGTCCCTATCTCTCTGGTCCCATCCTGTTGACCAACGCGTTCGGTAACCAAGCAGTTCACATTCCACCTGAAGCCTTCAACGCTTCCTCTGCAGAGGTTGAAGACTAGATGGATGTTTGGGAAGCTACTTTACCTGATGGCATCACTGCAGTCGGTTCGTACAGTTCAATTCGCCATGGATTGCCTTGACTCACCGTTATCAGCTCGACGGAGCGACTGTGTCGAGCACCAATGGTGACGAACCCTTTGTCGCAGTTGACGCGAGCCCTGAGAGTACAGGGGCTTGGGAACTCATCAGAATGGTGAGCGTTACCTGCTCAAATGATATTGTGATGCGTTCTAACCTCTGTTTCGTGTCGTTCTCCAGTTACCAATATTTGGGAAGTTGGAATTAAATTTTGCACAACAGTCCCTTCCTCTTAATGACTTGGTCACTCTCGAAGTCCAGTGTGTAAACAAGGCTAAGACTGATACAAATTACGTTGGTTTCCTTTCTTTCTTGGGTTTATACATCATCTTATACCACTTTTTCCAACAGCTACCCTACCGATCCCGTACTATTGAGACAAAACCTACCGCATTCACTGACACTCCTTCCTGACGTTCAGGAAATGGTCTCAGCCAAAACTCCGATGACCTGCAACAACGCTCTCCGACCTGACGACAACCATCAACAGCAGCAGTCATCGACACTGATGGACCCCAAGAGCTCCTCAACGTCATGCTCGATACACTCCCCCTCAGCAATGTAGCTTTCCCAGACAGATTGACCCCTCCTCAAAATCGTCCCGGCTTCTCGAGCGAAACTGCGTTTTCATACTCGAAGATGGTACCACTAGGATTTTGGTCGTCACCACTTTTACTTCGTTCCGTCTTGCTAACGTACAGGACGATCTAGCGAGAGGACTGCAAGGTTGAAGGATAGCGCCAGAAATGGTGTAACGCGTTCCGATCACTGGCTTCATCGGATTGTAAGTTTTACTATGCAATCCTTCCCGGTGGTCTATCAACCAATTAATTCCTTCATTCATCTTCAGCTTGTCGGTCTCAAGAACACTACAGAACTTCAGGTCCTCCTCGATAACAAGATACGCGCAGGACCTCTGGCTCAACTTGTGGTCGAAAGCATCATCACAAACAACGCCGATCCTTCTGTATCATCCCCTTTTAACCCTCGCCACTGGACCAATGACAATAATGTTCATATCGCCGCCGATTTGACTTTATGGATCCTGTTTTAGAAGAGACGATCAACAGCCATCCTGATGCTTTCTTTCAGAGGTATGCTACTGGTTGTCGTTGACTTGCAAACATCTCACATGGGTGTGTCTCTGAAAGACTTGGAACCGACTGTCCCACACCGCATGTTGCGGTAGGGCCACACCTTCGCTCTAGATGGCTAGTAGTGATCATATATTTTCGTTGTCTTCCTTAAACCTGAAATCTGCTTGCAGCTTTCTATAACTTGACTCCCACTGATGTCACCAACCTCTTTCTTCATCGTGAAAGCCGGCAGTGCTATCCAACTTATCACGGACTTTGGCGGCTAGGTATGTTCGATTCATTCTGACCACTTTCTGTACTCGCTCAATCCATAACAGATGTTGCGAGACTGGTGGAGGCATCTGAAGTCTCGTTATGGAGTTTCGCTCACCGATAATACTATCGGTAATGCTACTGCAATTGAAGAGAGGACCCAAGACTCCGTCTCAACTCCGTCTTGAACTTTGACGATTCTCAGACTAAGCTCCGAGCACCTTCGCAAGGATAGATGTATTCCAACAGTTTGGCAACTTTATGGTTCTGTCCCTTAATCTATGAGCTTGTACATATGCCGAAGAAGAGATATCTTGACGCCCGAGATTGACCAGTCTGTCTGGTGTGCATTTAGCAGTGTACCCTGAAATTCTTCGTATTCTCTTCGTTTTCTCTCACCGAGGTCTGGATCCTCGATCCCAATGATTTCGCTTCTGTGAAGGAGTTTTGGCAATAAATTGAATAAGGATGGCCATCGTTTGGACATCCTGTTGCAACGCAGCAGCAACTCTCCCTGTTGACTACCAGACACGTTCTGTGATGTTGACTAGATATCTATCTTCCCCATATGTTGCCCATATGCAGAATCTAGATTTTGGCGGGCTCTGTAATAATTAAATGTCATTATCAAGAGTAAGAAATACTTTGTATCTGACTCTGCAGTATGTCGTAGACGCGAGTAAGGCAGTTTCGGACGCGGTAGCCGCCAAACTGCTTACCACCATCTTCACCGTTGTCTACGCATTGACTTGCGTCCCACTTGCCCATTCTTCTTCCCCGTCCTTTGACGCCTCGCTGGGACTGCTTCCTCAGTGTCTACCAATCTATCAATACACCAATATTGTTCACAACACCGGACCTCATGCGGCGTACATCTTCTCAACAAAAGTGAATAACCCTCGCTGCAAACCTCCGAGTCATCTCGGTCGACAGCGAATACATGGAACTAGTCTCAGTTGGAGCCATAAAGTGAGGATTTCGTCCCTCATTAGCTCAGCTTTTAATTAACGATAGAAATGGTCAAACTTGTACTGTTTGAACAGCTCTTCTTATACAGCTCTAGCCGACAGGTGAAATGTCTGTTACGCAGCCAAGTCTTAAGGTCAATCCAATACTCCTCAATCTCTTTCTTGCTCCCCTTCCCCCCTCTATTCCAAGGACACCCAAAGAATGGCCTCAATGACCTCTGTCTTGATATTGAGGTTGTCCGCACGCATCTCCATAATGAACTTGTCGCCCTTCTTGCGTAGTTCGTCCCCGCGTTTTTCAGTTGCTTGTGCATGGGATAAGTCTGATGGACAAGCGAGTGAAATTACTTTGTTATATAAGGTGGAACCTGGTAGGCGGTTTATTTCTCGTCTTTCGATAACGAATGGCTCTGCCAGGAATATCCGATCAGAGCTTTGGTATACATGTCGCTGAACGAATTTCCCTGAAAGTGTCGTCAAGGTAAAGTAGTGTTCATGGCCTCGCAGAGCACCTTGGTAATGACGACGATGACGTTGTCGTGCATGATGATAGGGATACAGAGGCTCAATTGGATGAGCTCAAGACTTTGGTAGAGAGTCACCGTCTGAGGATTGAGGGTCATCAGTGGTTGCAGTTTCTCTTCAGACAATCCGAGTGCATTCCCTTACTTTGTTGATGGTCTTGTCAATGTTCTTTTACGCACTCTGTAGTTATAACACTTGTCCAATATATATGCACATGTAACTGCCTAGAGTACTGTATCTTGTAGATATCCCGAATCAATGTATAAATACACGTAAGTCGCTGACTGAAGATGGTACTCTGAACGGGCTGAAATAGGCAAGGATTTGGTCAATGTATGTTTCTACTACCAAGGTTGAGCATGAAGTCTCCCGGTACACCGCTCGTGTACTGTACATGTGAGGACAGAAGACACGAAGTACGTTTTCCCGCTCCGCTGCAACTTATCTACGCTTAGCCAACCAATCTTCCGGGGTCCAAGTGTACGGATACAGGGATCTCGGATAGGGAATGGACCAGGAATATCAGCCAGGATTTTCTGAGTCTTCCCGCCACGCCGAGTGGGTTTTTTGTTGGTGTATGGGGCAGGGCCAGAAAATCGATTCCGCTCGGGTGTTGCTTGGGACTGAGTTGACATTGATTGTGAATGAAGTGGATGTTTCGAAGAGCTGGACGGGGTGTGAGGGGAATAGATGAAGACGAAAATAACTGGCGGGTCATCGGTAGACCACCAATTGTTATCGTCATCGGTGTACATCTGATTGCGAAATTCGTTGGAATCAAGGAGACGAATTTGCATGCCATGGCTTTCCGTAGTCTGCAGACGATAATGGGCTTGTACAAACCATGTGGCTTCAGTCGAGTCTTTGACCTTGAAAAAGAACTCGACTGTCCCGAAAGATATACACATGAATGATTTGTCCGATACGGACAATAAACAACGGGTATGCGTTTAAGAGCTTGTCTGAATGGCACCAGAGAGACACGAGTAAGAAGTAGTTGAGTTTAGAGAGAAAAGAAAGGAGAAGAAGGTTAGGTCTCTGTCAAGACGACGAAAGAGTAAGAAAGACTCACCTTCAATATCGCCCTCTCCTCCGCACCTTCAATATTCTCAAACTCGTAGGCCACCTGAACGCAAGAGGAACACTGCAGGTAACTCGGTAAGGACCATATAGACGAGTTGACCACCCATGAAAGCAGCGATACGTGATTGAGGTGGGATAGCGGAGAGGGAACGACCGATGATGCCGCGTTGGTTATTGAGGAAAAAGAGAACGAGGTGGTGCGTTGGCCGGATTCGATTTTTTCGCGACAGTCGATGAGGACGAATTTCCAGTAGAGGAGTTGCCAGGAGAAGTCTGAGGGGATATTATGAGCGATTGAGAAGAGAAGCGAAGGAAAGAAGGAAAGAAGACTTACAGATACCACCACTGACGCGTGTAAAAGATTTAGATGAGGCAATTTCTTAAGTGCAAAGAATCTCTCTTCTGCGTTTGGGTAAAAGTGACTGTCATACCACACCATTCATCAGTACCTGTGTCAAAAAACAGTCGAAAAAAAAATTACCACTCACTTAATCATCGTAAACACAAAAGCAGGTACACGTATAAAAAAGAGTCGTAATTTTATCGGTATCATGAAACACCAGACTATTCCTCCAAGTAATCACAGCACTCGCCAAACTGCCATGGCTCAAACAAGAACACGCAACGAATAAAGCTCACGAGGCAGGGAAGATCCAGAGGTACACGAAATTGAGGATGGTAACGTAGAAGCAGAGGTCGAAGAGGGAGTAGTGCCAAGTGCGTTTTTTGTAGATGTAGGTGCGCAGGGGAAAGAGATAGAGGGCTTGGAGAGTGTAGGCTATGTGAACCCATCTGCAGAGGAAGAGGTTAGTGATGCCGTCTCAATCACTAAAGGAAAGCTCAAGACACGCACTGGTACAACACCGACATGAAACCAAAAAAAGAAGGAAACCTTTTCCCTAGTCTGGACGACTTTGGCCGAGTGCCAAGCACGAGTTGGACAGTTTAGATACTCATGCTGCGACCTATGTCGCAATAAGAGACAGTTACATTCCCAGTTCGAGCAACGAGCACAGAACCCAACCCACCTTAATCTTAAACCCCTTAAACTCCCTATCAAAATTCTCCGCCAACAAACCCCCGAATCGAAAAGTCCTTCATCGAATGAGGGGAATCCTTGACCGAAATATCCTTCCATTTTAGATTTTCTAATGTCTTGATATTGAGGTTGTCCGCACGCATCTTTGTAATGAGTTTGTCTCTCTCTTGCGTAGCTCATCCACGCGGTGTTGAGTTGACGTTGGAAGAGGTCAGTGATTTGGGAGTCAAAGTAGGTATCGAAGGTGTCTGTGTGTGCAAAGTGTAAAGGATATGAGATGGTGTGTGAAGTGTAAAGGAATGAGAGAACAGAGGCAACTCACACACACCTAAAAGCGTAAACCCACTCGACAAATCTATAAATTCATCCCGTCTAAAGCGTTCGAAGCCAAAGGGGCTTTTCTTTCTGCTATTTCCTTTTCGTACTCGTACTCGTGTTTGAAGTCGTGGTTGTAGCCCAAGTCGTAGTGGCATTCCGCATAAAAGCACTTGTGGTATTAGCAGTTGCGCGGCGTTTTCGAGGAGCCATGTCTGTTGTGCTAGGAAAGCCGCAAGACTAGTGCTTGGAGTGGTCGCTATCGTTGTAGCCGTAGTCCTGGTTGTAATGTGAAGACTCGTGAATTACGACACCAAGATCTTCATAGCCGCGTCCTACATAACACTGAGCCTCTGCAAAGAGAAGAGAGAGGGTCAGGAGGGTTTCGCCGAAAGCCGAGGGCGTTACTGCTACTGGGACAAGGGGGGTTGGACATAGTCATAGTATAGTGGTCGGAGTGGGATAAAATCTTTTGGTATCTCGGTCGCAAAGCAGCGTTGTTCAACCCGAGACCCATGTTGAGAGCACTTGCATTTTGGGAAGTGGGTTCGTCGAAGAGGGAGGTGGGGATCATGTTTTCTTCTCCGAGGTTTTTATTTTTGTTGTCAGTCAAGACAGAGTTGAAGTGTGTATGAAACGAGGGTGGAGGGGATGATTCGAGGGGTTGTTAGACGCAGAGACGCCAGAGGCAGGAACGGAGGGGATTTTGGTGTAAGTACAGGTGTAGGCGACGCGTTTCTTCCTCGAGAGGTGGGGGAGGTGGTTTCGACGACGGAGAGGCCTTCTAGTTCCGTGTCTACAAAAAGGATTAGTAAAAGTAGTAAGAGAAAGTAGACTACACACCCTTGACCTCTGTGGCAAAAAGTTGGCAATGGGCATCTTAAACGCTTGACGATCAGGTGAACATTGGAGAGACAAACGCGGCTGGAAGGACATTCTGTCCCGCTCTTCTCAGTGTCCCTGCTTGACTGATAATTTCCGTTCAGATTATGGATGTTCTCAACAAAACCATGGCATTCGTGCCCTGCTTAACCACCAAATATCTGCTCCTGAACTATGAAGACGTCTTGCTCGCGTTATTGCTCAATCTTACGACTCGGAATATCATCTCCATCTTGACATTTCACAAACATTCAAGAACTTGAGAGATGGGCTAGTTTCTGCTATGTACGTACTACTCTGGATTTCCCAGAATTCTACTGAAGCTTCGTCTTCAGGACTGTATGTCTGCGCGTTGACCGAACGGATGAATAACCACTGACATATTTGACTTTGACCTTGGGGTTGGGAATGGGGTTGATCTCGTCCGGTCCGATGTCGATGTCTTGATGTTGTTCCGAGTCTTCTGGGCTTGCGCAACTTGGCAGGATGAGAACTGGAGTCGGAGTCGGACTCATCCTGTTCTGACGTGAGGCGTTTCCTTTTGCTTGGTCGTGAACCCGGTACCGTGACGATGAGCGAGGATTCCAGAGAAAGAGAAGGGGTAGACGTGAGGGTGGATATGTCTTTCGTCTTAACGTTAGCCTAGGCCTCGAGACAGTACCTCTTCACAAACTCGACCAATTTCTGGTTCAGATCTGACCGATTACATTCCGGAAAGACGTTGGCGAAAGCGCAAAGATCATGGACGGCTTGAGAGAGTTGGGCAAGAGTGAGGTCATGATCACTCTCTCCAAGTCCGTCAACCCTCAGGCTACCACTGGGTCTACGAAAACCGAGCAGAGAAACGAGGAAGATGGGGTAGATCATTGCGAGGGGGGTAACTAGAGTAGTGCGTAGAGGTCAGACAAAAAGAAAAAGGAAAAATCACAATTCCCGAATGTCAAACTCACCTTGCCAAATTCAGAAGAAACAAATGGTTTCCTCAGCTCTTCATCTTTTATCAATTCAACGAGAAAAGTCTTCAAAATATCCCTTCGAAACTCGTCTGGTACTTCAGGCCCATTCGGGAGCAGCGTGCTTCGTTCCTGTGCCTATGCCTTACTGCTAGTCCTCCCCACCCCACCCTCATCCCCCACCCTCATCCCCCTCCCAAGTGGGCCATGGCCACCTCGAAATAATACCCCCCGCGCAAAAATCCTAAAGCCTTTCCTCTCGACTTCTCCCACTTCAATTCTGCACGCGCCAGAGTCTGCGGGGGTAATGTGTCGATTGAGGATGTGGGGTGTGTTGGTGACTTGGAAGATTTCGGCTTGGAATGCGCTGCGAGTGACGTGAGTAAGAAGTAGGTGAGTTTAGAGGGAAAAGAAAAGAGAAGAAGCTGCGACGAATGTGTGAGAAAGACGAGCATCTTATTCCTGTACGCGTGGTAGTGGTACTAAGTACTAGACTGTAGACAATCAAAAAGTGTATGTATGTAGTACTAAAGCCGCTATAACAAGAATCAGATAGTAGGTCATATCGTAAAACATCGTATCGTTTGCATTGATTGAAGGCTGGTTGTAATTTGAAAGTAAGTAGATGCAGAGGCTGATTGACTACCATGCATAGTGGACTTGTTTCAAGGGCAGATCCCATCGTTTATACAAGTCAAAAAAGTCCATTACTGTCCCGTCAACGAGTCCGATGCCTTCAACGACAAGAGGAACTTGAGAGGAACGTCGCAAGAGTAAGGTTGAATTAGATAAGCAGTGTCATCGTCATTTTGTCCTCCAAGTCTCTCTCTCATATCCCTGTTCGAAAACCCTGTCCTATTCCAATTACCCCTTTCAGACTAAGGCCACTTTTCAAGATTATCGTAACGCTTCTCAATTCTGTCCAGCTGATAACTCGGAGGGCATTCAATCAAAATCAACCTCGTTTTTCCGCGTTTTCTTCAAGGTGGCGTTATTTTCAGTACTTGGCGTCAAGACATGCTATGTCGGTTTGCCCTTTGAGCCACGTTGAGACACTTCAGAGTGGCCTGCGGATTATGATCGTTGGTGAGTATTGCAAGAGTTCAACTTCAACGCCGTGCATCCTAGACCCACTGTCAAGACTTCATGCCAAGTTTGACCTATATTTATCTATCTTATTATTAGGATGCGTGTAGAACTCCGCTGGTGGTCGACTCGTCGTGGACCTTCAGGGCTTGAGCAAGGCCGTGTTATTATGGGCTAGGACAATTGTTCAAGAGAGGATAACGATATTGCCTATATCCAGAACAGCCGTTGGGCAGAAACCTATCAGCTTGTCGCGAGGAACTGGGATGTCGGGATCTAGAATGCTGAGGGTTCATGGACGGTAATGCCAGAGATGCAGATGGACGATTTTTGGACGAGGTTTAGGATAGAGCGAAGAGTTGGAGATTGGCTGGACGCGTGACATCGAGAACTGAGAGATCGTGAGTTTGCTTTCATCTTATCCTGCCGTATGCTAATCTGAATCATTTTTCTAGTACAGTGTACATTACCCGTGGTGACGCCGAATCGGTTATATATTGTTATACTTGAAGTCAAAATGTACTTGCCCTCAGTGCAAGGTCAATGCAAGGTTTTAATTTCATTGTTTGCTTGCGCCCTCCAGCGCCTAAGTATTTTACACATCGTCCTCGTCCTCGTGTCTGTCCCTTACTCAATATCCCTGTTCCTATTGAAGCCCGGTCTGGCAGTGCCTCTTCTCGTATTTGCTGGCTGCTTCCAGAAGGCGACGACTATGGACATCAGGGCCCGCACTACGACCAACCCAAGGGAAGAGGTCCCATCCAATCTGTCAAAAGAGGCGTCTAATGGAAGCGCTGGCCAAATTAAGAACATCATGCGGCACATGGAACGTGTTGGTCAAACGAGCTTCTCGTTCTCGTCAATACAAACGTCCTCTTGTCCACTACTATCACCATGAGCAAGCCAGCATCGCCAACCGACACCTCCCCATCCCCTCCGAACCTCACAATATCCCAAAGAACTCCAACTCCTCCGAACATTCCTTCAGTTGTACAGAGCAGTACGGATGATACCCATACCCAGGCAGGCATGAGACGGCGTCAGTCCTCTGGAAAAGTTTTTGATGGAGCAGCAGGTAGTGGAAATGGGGGCCAGGGAATTCGCGATGGTGAGTCTGTCGCTGGGTGCTATCGGTCAACGATACTGATCGTGACGCCCAGAAGTCCCCTCGTCTCAGTCTGTTCCCACCGACGCTGCCAACGTCGCGAAGAAGCTAGAGTCCGTCACTGGTTTTGATGAAGGGATAGACCCGGCCATTGCACCGTCGGGTCAGCCTGGTACAAGCGACAACAGTTTCCAGCGTTCCTTGAAACATACTCGTACTGAGGTAGACGCCGGTGGCACTTCCAGTGGTATGCTTTGTCTTTCTCTAGTGGACGTATACCTGCATACTAACCATCCTTCCAGTCAGTCATAACTCAATCGAATTGCAGTCTTTCTTCGTGGCGAACAAATGTATGTAATGTCCTCGACTCTTTCTTTTGTATCCATGACCATTGTATGTAGCCGACGAGGGGCTTTTGCAGCACGTATCGGATAGGTGTCGGAGCCAAGGTTAGTAACATGCGCTCTCATAATGTTCGTTCTGTACTGACTTGACATCATCGGTCAGGCAACGGTGACCGGACAACGAACACGTCTCATCGAGATGATGGCAATATTCCAGACCGTATCGGTGAACCCACTCTGGATGGTGAGTAATGCTAGTCTTCTGTCAGGGAAAGCTTAGCTGACAACGATAATTCCAGACACCATTGATGAGATTGGTCATGGTCTGTCCGCCTCTCCAGTACACGAGTCAAGCAACAGAGGTGAGATTTGATTCTATTATCTCTTTTATAAGTTGTTGACGGTTGATGGCTTGGGCAGAAAATAAGAGTGGGACGGATGATCCATATCAGAACACCCCTCCCCCGCAAAACACGAAAAGCCCAAAGTCATCTGGTTATGGGGGTACGGGAAACCAACCACAGTCAACTCACCAACCTACAGCCTTGAACAGATTTATGATGCAATCAGGACCTCAGGCATCATTGTACAGTGGTGAGTCATTCCTGATAGGGCTATGAGTGCCGGACTAATCAACTTTCTCTCAGACAACAGGAACTATGACTACACCAAAAAATACCCTGCGGACGAGTTTGGCCAAGAGGTTGGCGAAAAGGCTCGGGTCTGGAAGGTTTACTTAGACGAGGCTGAGGAATATGATAGGGAGATGTTGACCGGATTTAGAGATACACTCGATGCTCTCCTGGTGTTTGTGAGTGCTGTTATATTTCTAGAGAATCCACTGCTGACTCATGTACTAGGCGGCACTCTTTTCCGCGGTGGTAACATCCTTCATAATCTCTGCCATTGACTCTCTCCAACCAGATTACAGTCAAATCACAGCTATGCTCCTGGTCGAGCAAAACCTGCTTCTTCGTGCCGCCGGGAATCCCACTGCTATTGGCAATGTTAAAAACTGCGTTGGTCAACCTGGACAGCGCAGACGCGAGTACTGCTGATCTCTGGATCAACGGTCTCTTCTTTGGCAGTTTATCACTGTCATTGGCTACAGCTCTCCTCTCTGTGCTTGTCAAGCAATGGCTTCAAGCATATTCCTCCTCCCTCCCCACTGGTAATGCTCGCGAGCGTGCCAAGATCTGCCAGTTTCGATATGCTGGACTCACAGATTGGAAAGTCCCACAAATCATTGGAACTCTTCCCATCATCCTCCATGCTTCCCTTGGTCTATTTATGGCAGGGTTCTCACTGTATGTTTCAGAGCTTCAGCCCTCACTGTGCTGGATAGTTGTCTCTGTCACAGCCATCTCCTTCCTGATGTATCTGGGGAGCATTGTCATTCCAGTCATCATCACCATTCAATGTCCATACAGAATCCCACTACTTTTTGTCCCTCTCAATTTCATCATTTTCTTTCCCCTCCAAATTGGCAAATGTCTTTGGAGAAGGGTCAAATACTATTGGCAGAGACGTCAGCGTCCATGGATGTCTATTCCACAGTGGCCCTCTCTTCCTAGTAATTCCATACAAGCTGCAGAAGCTACATTTCTGAAGCCCAATGATATTGATGAAGAGGAATATGATTGGAACATATCCCTTCCTCATAACCCATACACTCATCATCACTCTATCCTGGCTGACTGCATCAAATGGCTACAATCCCTGCAATCAAATGATTCAATGCAGGACATTGTAGGTCAGGCTCTGCATGGAATCATGAAGGAGCACATCATTAGAGGGGACGATGGGAAGCAATATTTTTGTCCAGCTCTGAAATGCTACATCAACAACCTTGACTTGAAATTGATTCTGAGCTGGATATTGAGCACACCTCAAATTGGTGATAAAGAGTATAAATCTAAACTCTGTAAATCTCTGTGCACAGAGTGGGAAAAGGCGACAGAGAATTTTGAGGGGTTTCCTCGAAAGGAATTGGAGGGCCGTCTGTATGATGAAGCTTGGTGTGGAAATTTGCAGCATGTCAAAACCCTGATTGCAATGGGGACAGATGTTAATGCTGAGGGAGGGTTCTATGGGTTTGCATTGCAGCCAGCAGCAGCTTCGGGACACCTGGAGATTGTCAGATATCTTGTGGAGAAAGGAGCAGATGTTAATGCTAAGGGAGGGCACTTTGGGTTTGCATTGCAGGCAGCAGCAGCTTGGGGACACCTGGAGATTGTCAGATATCTTGTGGAGAAAGGAGCAGATGTTAATGCTCAGGGAGGGTTTTGGGGATCTGCTCTCAACACAGCATATGCTTACAGTCGTAGCCAGATTACTGAATATCTGGAATCTAAAGGAGCAACTCGAGCACCCAAGTAGTTACCTGTAAGTAGATGTTTAATAATATTAAGGGCCCTGGCAGGGTCCAGACAGGGTTGCTTTTAGGATTATGTATGTGTAAAGGACGGCGTAGGAAATAAAGATTAAGAAAGTAATGCCCGAACGGCAATCGTGTCGCCTCACAGACACATGATGCTATCACTGCAGGTCTGTCACCTTCAACAACTACGCGTAACTTGTGTTGTGTATTAGACTAAGACGGATGTGTATGCTAAATGTAATTTTGAAAAAAAAATCTAATTAGCCTCCTTCGCAACACCATCCCATCCCTTAAACCCCCAAGCCCACTCTCCACCACCTGCTCATGCCCCTCCTTCCTCGCCTCCTCCACCGTCCAATGCTCATACGCCAAACTAACCCTCTCCCAATCAATCACACTCCAAAACTCTTTAATCCAAGCTTCCTTACCCCATATGCCATAACCTGCACTTGTCCATGCGTGTTCGTGGACGGAGAGACAGAAGAGGGGGTAGAGGGTTTCGCCGATGTTGAGGGTAGATGAGAGGCCTAGGGCGTTAGCGGTACTGCTACCGGGACCAGAGGGTTTGGACATAGCCATAGTATAGTGGTCGGAGCGGGATAAAGTCCTTTGGTATCTCGGTGTCAAAGCAGCGTTGTTCAACCCGAGACCCATGTTGAAAGAACTTGCATTTTGGGGAGTGGGTTCGTCGAAGAGAGAGGTGGGGATCATGTTTTCTTCTCCGAGGTTTTTGTTGTTCTTGTCAGTCAAGGAAGGAGTTGAGGTGTGTATGAAACGAGGGTGAAGGGGGTGATTTGAGGGGTTGTTAGATGCAGAGACGCCAGAGGCAGGAGAGGAAGGCGAGACGCCTGGAGGAGGGGATTTTGGTGTCGGTACGGGTGTAGGCGACGTGTCTGCTTCGCTGTCGCCTTCATACTCTTCATTTTCCCCTTCATGACGCTCAATCTTCTCCCCGGTAATCATCTCAGCCAACTCTTGGGTCCACTCCCGCATATACGGATCCCCCTTCATCAACGGATCCCCTCTATCATACTGCAGCATCCCACTCCCCATCAATAACTCCTTGGAATGCCCCATATACGTCCGACTCCTCACCAAAAGCGACCCTGGCCCAAACGTCGGTATGACAGCTGTGTTTCCAGCGGCGTCAGTGACGAACCAGATGTAGCCGTTGGTAAACATGCCCATGGCAGCTGCGGAAAAGGCAGACTTGAGTTGGGCGAGGGAGCCGTGTTGTAAGCGGATTTGGGTGAGGAGGTGAGGAGAGATGAGGTGTTGGTGGGATGAGGAATTTGGGGAAGGGGGGGAGAGATGGGAGAGGAAGAAGTGGTTGTTTAGGGCAAGGGAGGCGTAGTTGAAGGCGAGGACGGAGGAACGTTCGGGAGCGGTACGGACGATGGTGTCGACGACGGAGAGACCTTCTAGTTCCGTGTCTAGAGAAACTGTTAGTACAATTCCTCAAATAAAAGTAAAAGATGTACACACCCTTGACTTCTTCATTCAGCCTCTGCAACAAACCCTGTTGGTAGTCCACCGCGACGACCTTGTACGCAGGAGGCGGCAAAAAGTTGGCCAAGCCTTGGTCGACACGCGTGCGCAGTGGGGGAATATCGTGCAGAGCGCGTCTGCCGAGAGAGCTGCTTTTATAAGAGCATCTTGAAAAACAACGAAGCGTAAACCGACGCATTCCCGACACGTCGAGGTCGACTTTTTCTGAAATTTTAAATTTACTGTCGTGACGGCTTTTTGTTTGGCTGCACCTTGCAAACATAACACTCGTAGTCGCGTCACGCTTCCACGTCGCTCCTCCAACTCAAGTAAACACCATGGCAGCACCCTCTTCGTCGTCGTCGTCCTCACCCGTCCTCTCTTTATGGAAAGCCTACCACCAAAACACCTCCGACCGTCTCAAATTCATCGACTCTTTCCTCATCTTTCTCATGATTTCTGGCATTATCCAATTCGTTTACTGCGTCTTGGTCACCAACTTTCCCTTTAATGCGTTTTTGGCTGGGTGGGTGTCACCTCCTTTCGTTTCCGTTTCCGTTTGCCCTTTCCTTTGGACGCGACGCGTTGCTAATGCTAACACGCCCCGTCCCCCTTCTTTCTAGTTTCTCAAGCACAGTCGGTCAATTCGTCCTCACCGCTTCACTTCGCTCCCAAGTAAACCCAGAGAATAAAGGGGTTTTTAAGGATGTTTCACCTGAGAGGTATGTCCCAACTAGAACGTGTTCTTCGTTCACCATGACTTACTGACTGACTTACTACTGCTTGGTTACAGAGCATTCTCAGACTTTGTCCTAGGCTCTATCGTCCTACACTTTTTCGTGTTTAATTTCTTGGGATAAACGGCACTCGTCGGGCCTACGCTACGCTTCAGCGCTTCAGCCCTCACGCGTCGATGTAGTCGTTGTCGTTGGAAAAAGCTAGTCTTTGATGGATGGAACCTTGGGCTACTGTCATCGTTGCCGTTGTTGTTGCCATTATCACTCTCGCTGTAGCGGTCGTCACTTGTGTGTGCATGCACGTCGGACGTTGGTGTTGCGACGCTGTGCAGTTGCAAAATGTAACCTTATAATACCTTACTTATTTTGAACATGGAGACCATTCATTCATTCATTGACTGACATATTGTCATACTTGGATTCTCAACTTGGATTCTCGACCTCAAAGGGAGAAGGGAGAGGGAGAAGACGGAGATAAATTATGCATCATATACGTGTAGATATAGATATATCTGGCTTCAATTGACAATGAGCGTATGTATTACTATAAGTACAGAAGAAGAGGAGACGTAGAGACAGAGACAAATGAAAGAAAAGGAAGAGAAACAATCCAAATAAAGAATAGAGAAAAGAGAAGACGTCGACACCGTGACAAATCAAATCACGAATCACCGTTTCCTTTCAAAGGAAGATGATCGCTGTATAGACATGATGTGTAGGTGTAGGCGGTGGATGGTGTAGGTAGACAGACGGATGGACCGGTGGACGGTGGACGGTATACGGTGGACGAGAGGGAAAGCCGAGAGCCAAGATGAGACGACGAGGATGGCGAGGATTGGATTGCGAGACGAATATGTTGGAATATGTTGGACAGAGACAGATTGTCAGAACACGCGACGAAAAGGACAAAAGACACGACGAAAGACAGAACCAAAACACAATAAAGACAAGAAAAGAACCAAACGTACCCCGAAAAACACCACTGCAAAATCAAAAGCATATTCACCCACTTCGAGGTATTGACGGAGGAGTTCTGTTAATGTTTGACGTTTGACATGAAATGACATGAAATAAGGATGTGAGCGTAGGATGACGGAACGGTCAGGGACAGGTACTCACGGCGAACATCCTTATTGGGGACTTTGGCTAGAGCTGGTCTGTTTGCGTTTACCAGTTTACCATTACCGTCCGTATTTGCGCCATTCGTATTCGTCATTCGCGAGCGGACGTATCAAGGCAAGGCAAGGGCAGGGTAGCGAGAATAGGATGAGTATGAGAATGAGTTGAGTGTCAGTGTCACGTCGTAAGAAAGAAAGAAACACAAAACCAAAAACCAAAAAACGAAAGACAACACAAAACGAAACCGAAACGAAAGAAAACGAAAAACCGAAAAACACATACGTAAGCCCAGTTGTCCTCTTTACTCCAGCGAGAAAAGCGCTTATGAGGAGAGCGTCGAAGCCTAGGTGGACTGGATACGTGAAATACGGGTCCACGGGGTACAGGATGCAAGGTACGGGATATGGGATATGAAAAAAAGTTCAGGACAAGTTCACAAGTCCAAAGGTCCAAAAGAGAAAGAGACCAGAGACCGAGACCGAAGATGTCGACGAGGAAGGAGGAAGGGTATCGAGGAGGGAGGGTGCCGAGGGGAGACGAAGGAAGAAATAAGATATCGAGACCGAAACCGAAACCGAGGACGAGGACGAGGACGATAACAAGGAAGAGAAAGAAAAGAGGTCTTGTGAGCGATAACAACAGGGAAAAGAGAAAGAGAGAGAGTACACACCGAGTCTTCCAAGCATCCTTCTAATATCTTATCTTAGAATCTTCAAATGTAGTGTAGTTTAACCCAACTTGCAAGTAGAGTAGAAGTGAATGAGAGGTGAGAGCGGGAGCGAGTGAGTAGTCGTAGTTGCAGTAAAGCTCTGACTCAAGAGACTATATGCGTGTGATGTGTATGGATCTGCGTGCTTGTGTGTACGTGTGTAAACAGCGTGGTGTTTAATGGGCGTTGTATCAGTGATCACTGTATGACTGTATGGGTTATTGGGTGCAGCACTGTTGCGATTGTCTGCCTCTGCCGCTGCGAAGATTAGCCTGAAGGGAAGTGATGGCTGATGACGTAATCATAGCAACGTCGTCTTTGATTCTTTGCCACAAAACGGACGTTACGGTGATTATTTCTTGTCGTCGTACTTTACTACACTCTGTTCAAAGTCAAAAGTTTTCCTGTTGATTTGGTAAAGTCTCCTCGGCTAGATTGACTGTGACAAACGCACGAGAACCCAGAAACCATGATGCATGATTCCTCGCGATCGAAACCGCGACCCCAAGTCAGCGACTCAAACACTACTAAAAGTGCTTCTACTGGGACTGTAAACTGCGTTGGTTAGGAATAAGCAAGGTCTTCCGACTGTACTGGTGAGGGACGGGGACGGGGACGGGGATGGGGAGGAAGTAGAGTCGTTGACGCGGCAGGCTGAGTTGGGGTGCCACACGACGACGCGTACTTGCTTTGAGAATCTGGACAATTCCCGACACTCGAGTGAACCGTTCCAGTAAATAGTCTAGCACTCCAAGTATAAGTAAGTAGTAGAACAAAGGAATTGCAAGTACGTAGTCGCAGGAAAAGGACATCTCGCCCGGTCCGTATATATGTATTAGTACTGTGAAGTGTCACTATGTATGTAGAACTCGAGAAAAAAAGGTAAACCAGCGGCTAAGCCTACAAGGAAGACATCCATCCGAGTCCGACTACATATGAGGAAGATACCTAGTCCAGTCAATGTCACGATATGCATCTGAAGGTAAAGAGCGGAGAGTTGTGAAGGTAATGGTGAGAAGTATCAGCCTACATACAACGTAGAGCGGTATTCCAATATACATGATCCTACCTACGAACTGAAAGATACATTGAATGTAACCCAAAAATCGGAACCTTTGTAGCAGGGAATGCCAGTCGAGGTCTTCCCAGTTGTAACACGTAGTCGATTCAGGTAGGAAAGCGAACGGAAAAAGTGCGACGAACGCTGCGCTAATTCTCCACATCATTTGTTCGGTCGAGGTGGGAAATGAGAAGTTCCATGCGAAACAATCGATGGCGCCGAATATGCAAGCAGCCAAGAATGCCACACTAACCAATGTTGTGCCCTCTGCGCCAGGCCTAGCCCCGTCTGCCCAAATGATTGGAACAGATACCGACTCATCCCGATTGGGGTAATGATTTCCAAAAAGCAAGTCCACGAAGTTCGAAGATACAAAAGGCTGACACCAGGATATTGTTGAAGATATTGATATGTCTTCTGGTCCAGGACCAATCATAATTGGCCTCTGAACGTCAAGAGGTTTGTACCACCATAATCCATACACCAATAGGTTTAGAATCGCAAAGCCGACCGTGGCTATCTCTAGCGCAGTGATAGGCAGGTGCTGAATACGCCTGGTGAGGATTTGGAATAGAAATCACGAAGTCTGTAGAAGAGCCAGTCCCTTGGACACCGCGTCACCTTTGCTCTTGTCTTCGATATCCTGAACCTTGGCTGCCCTGATCTCACGTAGAATTTCTTTTGTCAGCTGGGAGGGTGAAGTTATCGGATGATGGTCTTGACGAGTGACAAAGCCACCCATCGAAATGAAGAACCCATGAGTCATTGAGAGGTCATGATCTATAATCAAGGGAATAAGAGACCGAAAAACAAATGTGACCGGTAAATACCTTTGGAGAATCTCCTTGCTACTATAAACTGACGCAGCGCAAAAAGTACCATCATTTCTGGAGCTATGACCGCTATGACCATCAGGAAACATCGTCTGAGCGCTATGGAGATACGCCCGCAGTGCGGTGGAGGTACGTTTGGATGGACAGAGACCCATGTACATGCGAAGATGGTGACGACGCAGCCCCAAGTGATGTCGTTGCATGAGGAATCTGAGGCCATTCTTTGGGTGTTCCTGGTAGCGAGGGTAGAAGATGCGCAATCAAGAGATTGAGGCGCATTAGATTGGCCTTAAGACTTGTTACTCAAAGCACGCAGCGACCACGCTGCATGGGGGCTGCGTAACGGACATTCCACCGACCAGCTGAAGCTGTAGAAGAGCTGTTCAAAGCATAGTACAAGGTTTGATCATTCCTATCATTAATTGATAGCTGAGTTGATGATGGACGAAATCCTCACCTCGTGGCTCTATTTTTATAGACGGAGACTACTTATGTCCATGTATCCACTGACTGAGAGCTCGGAGAAGAATGAAGTTTGCAGCGAGGGTTGTTCACTCTTTGAAAAGAGGTCCGGTCGGTATCGTGAGTGTTTGACAGCAATATTGATGTGTTTGATTGATAGTTGGTAGACACCGAGGAAGCGTTTGCAGAGAAGAGTCAAAGGACGGGGAAGAAGAACGAGCAAGTGGGACACAAGTTAACGCGCAGACAACGGTGCAGATGGTGGTAAGGGTAAGAAGCAAGCAGTATGGCGGCTACCGCGCGTGAACCAATTCTCGACACTCGAGTGAACTCCAGTAAACACAGCACTGTAAGTAAGTAGGTAGTGGAACAAAGCAAGTAAATACGTAGTCACAGAAAAAGGACATCTAGCCCGGTCCATATGTAGTGTGAAGTGTCACTATGTAGCACCGACAAAAAAAAAAAAAAAAGGTAAACCAGTTACGAGGAAGAAATTCGTCCGAGTTCTACATATGAGGAAGATAATTAGTCCAGCCAATGCCACGGTATGCATCTTGAGATAAAGAGCGGAGTGTTGTGAAAGCAATAGTGAGAAGTATCAGCCTACATGCAACGTAGAATAGTGACCCAATCACAAAAATGATTGCTACGAACAAAACGATGCAAAGTAACCCTTTTCGCAGGGACTGCCAGTCTCGGCCGTCCAACATGTGATGGGCAGCCAATACAGGTGGAAAAACGGACGGAGACAGTGCGACGAACGCTGCGCTAATTCTCCACATCATTTGTTCGGTCGAGGTGGGGAACGAGAAGTTCCATGAGAAACAGTGGATGGCGCCGAAAAGGCAAGCAACCATGGATCCCACAACAAAGATTACGAAGTCTGTTTGACCCCACTTGACCGTGCCTGCCCATGAAGTTGGAACAGATGTCGATTCCTCCGGATCGTTGGGAGCAGCTCCTAAAACCAAAAACTTCAAGAAATTCAAAATCTGTACAAATAAAAACCACTGACGCCAGAATGTTTCAGGTATTTCGTATTCTTCTGGTCCAGGACCAATCATAATTGATCTTTGAACGTCAAGAAGCATGTACTACCATAATCCATACACGAACAAGTTTGGAACCGCAAAAGCGACCGTGGATATCTCTAGCCCAGTGATAGGCAGGTGCTGAATGGCCCTGGTGAGGATTTGGACTAGAAACCACGAAGTCTGTACAAGAGCCAGTCCCTTGGATACCGCGTCACCTTTGCTCTTGTCTTCGATATCCTGAGCCTTGGTTGCCCTGATATCTGCTAGGATTTCTTCTGTGAACTGTTCCGGCTCAACGATGGGATGATGACCCTGACGAGTGACAAAGCCACCCATCGAAATGAAGAATCCATGGGTCAGAGAGAGGGCGTACTCTAGTCGTCGGTCAATAAGACCACCAAAAATAAAATAGACAGGAGGATACCTTTGGAGTATTTCTTCGCTCTTATAAACTGACGCAGCGCAAAACCTGCCATCATCTCTGGGGCTATGACTGCTACGACCATCAAGAAGCATCGTCTGAGTGCTATGGAGGTACCCTCGCAGTGCGGAGGTACGTTTGGATGGACAGAGATCCACGTGCACGCGAAGATGGTGACGACGTAGCCCCAAATGATGTCGAAAAGCTTTCGACAGTCGTTGATGTCGTTGCATGAGGAATCTGAGGCCATTCTTTAGGTGTTCTTGGAAGAGAGGGTGGAAGAAACGCAGGAAAGAGTACCTGCCAGCTAAAGCTGTAGAAGAGCTGTTCAAAAAGTATGGCAAGGTTTGATCATTCCTATCGTTAATTATAGCTGAGCTGATGAGGGACGAAAATCTTCACCTCGTGGCTCCGTTTTCATAGACAGAGACTACTTATGTCCATGTATCTGCTGACTGAGAGCCCGGAGAAGAATGAGGTTTGCAACTGGCAGAGTTGATCACTTTTGTTGAGAAGATGTATGCCGCGTGAGGTCCGGTATCATGAGTGCTTGACCAATGACAACAATGTTGATGTGTTTGATAGATTGATAGACACCGAGGAAGCAGTTGCAGGGAAGAGTCAAAGGACGGGGAAGAAGAACGAGCAAGTGAGACAGAAGTTAACGCGCAGGCAACGGTGAAGATGGTGGTAAGAGGCAAGTAGTTCGGCGGCTACCAGCAGCTAGTATCGCGTGCGAATCAATTCCCGACACTCGAATGAACTCCAGTAAATACAGCACTGTAAGTAAGTAGGTAGCGGAACAAAGCAAGTAAGTACGTAGTCACAGAAAAAGGACATCTAGCCCGGTCCGTATGTAGTGTGAAGTGTCACTATTTAGCACTCGAGCAAAAAAAGAAAAAGAAAAAGGTAAACTAGCTACGAGGAAGTCATCCATGCAAGTCCTAGTACATATGAGGAAGATACATAGTCCAGTCAACGTCATGATATGCATCTGGAGGTAAAGAGCGGAGAGTTGTGAAAGTAATAGTGAGAAGTATCAGCCTACATACTACGTAGAGCGGTACTCCAATACACATAATGGTTGCAAACACATAGATGCATCGTAGAAACAATTGACAGGAACGTAAAAATGGGAATCTTTTTAGCAAGGACTGCCAGTCGAGGTCATCCAAGACGTGATCCGTAGCCGATACAAGTAAAAAAAAGAACGGATACAGTGCGACGAACGCTGCGCTCATTCTCCACATCGTTTGTTCGGTCGAGGTGGGGAATGAGAAGTTCCATGCGAAACAGTGGATAGCACCGAATAGGCAAGCCACAGTGGTTGTCACAACGCAATACACCATGTACCCTACTCGTTCCGATTTCAAATATCCTGCCCACTGAATTGGACCAGATATCGATTCTTCCGGATCCGGATCGTAGCTAGTAAGATCAGCAATCTGTACTACAGGTGAAAACCGCTGACACCGGAATGTTGCAGGTGTTTCTACTTCTGGTCCAGGACCAATCATAATTGGCCTTTGAACGTCAAGAGGTTTGCACCACCATAATCCGTACACCAACAGGTTTAGAATTGCAAAACCGACCGTGGCTATCTCTAGCACAGTGATAGGCAGGTGCTGAATGGCCCTAGTGAAGATTTGGAGTAGAAACCACGAAGTCTGTAGAAGTGCAAGTCCTTTGGATACCGCGTCGCCTTTGCTCTTGTCTTCGATATCGTGAACCTTGGTTGCCTTGATCTCGCGTAGAATTTCTTTTGTCAGCTGGTGGCGTAAAGTTATTGGATGATGGCCTTGACGAGTGACAAAGCCACCCATCGAAATAAAGAATCCATGGGTCAGAGAGAGGTTGTACTCTATAATCGAGAGAATAAGAAATCAAAAGAGAAAATAGACAGGAAAAACTTTACCTTTGGAGTATTTCCTTGCTACTATAAACTGACGCAGCGCAAAAAATATCATCATCTCTGGAGCTATGACCGCTATGACCATCAGGGAAAATCGCCTGAGAACTATCGAAATAGGTCCGAAATGCGGTGGAGGTACGTTTGGATGGACAGAGATCCATGTGCACGCGAAGATGGTGACGACGCAGCCCCAAATGATGTCGAAAAGCTTTCGACAGTCGTTGATGTCGTTGCATGAGGAATCTGAGACCATTCTTTAGGTGTCCTTGGATGAGAGAGTGGAAGGAACGCAAGTAAGAGCACCTGCCAGCTAAAGCTGTAGAAGAGCTGTTCAAAAAGCACAAGGTTTGATCATTCCTATCGTTAATTATAGCTGAGCTGATGAGGGACGAAATCCTCCTTTTAAGGCCCCAGGTACGAGAAGGGTTATTGAGCGAGAACGAAGGAAGAGATCAAGAGGTATTGTGACAAGTATAGGCTTCGATAACAGAGAGTAAATCCTGAGACTTCTAGTCATCCCAACTTGCAAGTAGACGTGAATGAGCCCAGCGAGTAGTTGCGCGTGATGTGTATGAATCTGCGTGCTTTTGTGCGTACGTGTGTAAACGGCGTAGGGTCTAATGGATGTTGTATGGGCGTTGTATCGGTGATCACTGACTACGGGCTTTGGGTGCTGTTGCGTTGTCTGCCTGTAGCTTCAAGTACGGATCAGTGGTGCCGGTGAAAGGGAAATGATGACGTAATCATAGCGTTCTTTTCAAGTTCTAAGTTCGTTCTTACCGTTTTTTTGGCAGTCTATTAGATTCTTCTGCCACAAAACGGACGTTACTTACGGTGTTACCTTGTAATTATTTCTTGTCGCCATACTTTACTCTGGAGGCTGTTCAAAGTTTTTTCCTGTTGTTTTGGTAAACACCAACCTCAGTCAGATAAGAACCAGAGAGGAAAGACACGTTCGGGTTTCTTGTTCTTATCACCCTATACGTATACTTGTGGGTTGTCTGACATATTCCTTCCTTTCTCTGAAAACTGTAGATCCCACTGCACAAACACGAGTTCCTGATGTTACGACTTACGCCTGGTGATACCGACCAACTTCCACGGCCGCGACTACGACTACGACTACGGTAACAACGGTCGCTTCTTGCTTGCTCTAGAGACTAGAATCCAAGTACAAGTACTAGTCTCCTCGGCTGAATTGATGACAAACGCAACAAGAACCCAAAATCAGAACCATTGCACCTCGAAAACGCTAAAAATGCATCTACTGGGACCGTAAACTGCGAATGTTCTTCCGACTGTCGCTCTCGACGTTACTTGCAACTTACACCAGACACCGGCTACGACTATGATAACTTATAACGGCCGCTTCCTGCTCAAGTATCCAAGTACGAGTCTCTTCGGCTAGATTGACGACAAACACACGCACGAGAAACCCAGAAATCATGGCTCCTCGAAAACGTGGTCCCAACTCGGCCTCTAACTCAGCTAAAATTGCTTCTACTGGAGGGAGAAGTAGAGTCATTGACATGGCAGGCCGAGTTGGGGTGCCACACTTGCTTTGAGAATCCGGGCAATTCCCGACGACACTCGAGTGAACTCCAGAGTAAATACAGCACTGTAAGTAAGTAGGTAGTGAAACAAAGCAAGTAAGTGCGTACTACGTAGTCACAGAAAAAAGACACCTAGCCCGGTCCGTATGCAGTGTGAAGGGCTACTGTATATGTAGCACTCGAGAAAGAAAAAAGGTAAACCAGTTATGAGGAAGACATCCATTCGAGTCCTACATATGAGGGAGATACCTAGTCCAATCAATGTCATGATATGCATCTGCAGGTAAGGAGCGGAGAGTTGTGAGAGTAATAGAGAGAAGTATCAATCTGCATACAACGTAGGATGGTAGTCCAGTCAACGCAATGATTGCTATGAACACGATCCTTTCTAGAAACAGTGTAAAATAAAGTAAAAGTCGGAACCTTTTTAGCAGGGACCGCCAGGAGTCGAGGTCGTCCGCGATGAGACCGGTAGTCGTTCCAAGTACAAAAACGAACGGAAACAGTGCGATGAAAGCTGCGCTAATCCTCCACATCATTTGTTCGGTCGAGGTAGGGAATGAGAAATTCCATGCGAAACAGTGGATGGCGCCGAATATCGAAGCAGCAATGAATGCCGCAACACCAGACATTATGAACTCTGCTTGGCCCAAGTTTCCTACGGGTACCCAAACAATTGGAACAGATATCGATTCCTCCGGCTCGCAGCTATATTGTCCAAAAACCAAGTCCATAAATTTACGGAATGAAAACCACTGACGCCAGGATGTTGCAGATATTTCGTATTCTCCTGGTCCAGGACCAATCATAATTGGCCTTTGAACGTCAAGAGGTTTGTACCACCATAATCCATACACCAACAGGTTTAGAATCGCAAAAGCGACAGTGGCTATCTCTAGCTCACTGATAGGCAAGTGCTGAATGGCCCTGGTGAGGATTTGGACTAGAAACCACAAAGTCTGCAGAAGAGCCAGTCCCTTGGATACCGCGTCGCCTTTGCTCTTGTCTTCGATATCCTGAACCTTGGTTGCTCTGATCTCGGATAGAATTTCTTCTGTCAGCTGGTCGGGTAAGATAATCGGATGATGACCTTGACGAGTGACAAAGCCCCCCATCGAAATGAAGAATCCATGGGCCAGAGAGAGGGCGTGCTCTAGTCATCGGTCAATAAGAATTCAAAAGAGAAAATAGACAGGAAAAATACCTTTGGAGTATTTCCTTGCTACCATAAACTGACGCAGGGCAAAAAGTACCATCAGCTCTGGAGCTATGACTGCTACGACCATCAGGAAACATCGTCTGAATATTATGGAGATACGCCCGCTGTCCGGTGGAGGTACGTTTGGATGGACAGAGACCCAAGTGCACGCGAAGACGGTGACGAGACATCCCCAAACGATGTCGTAGAGCTTTCGACAGTCGTTGATGTCGTTGCATGAGGAATCTGAGGCCATTCTTTGGGTATTCTTGGAAGAGAGGGAGGAAGGAACGCAAGCAAGAGATTGAGTCGCATTAGAATGACCTTAAGACTTGTTACTCAAAGCACCCGGCGACTACACTGCATGGGGGCTGCGTAATAGACATTCCACTCCAACAGTACAAGATTTGAAAATTTGACCATTCCTATCGTTAATTACACACTGAGCTAATGAGGGATGAAATCCTCACTTTATAGCTCCGACTGAGACTAGTTCCATGTATTCGCCGTCAACCGAGAGCTCGGAGAACAATGAGGTTTGCAACGACGGTTGATCACTTTAGTTGAGAGACATGGTAATAAAAAAAAACGATATGATCCTAAGCGAAGCGTCCATCCGAGTCCTACATATGAGGAAGAGACCTTGTCCAGTCAATATCACGAAATGCATCTGGAGATAAGGAACGGAGAGTCGTGAAAGTAAGAGTGAGAAGTATCAGTCTGCATACAACATAGAGCGATAGACAAGCTAGACCGGCTACTAGCCATGAAAACCATCAATGTGATGGCAAAATTGCAACGCCTGCCAGTTATAATGTTGACTAGGAACCAAGATGTTTGAAGGAGGGCTATCCCTTTAGACACTGCGTTGCCTTCGCTAATGTCTTTGATGTCCTGAGCCTCGGTTGTCCTGATCTTCGACATAAAGCCTAGGTAGACTTGATACTAAAAAGTCCAAAAGAAGCCAGAGACCGAGACCGAAGATGAGGAACCGGATACGAGGTATCAAGGAGGGGTGCCGAGGGGAGACGAAGGAAGAGAAGAGGTCTTGTGAGCAAGAACAGGCCTCGATAGACGATAACAAGAGGTGCGGGAAATGATATATGATTCAAGAGGTCGGCGTAAGTGGCAACGTCAGCTGCCAGAGCAATGGCGCGTAGATATTTGAGGTGAACGGTGTCGGTGAATGAGTCCGATTTGGGCAAGGACGGAAAACGTCCCTTGAGATACAAAACCTGCAGTTTAGGCATATCACCAAGGACCTTGGCAATCGTTTAAATAGTTGTATTAGTGGAGACCACAAAGTGAGAGTCGGAGGCTTTTAAACCAAAGGCACAGATTCCTGAATGGCAAGCAAAGTTGAAGCAAATGGCAGGAAATACCTGTCCAACTCTCTGATACGGGGAGTACACACCGAGTCTCTCAATCATCCCGACTCGTCAAGTAGACGTGACTGATGGTTATGGGTCTGCGGCTCCGATTGGGTGAAAGTGAAGGGAAGTGATGATGTAATCATAGCAACGTTCCTCTTCTCGTTTTGGCAATCCTGGCCATTTGCCACACAACGGACGTTACCTTGTGATTATTTCTTGTCGTCATACTCTGTTCAAAAGTTTTCCTGTTGCTTTGGTCAACACCAACGGTCAACTTTTGGGCTAGAACCAGAACCAGTCAAGAAAGACACGTTCGTGTTCTTTTTTCTTATCACCTATATACGTATACCTGTTCTGACATTCCTTTCTCCCAAAACTGCTAGACCCCACAAACACGAGTCTTTACGTTACCACCGACACCGACTTCAACGACCGCGACTACGATAACAACGGCCGCTTCTTGCTCTAGTATCCAAGTACTAGTCTCCTCGGCTACATTGACAACAAACGCACACGCACGAGAACCCAGTAACCATGGCTCCTCGAAAACGCGGCTCCAACTCCAACACTGCTAAAAGTGCTTCTACTGGGACTGTAAACTCCACACACACAAGTACGAGTACGAAAGGAACAGGCAGCGGCAGCAGCGGCAGTGGCAGTGGAAAGAAAAGCCCATTCGGTTTCGAACGCTTTAGACGGGATGAACTTATAGATTGGTCGAGTGGCTTTACGCTTTTAGGTGTGTGTGTTGCCTGTTCTTCGTCCCTTCATTCCCTCTGTCATACTACTCTCATTCCTTTACACTTCACATATCCCATGAACACACATCTCATACCCTTTACACTTGCACACAGACACCCTCGAAACCTACTTTGACTCTCAAGTCGACCTCTTCCAACGTCAACTCAAAAAACGCGGAGATGAGCTACGCAAGAGAGGGGATAAGCTCATTACGAAGATGCGTGCGGACAACCTCAATATCAAGACATTAGAAAGTCTCAAACTAAGGGATATTTCGGTCAAGGATTTATCTCATTCGATGAAGGACTTTTCGATTTCGAGTTCGGGGGATTTATTGGCGGAGAATTTTGATAGGGAATTTAAGGGGTTTAAGATTAAGGTGGGTTTTGTGCTCGTTGCGAGAACTGGTAGACAAGTGAATGCTAACCATATCTCTTATTGTGAACATAGGTCTCAGCACGAATGACTAAACTGTCCAACTCGTGGCACTCGGCCAAAGTCGTCCAGACTAGGGAAAAGGTTTCCTTCTTTTTCGGTGTCATGTCGGTGTTATTCTCGGCATTGTTTTTTGGATTGGCTCCTCAGTGCGTGTTTTCCTTACTTTTCCTTCACTGATTGAGACGACGTCAATAACCTTTTCCTCTGCAGATGGGTCCACATAGCCTACACCCTTCAAGCCCTTTATCTCCTTCCCCTCCGCACCTACATCTACAAAAAACGCGCTTGGCACTACTTCCTCTTCGACCTCTGCTACTACGTCACCATCCTCAATTTCGTGTACCTCTGGATCTTTCCTGCATCGCCAGCTTTATTCGTTGCGTGTTATTGTTTGAGCCACGGGAGTTTGGCGAGTGCTGTAATTACTTGGAGGAATAGTCTGGTGTTCCACGATTTGGACAAGGTTACGAGTCTTTTTATACATGTGTATCCGCCTTTTGTGTTTACGGTGATTAGGTGGGTGGTTCAAATTTTTTTTGGTGATGTGGGTTAAGGTACTGATGAATGTGATTTGACAGACACTTTTATCCAAACGCAGAAGAGAGATTCCCTGCACTCAAGGAATTGCCTCATCTAAATCCTTTACACGCGCTACTCATCAGTAGTGGTATCTGTGAGTCTTCTTTCTTTCTTTCCTTCTCTTCTCTTTCAATCACTCACAATATCCCCTCAGACTTCTCCTGGCAACTCCTCTACTGGAAATTCGTCCTCATCGACCGTCGCGAAAAAATCGAATCAGGCCAACGTACCACCTCCTTCTCCTTCCTCCTCAATAACCAACGCGGCATCATCGGTCGTTCCCTCTCCGCTGTCTCACCTCAATCTCGTATCGCTGCTTTCATGGGCGGTCAACTCGTCTATATGGTCCTTACCGAGTTACCTGCGGTATTCCTCCTTTATGATAGTCCATTTTGGAGTGGAGTCTTTTTGTTGGCGATATTTGGAGTGTCAGTGTGGAATGGAGGAGGGTATTATATTGAGGTGTTTGGGAGGAAGTTTGAGAGGGAGTTGGAGGCGTTGAGGAAGGAGCTGGCAGAGGTTACGCAGGCGAGTGAAAAGAGGGTGAAGAATATTGAGGAGAAGGTCCAGGAGAAGCAGAATGATGTGGGGAGAGGAGGTACGAGGAGTGATACGACATTGTCAGAGACTGCATCGGTGGTTTCTTCGGGATCTATGCCTACCTCTGGACGATCTAGCCCGACTTGGCAGTACCAGTATGCGTTCAGCGATGATGACTCTTCGGTGGATGATTCGCCTATATTGGTTAGTAATAAGTTTCTTGCGAATCTACCGGTGAGGGACGGGGATGGGGGCGGCGATGGCGATGGCGATGAGGAGGGAGAATTCGAGTCGCCGAGGTCTGCGACGGGGTTGGAGTTGAGTCTGGATGGGGAGCAAGGGCAGGAGGCGAAGAAGGAGAGGTGATCACGAGGGACCACCGTTTTAAATCTGTTTCTCGCCGACCTATTTCCCGATATGTGTCTTGATTTCTTCTCGCATGTTTATCCGTCTTTCTACCTCTCTACCTCTCTACCTCTCTATCTTCCTACCTTCTTACCTTTCTGCCCTTACTCTATGATCCACCCGCGATACCTGATACATTCATACATTACCTATTGTCCTTGTCCTTAGTCTTGATTTTGTCACAACCTTGTAATGTTGACTTTGTTTCAATTTTTTTCTTTTATTTTTGTAACGATACGATGTTTTACGATACTACCTACCTATCTGATTCTTGTTATAACGTTTTTAGTACTACATACCTGACTACACACGCTTGCCATTTGATTGTCTCTTTAGTGTCACATTGTCATTGTCATTCGAGTATGATACGACTTTTTGTAACGAACCTGTATATAGATTTCTTTTTTCGATGGCCAGTCTCTTCTTGAAGTTTCTTATAGCGTTGTAATGGGCGAAGCACGTCGACGCGTACTTACATACTTGCTTTGAGAATTCGGACAATTCCCGACACTCGAGTGAATTCCAGTGAATAGTATACAGCACTGTAAGTTATAAGTAGGTAGGAGAAGAAAGCAAGTACATAGTCACAGAAAAAGAACATCTGGCCCGGTCCATATGTAGTATAAAGTGTCAATATGGATGTAGCACTCGAGAAAAGGATAAATCAACTACAAGGACAGCCGTCCGAGTCCTACATATGAGGAAGATACCTGGTCCAGTCAATGTCACGATATGCATCTGGAGGTAAAGAACGGAGAGTTGTGACAGTAATAGTCAGAAGTATCAGCCTACATACAACATAGAGCAGTAGTCCAGTACACCCAATAATTCTTTGGAAGGTCGAATCATCAAGGTACAGTTCAATGTAACGTAAAAATTGGAACCTTTTTAGCCGAGGCTGGCAGTGGGGGCCCTTCATGATGTAACGCATTGCCAAATCAAGAGGAAAAGAGGACGGAAACAGTGCGATGAACACTGAGCTAATTCTCCACATCATTTGTTCCATCGAGGTAGGGAATGAGAAGTTCCATGCGAAACAGTGGATCGCGCCGAAAAGGCAAGCAACA
Organism: Tetrapyrgos nigripes; assembly: GCA_013368315.1. Taxonomy (NCBI): domain Eukaryota; kingdom Fungi; phylum Basidiomycota; class Agaricomycetes; order Agaricales; family Campanellaceae; genus Tetrapyrgos; species Tetrapyrgos nigripes. The sequence continues at coordinate 46,491 of JAACJM010000050.1, forward strand.
ATGGATGCCACAACACGAGTCACTGTGAGCACTGCTTGATTCCCTGACTCCGGAAAAATTCCGGCCCAAACAATTGGAACAGATTTTGATTTCATCTTGAAGTTATAACCCCCATAAATCACAAGCTTCAGGAATCTCCAGATCTGTGCAGATGAAAACCACCGACGCCGGGATATTGTAGATATTTCTACTTCTGGTCCAGGACCAATCATAATTGACCCTTTGACGTCAAGAGGTTTGTACCACCATAACCTGTACATCAGCAGGTTTAGAATCGCAAAACCGACCGTGGCCATCTCTAGCGTAGTGATAGGCAAGTGCTGAATATGCCTGGTGAGGATTTGGACTAGAAACCACAAAGTCTGTAGAAGAGCCAGTCCCTTGGACACCGCATCGCCTTTGCTCTTGTCTTCAATATCCTGAGTCTTGGTTGCCCTGATCTCGCGTAGAATTTCTTTTGTCAGCTGGTGGCGTGAAATTATCGGATGATGGCCTTGACGAGTGACAAAGCCACCCATCGAAATGAAGAACCCATGAGTCATTGAGAGGTTGTGATCTATAATCAAGGGAATAAGAGACCAAAAAACAAATGTGACCGGTAAATACCTTTGGAGAATTTCCTTGCCACCATAAACTGGCACATCGCAAAATACACCATCAACTCTGGAGCTACGACCGCTATGACCATCAGAACACATCGTCTGAGTGCTATGGAGATAGGCCCGCAGTGCGGTGGAGATACGTTTGGATGGACAGAGATCCATGTGCACGCGAAGATGGTAACGAGACATCCCCAAACAATGTCGTAGAGTTTTCGACAGTCATTGATGTCATTGCATGAGGAATCTGAGGCCATTCTTCGTGTGTTATTGGAAAAGAGGGCGGAAAGAACGCAAGCTAGAGATTGAGGCGCATTGGATTGATCTTAAGACTTGTTACTCCAAGCACGCAGCGACCACGTTGCATGGGGGCTGCGTAACAGACACTACATCGACCAGCTGAAGCTGTAGAAGAGCTGTTCAAGGTACAATAGTACAAGGTTTGATTACTCCTATCGTTAATTTATAGCTGAGATGATGACGGGGGACGAAATCCTCATTTCATGGCTCCGACGAGACTAGTTCTATGTATTCGCCGTCGACTGAGAACCCGAACGTGGAGAAAAATGAGGTTTGCAACGAGAGTCAAGACAAGAGCTGCTATGTGAGAACATGTCGTAAGTACTTGACAGCAATATTGATGTATTGCCAATACTTAGAATTGTAGACACCGATAGGAAGCAGCTGCAGCGAAGAGTCAAAGGACGGAGAAGAAGAATGGGCAAGTGGGACACGGGTTAACGTGTAAACAGCGGTGAAGATGGTGGTAAGAGCAAGGTAAGCCGCAAGCGGCAGTTTGGCGGTTACGTGTCCGAAACTGCCTAATCATGACCGCGAGATTACACAATTCCTCCCGGTTCTACGACAGAGACTGCAGAGTCAGACACAAAGTATTCCTTATTCTTGATAATGGCAATTAAGTCTTATCTTACAGATAACAGTACCCGTGCCAGTAGGAAAATATGTAGTCCAATCAAACGTGTCTGGTGGTCAAGAGCGGAGAGTTGTACAGATAAGAGTCAAGAGTAAGAGTAAGATGCAATAATCCGCATACGATATAGAAGGCAAAACACTGCATCAAGACTGGGGTCGAAAGAAGCGAAAGAGTGTGTGATCCCAATCAGGAATTGCCGGAACGAGTCAGGTTAGGACATAACTTCCTCAGAGAGAAGGTCCACCCTCCCTGTAAGTTAGATATGTGTAATGACAAGCCACAGAGGGAAAGAGGCGAGCCATTCCCGAAAGCCCTACAGACGAGCATACGCCCCCCTGTAGTCCAGCCGTCCTAGACCGTTTTTGTCGACCCAGACTCACCCGGTGGTAAGTAGGTAGTGGAAAAAAGAAAGGTAAACCAGCTGCGAGGAAGACATCCGTCCGAGTCCTACATATGAGGAAGATACCTAGTCCAATCAATGTCACGATACGCATCTGCAGGTAAAGAGCGGAGAGTTGTGAAAGTAATAGTGAGAAGTACCAGCCTACATACAACGTAGAGCGGTAGTCCAGTCACAATGATTGCTATATAGATCCATTGTGGAAACAGTTCAATGTATCGTAAAAATCGGAACCTTTTTAGCAGAGACTCCCAGTAGAGGCCATCCTGGATGCAACGCGTAGCCAGACCAGGGGAAAAAAGGGACGGAAACAGTGCGACGAACGCTGCGCTAATTCTCCACATCGTTTGTTCGGTCGAGGTAGGGAATGAAAAGTTCCATGCTACACAGTGGATGGCGCCGAAAAGGCAAGCAACAATGGATGCCACAACACTAGTCATCATGAACCCTGCTCCTTCGAACTGATACGAATATCCTGCCCAAATAACAGATATCGATTCCTCCGGATATCCTGCCCAAATGATTGGAACAGATATCGATTTCTCCGGATAGTAGTTAGAACCCCCAAAAACCACAAACTTCAGGAATTTCAAAATCCGTGCAGGTGAAAACCACTGACGGTAGGATGTTGCAGATATTTCTATTTCTTCTGGACCAGGACCAATCATAATTGACCTTTGAACGTCAAGAGGTTTGTACCACCATAATCCATACACCAACAGGTTTAGAACCGCAAAAGCGACCGTGGATATCTCTAGCGCAGCAATAGGCAGATGCTGAATGGCCCTGGTGAGGATTTGGACCAGAAACCACGAGGTCTGTAGAAGAGTCACTCCCTTGGACACTGCGTCGCCTTTGCTCTTGTCTTTGATATCCTGGACCTTGGTTGCCTTGATGTCGAGTAGAATTTCTTCTGTAAGCTGGGAGGGCAAGATTATCGGATGATGGCCTTGACGAGTGACAAAACCACCCATCGAAATAAAGAACCCATGAGTAATTGAGAGTCTGTACTCTATAATCAAAGGAATAAGAGACCGAAAAACAAATGTGACAGGCCAGTACCTTTGGACAGTTCCCTTGCTACCAGAAACTGACGCAGCGCAAAATATATCATCACCTCTGGAACTATGACCGCTAGGATCATCAAGGAAAACCGCCTGAGGGCTATCGAAATAACCCCGAAATGTGGTGGAGGTATGTTTGGATGAACAGAGACCCATGTGCACGCAAAGATGGTGACGAGACATCCCCAAACGATGTCATAGCGCTTTCGACAGTCATTGATGTCGTGGCATGAGGAATCTGAGGCCATTCTTTGAGTGTCCTTGGACTCAGAGAGGGTGGAAGGAACGCAAGCAAGAGATTAAGGCGCACTCGATTGACCTTAAGGCTTAGCTGCGTAACAGACATTCGACCTGCTAGCCAAAGCTGTAGAAGAGCTGTTCAAACAGTACAAGGTTTGATCATTCCTATCGCCAGGATGAAAAATGAGGCTTGCAACGAGGCTTGTTCACTTTGATTGAGAAGATGCACCGTACCGCGTGAGGTCTGGTGTCGTGAGTGCTTGACAGCAATATTGATGTGTCGATAGATTGGTAGACACCGAGGAAGCAGTCTCAGCGAGGAGTCAAAGGACGGGGAGGAAGAATGGGCAAGTGAGACACGGGTGAAGATGGTGGTAAAAGGCAAGCAGGTTACGCGTCCGAACCGAAATTGCCTAACCCGCGAGATTACACAATTTCTCCCGGTTCTACGACAGAGACTGCAGTGCAGAGTCAGATACAAAGTATTTCTTATTCTTGATAATGGCAATTAAGTATTACAGATAACAGTACCCGTGCCAGTCCTACATATGAGGAAGATGTCTAGTCCAGTCCATCGTGTCTGGTGGTCAAGAGCGGAGAGTTGTCCAGGTAAGAGTAAAATGTAATAATCTGCATACGATATAGAAGGCAAAACACTGCATCAAGACTGGGGTCGAAAGAAGCGAAATAGTACCTGCATGATTTTCTGCACCTGGATCCCAAGATATCCCAGAATTGTGATAATGAGTCATGGTAGATATGAAAATAAGAGGAAACGAGACAATGCGCGCCACGCCAATCCTCCACAGGAGTTGCATCGAATAAGCAGGCAATACTAGGTGCCATGAATCCGAATCGCAATCTGATGTCCAATACGTCCTCGCGGCCTGTCGTCCAGAATATTGGAACAAAGGTAAAGACTGGGATCGTATTTCATGAAGGCCCCCCCTACAGCATCCAGAATGTATCGGGGATAGACGATACTGTAATGGGCCCAGATAAACCGAGTACCTTGAAATCAGGACCGGGTCCAACGAAATGGGTCTTTGAACGTCGAGAGGCTTGCACCACCAGAAGCCGTACACCGAAAGCTTTAGGCAAGCAAACGCGACCGTTGCTATCTCTAGCGCGGTGATAGGTAGATGCTGTATGGACTTGGTGATGATCTAGACGAGGAACCACAAAGTCTGCAGTCGAGCTATCCCATCGCACCACTTTTGAGCCTTGATTGCCTTTATATCCGCTACGATTTCGCCTGTGAGCTGTCTGGGTAGATTTATCGAATGACGGCCGAAGCGAGTCGCCAACCCTCTCTAGTGGGCTGAGGGATTGGCTTAGATGATTACGGGGGGAAAGATTGAGCCTTATGAGGAGGAACTTGAAGGTGAAAGCGAAGGAAACACATCGCCCACACCCGCACCAACACCAAAATCCCCTCCTCCAGGTGTCTCCCCTTCAAGTTCTCCTGCCTCTGGTGTCTATCCTCGTTTCATACAGACCTCAACTCCGTCTTTAGCCGACAACAAAAAGCTCGGAGAAGAAAACATGACGCCCGCGTCCCTCTTCGATGAACCCATCCCCTAAAACGCAAGTGCTTTCAACACGGGTCTTGGATCGAACAACTCTGCTTTGCCACCGAGGTATCAAAAGACTTTACGCCCCGACCACAATACTATGACTATGTCCAAACCCTCTGGTCCTGGTAGTGGTACCGCTAACGCCCTGGGCCTCTCCTCCACCCTCAACATCGGCGAAGCCCTCTACCCCCCTCTTCTATCTCTCCGTCCACAAACACACCTGGACAAGTGCAGGCTATGGCATATGGATTAAAGAGTTTTGCAGTGTGGTTGATTGGGAGAGGGTTAGTTTGTATGAACATTGGACTGTGGAGGCGAGGAAGGAGGGGCATAAGGAGGTAGTGGAGAGTGGGCCTGGAGGGTTTAAGGAGTGGGATGGCGTTGGGAAAGAGGTTAATTAGATTTCTTTTTTTTCAAAATTACATTTACGTTTACATGTAATTTACTGCCTTTGCTCATTAAAGCGCTCATTGCTCAGCTTGCATATACATCCGTCTTAGGCTAATACACAACACAAGTTGCTCGTAGTTATTGAGTGATAGCATCATGTGTCCGTGATGCGATTCGTTGAAGCCAGAAGGGGCATTATTTTCTTAATCTTTATTTTCTAGACCATCCTTTACTATCTTAATTAGAGACGTGTAAAATTTTCAAGAAACCATCGATTCTACCTCCTACATAAGGCTCAGCTTAAATCTAACTACATACGCTTATAGTTAGTACTTTTAAACTCTAAACCTGATTTTCTGGGATTTTATCAGAGTGAACTGAGAGCGTCGGGCGTCGCCCGAGCTGGGTAGACAGAAGTGTAGAACTCTCCCGCGCCCCTCAAGAAAGTGCCCGTTTTGACCACTCTTTCGAGAATATCAAGCCATCCCTGCTCTGATTGCACTCAAAACTGGTATGCACATTCTTCAGGTTATAGATTTTAATAAGGTGTGGTCTTTCCCACTTTCTATTCTCTGCAATAGCTCAGGGTCCACTGTAACATGGTCTCCGCGGCTACTAAAAAAATCCTACTGCTCCTTCCTTTTCACATATACCCAATCTTAGTTGACAGATCTCTTCGAATGCATCTATTCTACATTAAACAAAATAATCAAGGACAAAAGTGGCGTCTAGAAAGAGATATTGCAAAGTTTTACACTTCTCTATGTTTTACACTTCCCTAATTCAGATAGTACGCGTACATAATCCCTGTCTGGACCCTGCCAAGGTCCTTAATATTATTAACCAGAGCGCCCAAAACACTACCAGCAATGGCTCCTACAGGAGTTCCTGAATCTGAATCGGAGGAGCCACCGGTTTCGCTTGGAGAGGCTGTCGTTGAAGGGGAAGAGGCGTCAATGCACGATGAATTATCTGTAGCTGACACAGTGCGAATATCACTGGAGCCCCCCTGACGTCCTTGAGAATCAAACATCAAGAACATGACCCGAGTGCCGTTCCAGACGTTAGCTGTCCAATCAAACGAGGTAGATCCTGTCGGAGGATGTAACACAAAGATGTCTCCACTCGGTATTATACCCTAGTACGACGGCATTAGAGAAAAAGGTGTAATGGGTGGTTGATTAGGGCTCACGAGGATTGTGACTGGCTGCTTCGCACCGTCATAGCCGGAAAAAGTTAAAGTTCTGTGGATAATTGAGAAATGGTGCAGAAAGTTCGACATTGGAAGCTAATCACCGGCATTGCTGCAGTGCCGTGTTCAGCTGGAAAGGAAAATCCACGCCTGAGCTCGTGATATTGCATTGCCCTCCTTTGGATGCGCCCACTTGCAGATCACTCGTATCACCACCCGAACCATAATTAGTTGAGTCTGACATGATGGCGACAAATCGCACATTTTTGGGAAAAGGCAGTTGAGTTGAGAAAGATCCTTTTCCATCACTGAACGAATCGGAAGGAATGGAGAAATTGCGGGGTATTCCAAAGACCTGCGCGGTACCAGAAAAAAGCTCAGTCCGGATTGCACGGTAATGGAACAGAGATACTGACAGGAACTAGGGTAAGATAAAAGGGTGGACTCCCAGACGTCCATTGCACTGTGAAATCGTCGCATGAAGTTGGATCATTGTGCGTAAAGTTGAACGCTTTCGCCTGGTATAGAAGGGCGAGATAGACTGAAATAGCCCATAGCGATAAATACATAAAGGAAGGAAGAAAGTGACGATGCAAACGAGGAAGCAAGCAGGACTGCGATGGTCAGGAGTGTGTGGGGACAGGAGGTGGTACAGGAGAGGAACTCGTGAGATACTTTGAAATACTGCTATGTTACGGCCAGACGCTTTGATAGAGTCATAGACGATGCATAGACTTTGTTTGACCACCCGCTCCCGGCCCCGGGATAAAAATATAGTATAAGCAAGATTGGAAAATTTCCAACCCAGGTATCAAATCGTAGCGGATAGACACTGTAGCGTATTTTCACTTGTACTCAGTACTACCAGGGCTTTCGCAACGCCTGGTCTAAATCCTGAAGACCGTCCGAATTTTCCTGGGAAGAAAGCTTTCCGAATTAGGCTGTTATGTCATTAGCACGGCCTCAAGGCCTCTTTGAAAATGACGATGACGTTGCTTATCTAATCCAACTTACTCTGATGAAGAACTTCAGTGAAGCGCAACGTTCCTCTCAAATTCCTCTTGTCATTGACGGGACAGTAATGGACTTTTATGAAATCGGTTTGACTTCTATAAACGATGGGACCCGCCTTTTGAAAGTCGTTGGAGTAATGACAAAAGTACGTAGTATGCATCCAAACATGGCCGTAGTCAATCCTGAGCCTGAGGCCTCTACATCTACTTTCAAATTACAACCGTTCAGCCTTCAATCAACACAAACGATACAATGTTTTACGATACCGCCTACCTACCTACCTATCTGATTCTTGTTATAGCGTTGTTAGTACTACACATACTTACGCTTGTTTAATTGTCTCCCTAGTGCTGCCTTAGTGCCACATTGTCATTGTCATTTCCAGTTGAGTATGATACGACTTTTTTTGTAACGAATCTGTATATAGACTTCTTCTTTTCCAGTCTCTTTTGAACTTTCTTATAACGCTGTACTGGGGGACGCCGAGGGGTACTTACACACTTGCTTTGAGAATCCGGACAGTTCCCGACACTCGAGTGAAGTTCAGTAAAATAGTGCAGCACTGTAAGTACTAGTAGGTAATGGAACAAAGCAAATACATAGTCGCAGAAAAAGAACACCTGGCCCGGTCCATACGTAGTGTCAAGTGTCACTATGTAGTATTCGAGAAAGGTAAACCAGCTATCAGGAAGACATCCGTCCGAGTCTAGTACATATGAGGAAGATACCTAGTCCAGTCAATATCACGATATGCATCGGCAGGCAAAGAACGGAGAGTTGTGAAATTAATAGTGAGAAGTATCAGCCTACATACAACGTAGAACGGTAGTCCAATAAACCCAATGATTACTACGAACACAAAGATCCGTTCGGGCAGTTGAATGTAACGTAAAAATGAAAACCTTTTTAGCAGGGGTTGACAGTGCAGGCATTCCACGATGTAACTCGTAGCTAAATTAAGTAAAAAAAAGGACGGAAACAGTGCGACGAACGCTGCGCTAATTCTCCACATCACTTGTTCCGTCGAGGTGGGGAATGAGAAGTTCCACGCGAAACAGTGGATGGCGCCGAATAGGCAAGCAACAATGGATGCCACAACGCCAGACGTTGTGAACTCTGCTTGACCCAAGTCTCCTACCCAAATGATTGGAACAGATATCGATCCCTCCGGATCGCAGCTATAACCTCCAAAAACCAACTGCAGGAATTTCCAACTTGAAAACCATTGATGCCAGGATGTTGCAGATATTTGTAATTCTTCTGGTCCAGGACCAATCATAATTGGTCTCTGGACGTCAAGAGGTTTGTACCACCATAATCCGTACATCAGCAGGTTTAGACTCGTAAAAGCGACCGTGGATATCTCTAGCGCAGTGATAGACAGGTGCTGAATATGCCTGGTGAGGATTTGGACTAGAAACCACGAAGTCTGTAGAAGAGCCAGTCCCTTGGATACCGCGTCGCCTTTGCTCCTGTCCTCAATATCCTGAGCCTTTGTTGCCTTGATATCCGCTAGGATTTCTTCTGTGAACTGTTCCGGCTCAATGATGGGATGATGACCTTGACGAGTGACAAAGCCACCCATCGAAATGAAGAACCCATGTGTAATTGAGAAGTTGTACTCTATAAGCAAGGAAATAAATGACCGAAAAACAAAAGTGACCGGTAAATACCTTTGGAGAATTTCCTTGCTACCAAAAGCTGACGTAGCGCAAAATATACCATCAGCTCTGGAGCGATGACCGCTACGACCATCAGGAAACATCGTCTGAGTGCTGTAGAGATACGCCCACAGTGCGGTGGAGGTACGTTTGGATGGACGGAGATCCATATGCACGCGAAGATGGTGACGAGACATCCCCAAGTGATGTCGTAGAGCTTTCGACAGTCGCTGATGTCGTTGCATGAGGAATCTGAGTCCATTCTTTGAGTGTTATTCGAAAAGGGTTGAAGGAACACAAGCAAAAAATTGAGGCGCATTGGATTGACCTTAAGCCTTGTTAGAAAGCACGCAGCGACCACGCTGCTTGGGCTGCGTAACAGACATTCGATCTGCCCGCTGAAACTGTAGAAGAGCTGTCCAAACAGTACGAGGTCTGATCATTCCTATATATCGTTAATTAATAGCTGAACTAACGAGGTACGAGATCCTCACTTTACGGCTCCGAGTGAGACTAGTTCCATGCCATATTCGCCGTCGACCGAGAGCTCGGAGAACAATGAGATTTTCAACGAGGGTTGTTCACTTTTGTTGAGAGATATGGTAAGAAAACGATATGATAGTAAGCGAGGCGTCCATCCAAGTCCTACATATGAGGAAGATACTTAGTGAAGATACCTAGTCCAGTCAATATCACGAAAAACATCTGGAAGTAAACAACGGAGAGTCGTGAAAAGTAAGAGTGAGAAGTATCAGTCTGAATATAACATAGAGCGATAACAAGCTAGGACCGGCTACTAGCCGCGAAAACGATTCAATGTGATAGCAAAATGGCAAAATTGCAATGCCTGCGAGGACCAGTTCTCGTGATTCAGGATGATCTCTGCCAGCAACATGAAAGAGGAGAGGGATACAGAGTGATGTACACTGCACTAACTCTCTACATCAGTCGTTGGGTTGAGGTAGGAAAAGAAAGATTCCATGCGAATACCGCCGAATAGGAGAGCAACACTGTAAGCCGTGAGACCAGATATCATGCCCACACCTCGTCCACGCTCTTTTGGAATTACTTCCCAAGCCCAAAACATGGGCATACATTTCGACACCTTGGACACCTCGAGATCGTAATCGGGATAGTATCTCAGATGATGGCCATGACGAGTGACAAATCCACCTATAGAAATGAAGAATCCATGGGTCAGAGAGAGGGCGTACTCTGGTCATCGGTCAATAAGAAATCAAAAGAGAAAACAGACAGAAAAAATACCTTTGGTGTGTTTCCTTGCTACCATAAATTGATCCAGCGCAAAATATATCATCACCTCTGGGACTATGACCGCTACGACCATCCGGGAGAACAGCCTCAGGGCTATCGAAACAGGACCGAAATGCGGTGGAGGTACGTTTGAATGAACAGATACCCAAGTGCACGCAAAAATGGTGACGAGACATGTCGAAAAGCTTTCGACAGTCATTGACATCATTACAGGACGAGTCTGAGGCCATTCTGTGGGTTATACGGGTGTAGTATGTAGATGTAGGGGTGAAAGGGATGCAAGGAACGATCGCAGACTTGAACGCAGCCTCGTGCACCGACGCCTTCGTGACATTTCTAATGCTGTAGAAGAAGTTGGGAAGAAGAGACAGTATAGATGCCATTCGATCGCTCCCGTTGTTAAATTGTCCTTAATAATACTTACTAGCTGAGTTGATGAGGGACGAAATCGTCTTTGTGGCTCCATTTTTATAGACGGAGACTATGTCCCTGTATCCGCTGACTGAGAGCTCGGAGAAGAATGAGGTTTGCAACGAGGGTTGATCACTTCTGTTGAGAAAATGTGCGCCGCATGGGGTCCGGATGGTTAGATAGATAGATAGATAGATAGATATGTCGTGAGTGCTTGACGACAGCGGGACAAGCGAGAAAAGCTCTGTCTCGTCGTCCCGATTTGGCAACCGGAATTGCCGGATTGCTAATCGGCTTTTTTGGTGTGCACTACTCTTCGACCTCTACTACTACGTCACCATCCTCAGTTTCATATACCTCTGGATATTCCCTGCCTCGCTAGCTTTGTGTTTGAGCCATGGGAGTTTAGCGAGTGCTGCGATTACTTGGAGGAATAGTCTGGTGTTTCACGATTTGGATAAGGTTACGAGTCTTTTTATACATGTTTATCCGCCTTTTGTGTTTACGGTGACTAGGTGGGTGCATTTTTTCCTTGACTTTTTTGCGACATGGGCTGATTAAGATTGTATGGTACAGACACTTTTACCCAAACGCAGAAGAGAGATTCCCTGCTGTCAAGGAATTGCCTCATCTATATCCTTTACACGCGTTACTTATCAGAGTGGTGGTATCTGTAAGTCTTCTTCTTTTCCTTCTCTTCCCTTTCAATCGCTCACAACATCCCCTCAGACTTCTCCTGGCAACTCCTCTACTGAAATTCGCCCTCATCGACCGTCGCGAAAAAATGGGATCCGACCAACGCACCACCACCTCCTTCCCCCTCAACAGCCAACGCGGCATCATCGGTCGTTCCCTCTCTGCTATCTCACCTCAATCCCATATCGCTGCTTTCATGGGAGGTCAACTTGTCTGTATGGTTCTTACCGAACTCCCGGCGGCGTATGTGGTTGTATGATAGTAGAGGTGTTTGGGAGGAAGTTAGAGGCGTTGAGGAAAGAGTTGTCGGAGATTACACAGGGGAGTGAGAGGATTAAAGAAGTCAACGAGAAGGTGCAGGAAAAACAGGGTAATGTCGCAAGGGGAGGTACGTGGAGTGATACCACCCTGTCGGAGACTGCATCGGTGGTTTCTTCGGGATCCTGCCTACCTCTGGGAGGTCTAGCCCGACCTATCAGTACCAGTATGCGTTCAGCGATGATGAGTCTTCGGTGGATGATTCGCCTGTTGGTTAGTAATAAGGTTCTTTCAGCTGTACCGGTGAGGAACGGGGATGCCGATGGTGAGGGAGAAGTAGAATCGTTTACTGGGCAGGCTGAGTTGGGCACTGGGGCTGCGAGGCCTGCGACGGGGGTTGGGGTTGAGTTCGGATGGGCCAGGGGAGGAGGCGAAGAAGGAGAGGTGAGAGACCTCGACCCCACAGATCCACGGGCACGGACATGGACACATCCCCGCACCGTTGTATGCCACCAATTCAGACTCAAGTCTCAGAGCAACGATGATCGAGAGACGATCCAGAGAACGATACTCGCTGGTACGTCTCCTAGACTCATTTCTTTGGTCACCTTATAATTTACTCGATTATATTTCCTGATTCTGACCCGGCCTTGTCTCGTCATGATCATAGGTATCGACTGACTGGAAACCGCCGCCAAACGCAGCTACCAAGAAGCCTCGAAATCGCGAGAGGAACGCCGTGAGAGAAATGCTCCAAACGCCCAACCGTTGTCTTCAAATTCGGTCATTTATAATTAGACTACACCGGCAGCGTCGAGTTCTTTTAGCCAGTCTCCGGCGGCCCTTAACATATGGACTGCCGTCTCCTTCTACTACCCGTCTACCACCACCGTCTGAGATCTGTTTCTCGCCGACCTATTTCTCGATATGTGTGTCTTGATTTCTGCTTCTCATCTGTTTATCTGTCTTTCTACCTCTCTACAACTGGTTTACCTTTTTTTCGAATTGACACTTCACATTACAAACAGACCGGGCTTTGCAAATATGTACTTTGTTCCACTACCTACTTATTTAAAGTGCTGTATTTACTGGAGTTCACTCGAGTATTGGGAATTGTCCGGATTCTCAAAGCCAGTACAAATGTAAGTACGCGTCGGCGTCGCCCAGTACAGCGCTAAAGACAATGTGGCACTAAGGAGACAATTATACAAGCTCATATAGTCAGGTATGTAGTACAAAAGCGTATAAGTAGAAGTCAGATAGGTGGCTAGCTCATATCGCATAACATCGTATCGTTACAAAACAAAAAAAGTTTGGAACATAAGTCGACATTACAAGGTGGTGAAAAAAACAAGGGCGGGGATCGATAATGGGCAGTGCATGTATATATATTGAGTACATCCGTCCGAGTCTTACACATGTGCATGAGGAAGACACCTAGTCCAGTCAATGACACGATATGCATCTGCAGGTAAAGAGCGGGGAGTTGTGAAAGTAATAGTGAGGAGTATCAGTCTGCATACAACATAAAGCGATAGTCCAGTAAACCGAACAGTGTTTACTACAAAGTCAACGATCCATTCCCGAAACAGTTGATGAATGTAACGTAAAAATCGCAACCTTTTTCGCAGGGACTGCCAGTCGAGGCCGTCCAGGATGCAATCCATAGCCAATGCAGGAAAAAGAAGGGACGGAAACAGTGCGACGAACGCTGCGCTAATTCTCCACATCATTTGTTCGGTCGAGGTGGGGAATGAGAAGTTCCATGGCAAACAGTGGATGGCGCCGAAAAGGCAGGCAACAATGGGTGCCACAACATCAGACATTAACTACCCAAGCCATTGGAACAGATGTCGATTTCTCCGGATAGCACCAAAAACCTCGCAAAACTGCAAACTCCAGGAATGTCCGAATCTGTGCAAGTGAAAACCCCTGACGCCGGAATGTTGCAGATGTTGCTACTTCTGGTCCAGGACCAACCATAATTGGCCTTTGAACGTCAAGAGGTTTGTACCACCATAATCCATACACCAACAGGTTTAGAATTGCAAAACCGACCGTGGCTATCTCTAGCGCACTGATAGGCAGGTGCTGAATGGCCCTGGTGAGGATTTGGACTAGAAACCACGAAGTCTGTAGAAGAGCCAATCCCTTGGATACTGCGTCACCTTTGCTCTTGTCTTCGATATCCTGAGCCTTGGTTGCCCTGTCCCGTTTGTTTAGCAAGTAATTCCCTACCTCAATGCCCGCTGTCTTCAAAAGGCTCGCTTCATCTGCTTGTTCTGCTCTATGAGTTCTGTGATAAAACTCTCGATATTTTTTACACAGTATAGCCCTGAAGGTGGTGGATTGGTGAATTGAAGTATAGCCCTGGGTGAGTTGTTTATCTTGTTTCATTCATATAGTATACTCAGACAATTGCAGGAACAGTTCGCGCAAATAGAGTGCGGCACATGTAGGGAAATATTGAAGTAATTGGTGAGTCCTTTTCTGACTTATTGGCCATGCCGGGTGACCAAGCAGTTCTGTTCACATCCAGGTAATTTAGCACTACGCATGGTATGTATGTAGTCAGTGTCGTTATCGTTGTGATAGCGGCACCCCACATATAATGGTTCGTTTAGTCACATACTCCTTGTTATGACTCTTGCTAACAAACATGTTCTTCAGATCCATTGGAAAGCTACCGTCTGCTGTGCCGTCGCATGCAGAATGGCGTCTTTGTTGTGGTGGACGGATTGGATCCCATTATTGGATTGCTGGTGAGCGACATCTTTTAGCTGTTGATAGAATCTGTATAGACATGTATAGACGAGTCAGTAGATACGAATAGAATAGCGTCTATTGGAATAGAAGGACGTCTATTTGATAGTCATGTACCTCTAGCTGTAGAACAGTTTCTATACGTCTATTCCTTCTATATGTCTAGTACTAGAAGCTATAGAAGGACCTGGTATTTTGCTGATGTGGTAGCGTGAAATTATTGGATGATGGCCTTGACGAGTGACAAAGCCACCCATCGAAATGAAGAACCCATGTGTAATTGAGAGGTTGCACTCTATAATCAAGGGAATAAGAGACCGAAAAACAAAAGTGACCGGTAAATACCTTTGGAGAATTTCCTTGCTACCAAAAACTGGCGCATCGCAAAATATACCATCAGCTCTGGAGCTATGACCGCTACGACCATCAGGAAGCATCGTCTCAGTGCTATGCGATACGTCCGCAGTGCGATGGAGGTACGTTTGGATGGACGGAGATCCATGTGCACGCGAAGATGGTGACGAGACATCCCCAAACGATGTCGTAGAGCTTTTGACAGTCATTGATGTCGTTGCATGAGGAATCCGAGGCCATTCTTAGGTGTTCATGGCAGAGAGGGCGGAAGGAACGCAAGCAAGAGATTGAGGTGCATTAGATTGACGTTAAATTGGCTGCGTAACAGACCACCTGCCAGCTAAAGCTGTAGAAGAGCTCTTCGAGCAGTACAAGGTTTGATCGTTCCTATCGTTACATAATTATAGCTGAGCTGATGAGGGACGAAATCCTCATTTTATGGCTCCGACGAGACCAGTTCCATGTATTCGCCATCGACCGAGAGCTCGGAGTCTGGAGAACAATGAGGTTTGCAACGAGACTTGTTCACTTTAGTTGAGGAGATGTACGCCGCGTGAGGTCCGGTGCCCTGAGTGAGCGCTTGAGCACAGCAATATTGATGTGTTGATATATTGGTAGACAACGAGGGAGCAGTTGGAGCGAGGCGTCAAAGAACAGGGAAGGAGAATGGGCAAGTGAGACACAGGTTAATGCGCAGACAACGGTGAAGATGGTAAGAGGCAAGCTGGCAGTTTGGCGGCTACGCGAACCGAAACTGCCTGATCCGCGAGATTATACGCTTTCTCCCGGTTCTACGACAGAGACTGCAGAGTCAGACACAAAGTATTTCTTATTCTTGATAATGGCAATTGAATATTACAGATAACGGTACCCAGCGTCATAACGAGGACGAAAGTCTCTACCCCATTCCGCAATGCAATGTGCTTCGTCGACGACGACCAAGACCCATGCTCACTGGGCGAAGTGGCCGGCATGAATTTAATGCCAGATTTCACGATAGTTCTTGATGTATTTCATTCTGACTTGGAATGAAAATCCTTGGCTTCAACCGAAAGTGGGATGAGATGGTCAGGATGAATTCAACGCCATCCATGACCACTTTCATACCAACATTTCAGTCTGTTATTCGTTTCTCTTCAAGAGCTTCTCATGGAAGGAAGACTTTAAGGGAGTCTCCGGGGAAGTAGGGATGACTTCGTGCTTAGACGACGAGTAGGGAATTGACTTGATGACTTCCTGACGTCGTATCAGTGCAAAATACGCAAGAATATAATAAGGAGCACGCACCTCAAATCTTACTAGACGAATTCAAGGCTACAGCTTGTATGCCCTTGCCCAACAAATCCTTCACCTGCGCATCCATTAAAGCATTGAGTGGACCAATAACCAGGACGACTTTCTGAGGGTTGAGTTCCGAGTGATAGAAACGTGGGTACCGAAAAGAGAGAATCTTCCTACCTCCAGTACATCATACATTGCTTATGCCTTGTATGATGTTACGGTCGTCTCTCTCTTGATGTTCGTGCAGGGAGGGAATACTCCAGGTCTTGCATAACGCACAATAATTGGTCTGTCGATGGTAGAGATAGTGAAACAGAGACGGAAGTGATCGAGGTCAATGCACGAGAACGGAAGCAAGTATCGGGAAACGGAAAACGGTGAACGTTTTGTATTAGCCAGTATGCTAGTTCTACATGGTCGTAGGTATCGTAACGCGAGATATTAGAGCGAGTTGTTGGGGTGTGGTCGAGGATTTCGGCAAAGTCAAAACAAGCACGCGAGTGCCGGATTCTGTTCCACTTCAAGCTTCAAGCTTCAAGTGCCACTTCCAATCCACTTCCACTCACTTCGCCAAGCGGTTTGAGCGACCTTCATCGAACCTTTGCAGAAGTCGCTGGCTCGGCTCGAGTCTAGTCATATCTAAGCTTTCAAGGCTGTATGTTTTCATGGGCAATCAAATCAGAGGGAGCAGAACCTCAAATTCCAGAACCCCATCCTTTGGGTGCCCAGGGACCTTCATTCTCTGAGGGAGAGCCTGACCAGCTTCAAGTGCAGGCTGTTCAGGTCAGCTTTCTTATTGAAAACTCTTATTGCCTTTTGATCACCCCTAACAAAACTTCCTCTAGACATCATCATCTGAGATACAACCAGCTCTCAAACAGCATAAAACTTATGAAAGGACCATGAAAGAGCTCTCTAGTAAGCACCGGCTCAGTCTCATATCCAGTTATACATCATTGACCTGCCTTATTCTAGATGAGATAAACTTGGGATCTCTCTTTTGGGATCAGGATTACCAACGAGGTAAATTAAGGACAAGTCAACAAAAGTCTCGAGTCTAAAGCCTTGGTGTAGACATTGTCTGGAAACCGGACAAGCAATCTCACTTGATTGATAGCATTATGCGGAACTTTCCGGTCTTTCCGATCATATTAGGTGAGCTGCTTCTTTCATGCTTCATGTTCAATTTTTTCTGGAATACTGATATTTCTCTACTCCATCCTGACCAGCGGGCACGCGAGGCAGAACGAGGAAGAATGTCATCGACGGCAAGCAAAGACTGACAGCGATTCGAAGGTGCGTACCCTCACTTGGACTTCGACCACTCATCTGGTACTCAGTCATTCTTGTAGGTTTCTAGCTGGCGAAATACCGTGTATGATTTTCAATCGCGACTCACATACCAGACTTTTCTGACCTTCTTTGAAATGCTTCTTGACAGACCTGGACCCTACAGCGAAGAATACTAAGCAGAAACTATGGTTCAAAGTCGCTGCCGAAGGTGCAGGAAAACAGCAGAAGCTTTCCGATGAGAAGTGTAGTGAATTCCTCGAGAAGAAACTAGCCATCTACGAGTTTGAACACATCTCTGACTTGGAGGAAAGAGCTATTTTCGAGGTAAGCGGTTTACTTTTAGTTTTCACGACGTGACCTCATCAGAGCCTTTTCACTTCTTTAGCGCATTCAATGTGGAGTTGCGCTCACAAGCGACGAGAAGCTACAAGTTCAAAGCTCTCCTCGTAGAGATTTTGCCCGTCATCTTATCCAACACTATCTCACCGAAGACAAACTTGCCCATCCCGACTTCAAATGGGAACGCTCACGCGGCAAAGCCTTCCGAATCTTTTCTCAAGCTTTCTACATCATCTCCAGGTGGGAAACCGGCCCATTTGAATTCGGGAAGTCAGATTATTTGATGAAGTGGCTTCAGGAGAAGAAAAATGATAAGGGCAAGCAGCAAGCTATTCACAATCATGATGGAGATGACGACGACAGCGACGAGTTAGATGATGAGGATATGGCTCAGGAAGACCCAGGTGACTGGCCCGAAGTCCCGAAGGTGTTCAGAGATGACGTTCTGAAGGCCTTTGAGGTGCTAATGTCTCTCGCTAAACACCAGCAACTCAAGCAACCGTTGCTGCCTTCCGCGTTCCCTACCAAAAGGGTCAGTCATTTACTAATAGCTTTACGACGCCTCCTGACTAACAAATTATACGCAATGGTAGCCGTCCCCAATTGAGATGATATACATCATTGTACTCGTCTTTGTTTTTGGAGTTAGTGGGAAAGAAGGTCGAACCTTCACTCCTGCTCAATTGTCCCGGGCGATCTACAAACTTCGTGAGTACGCCAATGACAAATCAGTCTTCTCGGAGCGGAAAAATCGTTCAGATTACAACTTCAAAATGGTCGAGTTCATCAGGAGATTTTCTCTAGACGAAGAACATCCTAATCCCGAGACAATAGGTGTTGGCGGTAGTGTTCCTACACCCTCATTACAAAGACGTGACAATGTCACATCTTTTGTGTCTAGACCAGGCAATGCCAACCCTGAGGCGACGCCATTGCCAGCGCTTCGTGCTCAAGGCACTTCGTCTTATTCCCGAAACGAAAATTCCAGTGCCGGTACATCGCGATTGGCCATCACCCATCCCACTGCTGCTAATCCAGCTGCAGTCGCTCAACCTCGGCCTCAGGTACAAGTCTCCTTTCCCTCCTCTTCTGCTGTTCCTGGACCCAGTGCTACACCTCCGGAACGAGATGCTATCAGCCTAACCAATGCAAGAGCTCTCGGAGCTGCCTTCAGAATGCAGACTGGACCGACTTGGAGGCCACACCCACCATCTTCAATGTTTCAGAACTCGAGAACAGAACCATTGCGCTCGGAAGCCAGACCTTTAACTTTGGCTTCAGTCTCCAATTTTACCCTGTCCACTTTACCAACTTCCGCTTCCAATTCCATATCCAAGGTCAGCGCTAGGCCTGATCTCCCTTCAAAGCCCGAGTCGATGAAATCCGTCCAAGTTATACCTCCCACTTCGACGTCTACGCCCATTCCCAGGCTTACTACATTACCTTCGGCAGCTCAGAACTCGAGAACAGTGCCAGTGGATGCCAGACGCCCAACTTTGGCTCTATGCTCCAATTCGAGCATACATATGCCCGCTACCATATCCGTTCCTATCTCAAACCTCTCCTCGCTCCAGCCTCATCTGGCCAGTGTAGCAAAGTCTGTTGGTACGGCTCAGGCTGGATTGTCCGCTCTGTCCTCATCCATTCCTTCCACGAGCGTACAATTAACTACCTTGGCACAGACTAAACAAAAACAATTCTAACTCATCCTTTTCCGAACAGAACACTTCTGGGCTCCAGGCTCAGACTTCTTCGGGGCAGATTCCGTTGATGTCGAACGGTTTGAGGGTCAAAACTGAGGTGAAGACTGAGCTTCTCGATTCGGAAGCTGGGTCTTTGTCTTTGGCGTCTATTCCTACTTCCAACCTTCCTTCCACTCTTGTTCCAGTTTCCAGCTCCACCTTGGAACGAACTGAAGGGATCGTCAACCTAGCCAGTTCTACTTCGATGACCCCCAAGAAGCGCAAGAGTACGTTCAGACCTGCAAACCTTCCGAAGAAGCGGAAGAGTACTGCACGGCCATCCGAGTTTGTTCATGGTAGTAGTGGTAAGACGCAGGAAGACGCTATCTATATCTTGGACTGAACAAGCAACACTGGTAGTTAACATGTACTACTCAATCACTTTGTGTGGATCTTTGTATGCTATGTGGTAGATTTAGAGGAACGCACGCCATGTACAAATTTTGCTTTCATTTCTTATTATCGGCTGTTTTGTGTCTGTCTGTGTCGGTCACCAATGCCTTGCACACCACGTTAGGTCATCGCACTCTTTCTTTCCTCAACGCTCAGCTTTGATCGCCCTCCCGAGAATGTAACATGTTATGTTGTTATAGGTACACTTTCACTGTTAGTATCCTACGGCCTTGACTCGTTCAACACTGACTCTGTGCATGCGTTATGTTTCGTTTGCTCACTTCAATTCAGCTCGCGATCCACTTCTGAGGCGTTCATCACCTATCAAGAGTCTCGCACTGTGTCTAGGATCACAATCACTCCTGCCCAAGTGCCGCTACCGGAAAACCTTGACCAGACGAAATTTCATGTTGTCCCGAAGGGAGATGCTTTCTGTGGACGCGGAAGCTGTGAGGACTTTTGGGACGCGGTTCTTATTCTACGGTCTGGCTTTGCACGACCTCAGGTTCGTCTCATTCTTCTCTGTTCTTTGGAGAGGCTCAGTGCTATGTAGGACGCAGAAAGAAGCAGCTACTCACCGACAAGAGGAGACCCGACGAGCTAGCCATAATGACCCTCCTACGCGACACCAACTTGGATTCAGAAGACAAGTAGAACATCTGTCAGCTCCTCGATAGCTTTGTCCTCCAGGGTCCCATTGGAAGCCGTATTTGCCTTGTGTTAAAATCACTTGGTCTCAGCTTGTTTGACGTGCTCAGAAGCTTTCCACTCCTACCTCTGATCGTGGTTCAGCGCGTAGCGAAGCGTACTCTTCAGGGCTTGCAGTATATACGTGAGTGTGGGGTGATCCACACAGGTACGTCATCGTCTGCTTGCGTTTCCTTGTAATCACTAAGAGTAAGATACCCTTTAGACGTCAAGGCAATCAACATCATAATGACCGAGCCCGGGTTTGCAGAGGGCCAGTCCTCGGTGGACATCGAGACCGTATAGTTGTTGCGAGTGAGTAACAAATTGACGGATTTTGGGTCTGGTACGTTCTCCCTAGTTTCTGCCTTCTGAAGCTACAGTCATTGATCAGTATATGCTCACCCGACAAGATGTCGAGTCGTTGGGCCGCTGTTAACCAGCCTCGAGCACTTCGCTCGCCTGAGGTGCTCATTGACGCTCCATTGCCAGACGCCAAGACCGACATATGGATCTTTGCCGTAAAACTGCCCCTTAGGGTTGACCAGGTTTGGTCTCAACCAAAGATCCTGGTCAACTTCTTCTAGTATAGGTAGTACATTGTAATGCGTGGTGAAGTGCCATTAGAACCCAAATGGCAAAATTCTGGCGCAGAGAAAGAACAGTATCAAACACATCTTGCACAGATGGCTGGTGTTCTCAGCCAGTTCCTGACTGACTCAAAAAGATTTTCTCGCGAAGGGGAAGAAGACTGATGAGTATTTTATGTAATCAGGATGGTGGTTAGTATACTCACATCGACATCTTATGCGGGACATCTTACCTACCCCGGTGCAGCACCACCCTGCAAGAGTTACTTTCGGGAGCCGGCCATGAGCCAGATGAACTTCTACTAGCCGTGGATTTCCTTCAACATGCCTTGATCGATGATCCAGAAGAACGCTGGTCAGCGACTCAGCTCTTGGCACATCCATGGATGCAGGATCTCATTGAAGTTCCAGTTTGAATGTCGCCTTACGCATTTTCTGGACGTGGTTCGGGTTCTTCGACATTCAAGCCGCCATGTTATCTCAGTTTCAAGCTTTTCTTCCCAAGGCGCGCTGGAGAAGGATAGGGGATGTGATATGCGGAGTCAGTCCTTCGCGTTCTAGACCGCTGATGTTTGACGATCATCGTCAGAGCAGAGAACCATTACCTGTAACAGTTGTGCCTCTGAATTGCCCCTCTTTGGAGACGCATCGGAACTGTCAGGAACTCAAGATGACGGCCTCGTGCGGTAGCGAACTTCACAACCTATCATGTCTCTTTTCCTTCTGTCATGTCCGGAAAGTTAACGTATACTATACGTACTACACGATATTCAGTGCAAGTACTATCTAGGTCGAGATAAAATGACTGGAGTTATGCCAGAAGTGGTTTTTTTTTCTTTTTACCTCCGCCAAACGACTGATCTTCAGTCCAAATTTGATCGATTGTAACACTGTCGTTCCGACGATCGTCATTCCGGCTTCATGTCGATAAATATCCATGGTCGTTTCGACTTACTAAACTTTTCTTCCCTCCTTCTCTCTTTCTTTCCTTTCATCCGGCCATTTGGGATGGCTATTCTTTCAGGTCTGTTCAATTCGACTGAGTCGAACCCATCCGAATCAACCAAGTCAAAAACCAAATCGACTGAGTCGAAAGCATCCAAATTCATTCCTCATCTCCGATCTTTCAATGCGACTTCCTTTTCAACTTTGCGACTAGGTGTGCTGGGTGCGTAGTACACTCTTTGTCAAATTCATTAGCGCTTGGCACTAAAACTAACTTGCTCCTTTTACCAAGGCATCACAATAATCTTGTCTATCATCGTGCTTGGTATCACTGCTCATCTCACAAATTTGACCACGAAGTCTCTTGGACGCCCAGCTCCGGCAGAAGCTCTGGCTTTAGCGACAGCTGTGCTTACTCTCGTATTTGTTCCCGCGATGTTGGTCATATTCCTTATTCCGATTTCTCAGTGCTGATGAAGATTCTACACGAAACAGGATAATCGTTGACAAGACTCACAAAGGAACCTTCTTCTCAATGGTGGTCACTGAATTAGTGGTGCTAGGTTAGTTCGAGGAGCCTGAACGATAGGCGACGATACTGAACACGAGATACAGGGATCCTGTGCGCTCTTTGGCTGGCGACTGGGGCAGAAAGCGCTGTTACGTTTATTGCTAATTTCCCAGACGGATGCGGACCTTTAAGCGATTTTCGTGAGTCACCCCCGGGGCTTGCAGGGACCCGCATGCTTATATCATTCTAGCCAATGTCTTTGCTGTTTGCAAGGAGTTGCAGACTGTTGAAGCCTTTAGTTTCATCAACGCTTTCATACGTGAGTGTTGTATTTTCACCATTGCCAGCTGTCTTTGTCTTTGTTCACCACGTTATACCAGTCCTGGGCTATTGGAGTGTCCTCTCCATATGTTCATTAAAGGCCGTGCCTCAGTGCGGACAGCCTAAGATATGGTTCACAGGCGTAAGCGAGGCTGGCTTTTTCTCGGACACGACCGACGCTTCGAAGCCAACTCCAAACAACGGCGCTTCCAAATCAACTTCTCGCAAAGCGACTTTCATTTCAACCCTGCGAATGGGTGTGCTTGGTACGTAGTAGATCATTTGTCAATACAACCGTGCTCAACTCCTCGCACTAGGCATCACAATAATCTTCTCTATCATCGTGCTCGGTATTGCTGTTTATCTCACGAACATGACCATCAAGGTTCTTGGCCAGCCAGCATTAGTAGAAGCTTTGGCTGTAGCAACAGCTGTGCTTACTGTCGTATTTATTCCTGGGATGTTGGTGACATTTTTTCACTCTTTTTCAGCGTTGGTATGTATAACAGATAATGTACGAAACAGGCTCGTCATCGACAAAATTCGCGTCAGTATTGACTCGAACGAGACACGAAGAAGGTTCATCATTGACATGATTCGCAAAGGAACTTTCTCGTCGATGGTCGTCACCGAATTGGTTGGACTAGGTCCGTTGCAAAAAGCTTATTTGCAAATCGCGATAGTTAACACGAATTACTTGCAGGAACCATGTGTGCTCTCTGGTTCACGACTGGTGCAGAAAGTGCCGTAACGTTCAAGGCCAATTTCCCCGCGGGCTGTGGTGCTTTGAGCGAATTTCGTGAGCTGTCTCCAGCTTACACAGAATTAGGCGTTTGATGTATCGCTCAATCCCCTAGCCAAGGTTCTTGCCGTTTGCAAAGAGTTGCAGACCGTTGAAGCTTTTGGTTTCCTTAACGGGTCCATACGTGAGTATCATCTTTCATATTCAACATGTGCCCTCATGTTTATGAGCCAATTCATCAGTGCTGGGCTATTGGTGTCTACTTTTTGTATGCTCAATCAAGGCCGCGAAGCGTGGACAGAAAGATATATGGTTCACCAGTGTGAGCAACACTGGGTTTTTATCGAACAGCAGTGACGCCGGGTCAAAGGTGTAAATCCTTGTATTTCTCCCT
This sequence comes from Tetrapyrgos nigripes, assembly GCA_013368315.1. NCBI lineage: Eukaryota > Fungi > Basidiomycota > Agaricomycetes > Agaricales > Campanellaceae > Tetrapyrgos > Tetrapyrgos nigripes. The sequence goes on from JAACJM010000050.1 coordinate 70,557, forward strand.
CAATAGCAGTTCAGCATTCATTGTACATGACAACATGTACAGAGTAAAAATCTAGTACAAGTACATCTTCGATGATACATTGAGTCCCAATATTCGACGCTGACGGAATCTATGGTGCGGGTTTGATAGGGAACCATTTATTGAAAACTTGGTCTGGATCATATTTCTTCTTGATCTGTTGAAGTCTGGAATAGTTGTTCCCAAATGCCAACAGTGCTTTATCGGGGTTCGCTTCATTTGATCCAGTCACTCCCTCAGGGTCTGTTTTATTAAACCCATCAGAAAAAAAGTAAGCGCTCTCAGACGGGACAGGACACTAACCATAGTTGGTATACCCAAGCATCTCAACTTTTGTGGTACCATACTTTGTCTGTGCACTTCCAATGATATTCACAAGCTCCCCTGCACCTTTACGTGCGCGCTGTAGATTCTCTGGCGTATTTTCGTTCCATACAAAGTTGACCAAGATCGTAGCGCTTTGATCTCGCCTGAAGGCTGTCGCTTCTGTTGGAATAGAGTTGATCTTGTCCAGATTAAAATATTCGAAAACGAGGACAAGGCTAAAATCGTTTTCAGGACTGGTAAGCTCGACGACTTTGTCGAATGCTTGCTGAAGGGAAGGGTAATCCAGCGTCCTCTGAGCAATACCCTTTTGGTAGATACAAGACCCGTGTTGTGTCCTTTCGTTCTACGACCACTAATCAATGCTTGCGTGTCAATACAGGATGAAGATGTCGTACCTCCATAGCATTGAGCTGCTCATACGGTATTTCAGAGGTATGATCGGCAATGGGGCCTAGACCCTGTCAGCACCTGAGCACGGCGACGGTGAAGGTAATGCACCAACCCAAATCGTAGAACGGTTTGTAGCATTCGCGTCCCTCAGCTTCGCTGCCGTTGTAAAACACACTGGCAACTACTACCGGCTGTAAAAAGAGACTCTTCAGTACGAGTGAGCATTTCAACATGAAAGGAATTCCAACCTCTCCATGAGGTCCTACTGCGAAAAACTGGATCATCCCCGAGAGAGGTGAGATGTTCTTCCTCCATGTCTCAGTAGTCTCTACAATTGCTTTGAGGGCCAACCCAGGAAATATCAATTTTCCAGCAAAAACAGTGCGACGTTGGGGATACAGCTTGAACACAAACTCGGTGACTACACCAAAGTTGGATCCGCCTCCCCTTATAGCCCAAAACAGATCCGGATTCTCTTTGTCGTTCGCAGTGAGGATAGAACCGTCAGCGGTGACAACGGTAGCCTGTACAGAGATCAGAGCAATCGGGACCAACGTGAGCACAATCTACTCGCCTGCACTAGATTGTCAACGGCCATGCCGTACAGACTGAACCGAGAGTTAGTCCAAAGCAGAAAAATGCCTCGCATCGCTTACCCACTCAGATATCCATATCCTCCTCCGACGGTTAGTCTTCAGGGAGAATGAGAAGGCGTTGCACGTTGAGATTGAATGAACCTACCCTCCCACACCAGTCTGGACGTGTACAATGAGATTGGAGGAAAAGCAAGAGAATGTGTTCACATACGTGGTTAACGGTACCTCCCACTGTAGCCAAACCATGTTCAATCGCGGTTTTATCCACATCTCGCCATAGTGCTCCACCCCCGACATATGCAAGTTTCTTGTCGGGGTCCACTCTCGAATAGTGGATGTGGACGAGATAAGTCAATAACCAGACCGCCGTCAGTCGAGGAGGCACCTGTTGTAAGTATACCCAGCTTCAGCTCCTTAGCCTCTGTATTAACAAGCACTTACCTGCAGGACTATGTCCCCCTCCACGTATGGCTTTGGCAACCGAGCCTTGCGTGCATAGCTCAGAGCAAGAACGACATCCTCAGAATCCTTCACAAACGCGACGACCTTGGCGTTCCTTTCGGCTGTCTTGCCCCAGCGGAAGATCGCTTCGGCGTAATCTGGGTGGTCAGTTGTCACAAAATCGCCTTGAATTGGTCAGGAAATGGTGGTAAGGCAGCCATGGTGTTGGTAGAGAAGAGACGAGTGTTGATAACTATCAATTAGGAGTCATAAAGAAGTCGTAACATACTCTGGCCTCCTCAGTAAGCATATGTATTGCTACATACAAGCACACCAAATCTATTTGAAGTCAACAATTAGGAATAACTTGTCCTTGACACAACAACAATGATACGGGGCAGCACGTGATTATACAGTGAGTACCATTCTAAATTCTTAGATAGATCGTCCTCCCTTTCTCTCGTCATTTCTTCGTCTGCACAGCACGCACGATGGTTGCAGAGCTGAGTGCCTCTCAGTAGTCTTTCATAGCTTGCAGAGCACACAATGCAGCTGGTATTGGGAGAGAAACGAGAACGAGTCAGTGGATACGTCGCAAAGTGATTAAAGAAGAAAGATACTCACCACCAACTCCACTTCCATCCTTTGCCAACCCTATGTCAGCACGCTTCTCCACATCCTCTCCTACCAACGCCCGTAGTGATTCACGCATTGTGCGTTCAAAGTTGGGATAGAATTGGATCAGACTGGGTTTATTTGTTCTTCAGTAAAGCAGAGCGACATGTAAAATCGTGTAAGCATACCTTCCGTCGACGCCAACCCTAATCCTCTCTGATGGACTGCTTCCCGTTGCTCTGAGGATTTTTCTGCTTCCCTTGCTCGTTTGGTAAGCTCCCTGTTCCTTGTTGCACTACAACAGCAGCAACAGCAACACCGCTGAGGAGCGCTGCCCGTCTTGCGACGAAGATGGCAACCCATCGTACAATCTACGCCGATGTAAGATCTTAAAGTCGGGTCAGTACAATCAAACACACTCACAGCGGCATCCCTCAGTCCAACATCCTTGTCTTCATACTCCAACTACTAACAACCACCTTCCTCACACTCTCCAACTTCTTCTTCATCTCAGGCTGAATCTCTCTTTCCCTTTCTTTTGCCAATTTTTCAAATTGTGGAATAATATCCACATCATCCCCACCAGGACCACCTTCCCAAGCTTCCTCGACGTCGCTCATCACACTGGTATCCAAACCCCATTGGTCATTGACTACTTTCGTTACTTTGCCTTGGAAATAGGATGGATTTGGGTGCGGCATCGATGAGGGATAAAAGGACAAGTCGGGTGATTTCGCCGAGATACATCCCTGAGATCATCTTTTCGAACGCTTGGAAGCTGGGATTGATGGACATGCGATCGAGAGCTTTGTCAAAGGGGTTGTAGGGAGATGCGAACGCTGAATTTTCGGTGATCATGAAGATTGCCAAAAAAAAAAAAGTGAAAGGAAACGATGGATAAGGTAGAAGCAATGTCAGTGATAATGAGGATACAGGTAGAGCAGGTGGCTCACCGAATTATTGAATGCACCCCATTCTGTGTTGACAACCATAGTACCGCCACGAGCAGCTGCTGGTGAGTTGCCTAGCTTTGTTATGTTTGCTGTGAATGAATAGCATTGACCGTCAGCACCATCGGTTATTGAACGTGCCTATACTCACCAACTTGTTCAACATACGCTCCATTCGTTCCAGTACCAAATATACTTCCCAGAACACATCCGCCAGCAGTATACGCTCGAGAAAGTAACGCTCCGACCGTCTGCGTCGGAAATGAGCGAAATGAACAACTGCAAAAAAGGTAGATGCACTCACATCATTAACCAACGCCACACATTTTACGTGCATATGTTTCCTGTCAAACGCATCTTGTAGCAACTTGACTACATCATTCCCAATAGCGTTCTTCGCGGAGAATCCTTTCGTCCAAGTGAGGATTTTTGCCGGAGTTCAATGCGGTCTGCTCGACAGGAAAGGAGAAAGTGAGGCCAAGAGGAAGGAAGTCGTGCGCGCTGGCATTGGAGCTGGAGCGATCTTCTTTTGGTGAAAGTGGTGGATGCGATGTAAGGAAGGCATCTACGGATGCAGCGAGGTAGTCTGCATGTGATTGAGAAGGAAATAGATTAGAAGTCGGCATGAATCACGATCGATTTGGGGGACATACCGAATAAAGCAACAGCTTCACCCGTCTTGAGAGTATCGGATACTTTGTATTTTTGTTGTCGAAGAGAGAAAGTTTGGTCGCCTTGAAGGTTGACTTCACAGACTCGACTGATGCTCATTCAGAAATCGTACTGGATTATCTGACAGGGAAACTCACAGATTCGTTCCTCCAAGATCTAGGGCAAGGAATGTCCTGCCTTTACTATGAGCACCGCGGTTAACGAGTTAGAGGCAAACCTTACCCGGTCTCTGTGCCATCTGGAACACCAGTCACGAACGTAGGACTGTGAAGAGGTCAGCTGGCATTTGAAAGAGAGGTGATACGTCGACGTACATCATCGCCATAGGATGGTTATAGTTACTCAGTCCTTGGCGGAACTCATCGAGAAAGGCTTTGACAAGTCCTAGGAGCGTGCTGGGGTTGAGAGTAAGCTGATGATCTATATCGCTGAGAACACTTTGAGGATCCTTGTAAAAGTAGGAGGAAGTCGAGGCCATGTTGAAGAGATGGTGAATGTAGAGGAACAAGATCCAGGGTGCCCTTTATCCGAATTCTATCCAGGCACCGCCATTCTCGGAATCTACTACTTACAATTTCTGTGCTTCTTTCAGGACTGTATTGTATCGACAGTGATAATGCTGTCCGGTCTTCGACGGTAATTGTGTACAAGTCGTGAAGAACGGATTGAAGGTTTGACTGCCTTCACCCTCATTTGAACAAGGATTTTATTACATCTACACATAGCGGCTACAAGCAGGATTACAAATATATCGCACTATTCCGTAGACTCAATCGTCTGGTAGTCACTGGAACAGCCGCGGCCTAGTGTCGAGGTGGCGTCGGGAGCTCAAGGGCGCGTCACATTCTGCAATTGAAGTACTACGTGGCAAGTCGCGGTGCTGACTGCTAGCATGGAAGAGACAAATAGCAGCAGGTTTTTAGTGCGCTTGGAAGGCTGGCACAAGGCTGGCAGGCACTTGGCATCCGGGAAACGGAGTGCGCAATGACATCATACTCAACTTCCGCTTAGGGGCTTGGGGCCGCGGGACCATGCCAGGTCTGTAAGGAAGAACATAACGCCGTACTGTCAGGGACGTTCTCGGGTCTCTTCAACGGTAAGAAGAATCAACATTCACGAAGTAACAACATAAGACAGAGTCTTCCTTCCTACTATACTAAGTAGTAGTGAAGTGTTCAGGCAATTCCAGCAGCAAGCAGTAATGCTTCAAAGTTGGGTGTACCCAGACCGGTGATCTAGAAATGTTGGACTTCAGAGATTTTTTTTGATGATATAAGTAGAAAGTTGTACTTACGGGATCCCCTAAAGTAATCGTGCACGAAGATTATTTCTCGGTCAGATTTGATTTGAACGAGGCAGAGCCACGGAAGTACTCACATCCTTTGGTAGCGTTGAAACCTTCAGTATTACCTGTAGCAGGGGTCAATGAACGGGGAAGCAATACAGACAACCGAGAAACGAACATCCAGGATTATTTCCGCTCGTAATATCATTGAATATCTGAGGATTGGCGTAGAGGCTGCAAGACATCAGAACTGTGTAAACAGGACGATCACTTCATACTCACAAAGGATTCAAATACCCCAAAGGTGGCTTCCCCGCACCAATCAACCTATCATTAACCAACGCAATCATACTCGCAAATATTGGCCCCGAAGCCGACGTTCCCCAAATCTCCGTAAAATTCCCTCCAACGACAATTTGGATATGATTAGCTTGAGTAGAAACGTCTGGAAAGCCACGCCCACTAGCGTTGAATCGACCTGCGTAGGTGTCTTCCACTCCCGTAGATTCTAGATAAGCAGAAACGAAGGGTTGCTGGAAAGATGGTTGGGAGAATACGTTGGAGAAACCTCCGCTGCTGAAGTTAGTTGCGACTTCGGGAGAGATGCCTTGGGTACCGCCGACGGAGGTGATATAAGGACAGCCACCGGGAAGGTGGGGACAAAGGAAGTACAGGTTGTTTCATCTATGCTTAAACAATTAGCAACCCGCCTTACCGAGGAGAGGCGAGAACAACTCACTCCCTGGTATAGCACCAGAAACGCCTGCATCACCTGAAGAACCTCGTTTATACCACCGCTTCGCTAAGCGGAACCTATCACTCACCAGAGCCAAAGATAAGACTCACACCACGCGCAGTGAGAGCCATGTATGCGTCGCAGATACGCCTGGAAGATGCAAGGTACTGTCAGGACCATGTTCACACGAGTATTGCAAGAGTAAAGAAATACATACTTCGCCAAGTCAGGACTAATCTCTTCCTCCGTAAATCCATAGCTCATACTAATAACCTGTGGGGGATTGGTTTGATTGGAAATGAACTCCACGACGTCCAAGAATCCGTGAGCACCATCACATAGAGCACATCCTGCCGATATGAAGGTAGTTGGTACACCGGTAGCGAGGCCCACGGTATATTGAATGTCGAGGTTCTAAGGAAGGTTGGAAGGAGAGAAATTGGGTATTGCTAAAATAATTGACGGAGAAGAAAACCTACAGCCTCAGATCCAGCCTTATCAGGTCCCTGCGGATCTTCTCCTCCAGTCAAGGTTTCCAACGAAAAGGTGGTATTGGGATCCATGTCTGGTCTGTACCTTTCCAGGAATGCATTGAGATCGGCTTTCTACAATTAAATTCAGTCAAGAGAAAGATAGAGATAAAGGTAAATCCAAATACCTGTGCCCATTGTTGAATAAGCCCCGGGACACCGATTCTGTTACTGGATTGAGTAGCAGGTGTGTTGGAAATCCTATACAAAGCTTGTAAACACGCCGGAGTAACCTTTCGTCGCGCAGCTCTCGTCGATCACTCCAGAATTAACCTCAGGTTCGGTCCCATTATCACGAGTTGATCTCTGAGCACGGAGACTTCTCCCATGTGCAGTGACATCTAGCTTGAGGTTACTACCCGAATCTATCCCGAAAGTAACGATTGGGTGTACAAGGGAGATATGTTCCACAAGATCAAGTGGGACAGAGTATTCCAAAGCACGAATGATCGTTTCTCCACTGCGTTTATGGAGAAAGGTGTGGAATTCCGTGCTGAATAGGTCATTGGCTATGGGTACTGGGACAGATAGAGCAAGCCAGTCGCCGGTAGATCCTTTGGATTCGAGAGTGATGGAGGATTCTGGGACTCCGCTCTCTAGGAGCCAGGTTAATACGATGGATGAGGTAGAAGGATGGGCGGACATGTAGGAGTGGACCTAGAGTTGGGATATTGAATGAGTACTTCACAAAAGAAGAATGAGACTTTACCTCCTCAGCAGTGAGATGTTTTCCGTATTGTGTTCCGCCAGGTGTACTAACATCAAACAAGGCTTGTTCCAAACCACTTCTGTTGTTTGGTTGGAGACCGATTTTGAGCTGAAGAATTGTGTCTTCGTGAGGAGCACCTATTCCGGCAAAATGATTGGGTATAATGTCGCGCCTTTCGCGCAATACGGAAACTCTCTTCGCATGAGCAATGGAAGAATACGTGACTGGCCCAGACGCAATGACGGTATATAGAGCAAGAGAAGCGTATAGAAGGAAGGAAGCCCTGACAACGGGCGCCATGATGTACGAGAGTACGAGAGGAATGTGAGGATGAAGCGGGCAAATGGAAGAGAACGAGTTGCAGGCTGTTGCTTAATATAGCCCTGATTTGAATGGCAGTGGAGTAGAAGAATTGGGTAGACCCTGGTAAACCAAGTGAAAGAGAAAGAGTTGCAGGCTGTTGCTTAATATAGCCCTGATTTGAATGGCATTAGAATGGAAGAATTGGGTAGACCTGGTAGACCAAGTATGACAACGATCAACTCCTCAGACTGCTTACTGTATGAAGCAATCAACGCCAACTGTGTAGTCGGTAAGTGAGAATGACTGGTGTTGCGGATCCGGAAAACTTACCACACAATAAACTCGAGAATATACAGCTGACCGCCCACAGGTCAAGCGCCTTCGCGCCGAGAGGAGAATCGACGCGATACGACACCATGAGGAAGCGTGAGCTATAAATAAACGCGTCGAAATCAGAAAATATTATGTAAATAAGATAGTTCGGCGTAGTTCTGGATGGCCGGTGAAGTTTGCTGAGTGCGGTAGTCTCCACCAAGTCTCCCCTTTCTGCGTTCGGTGCCCCGCTGGTAACCAGCTTGAGTGCGAATGGGTTGAGCTACAGAATAGAATGGGTCAGGTGTGTATAGAAGCACCTAGAAATTTACCAACAGTACCTTTGCACTCAGCCAGCTGAGTACTTATGACGAGAATTTATAAAGCACTGAGAAAATCCCGAACTTCATTATTTCATAGTTGCTAAACCAAGATTTCTAGGTCTTTCGCTATATGCTTGAAACACCTCAACATCTAGTAGACCCTGTACTTAAATAACCAAGATGAATGACGGAGGCGAGGAGTCATTTGTGCTGAGCTTTCTTTTTCCTGGCCGAATCGCACTTAGCCTTTAGGTGATCTTTGGAACGCGTTCATATGACTTCAATGTTCCTTGCCCTGCAGTCCTTTCGAAGCGAAGAGTGTTATAAAGAGGGTTTCCTTGACGTCTAGGGCCCTCTGGCGCTCTCGACCCTATCTCCTCGCAATGCTATCCCTGAAATTCTCGCTCCTCTTCGGACTTCTGTCATTCCCCCATGTAACCCACTCTCAAGCTCTTAACGAAGCCCACATCCAAAATAATGTTCAAGGGACACTACACCGTCGAAGTTGGTTCTATGTCGGAGGAGACTATGTTCCTCAAGGCAACTCAACCGTCGCTCATAGCCAGATTTATGTAGAACATCTCGTGCCAGAAAAGGTTATTCATGAGACGCCCATTGTCATGATACCTGGTTTTGGGATGACTGGGACGAATTTTCTGAATACACCTGATGGGAGGTTGGGATGGGGAGATTATTTCTTGAGTGAGGGGTTTGAGGTCAGTTCTCTTCAAATCTTTCATGGAAGGATTGTCTCCTGACAATGTTCACAGCTATTCATAGTTGACCAACTAGCGAGAGCTCGTTCTGCCTACCAAGTCAACGTCGATGGTATCCAAACAACCTTTGATACCTCTACCATCGAACTTCGTTTCACAGCTACACAGCGTTTCAACTTATGGCCCAAGGCTTCCTTGCACACGCAATGGCCTGGATCAGGTGTCGCTGGAGACCCAATTTTCGATAACTTTTTCGCTTCAACTGTACCAGGTTTGGTTTCGGATGAGGAGAGTTCAGTGAAGATGAAGGCGGCTGGATCAAAGCTGTTGGATCAGATTGGAAAGGTACGATTCATAGACGAGTGCTTTTACCACTCTCACTTACTCGTATCCACCAACCAGCCCATTATTCTTCTTACTCACTCTCAATCAGGGCCATATGGCTGGATTCTCGCCGACTCGCGACCTTCCCTCATTAAAACAGTCATTGCCCTTGAACCCACCGGTCCCCCCTTTATCAACGCCATCTTTCCACCTCTCACTCCTGCTAGACCGTTCGGTGTCACAGGAATCCCTCTAAATTACTCCCCACCGATTTCTTCCCCATCTGAACTCCGACGTGAAGTCGTCTTCAACAACACTAGCCTTGGTATCACTTGTTTCAGACAAGCCTCTCCAGCTCGTCAACTGGTTAATATGCTTGGAGTACCCATGGTGGTGGTTACTAGTGAGAGTTCGTCTCATTCGGAATATGATGGATGTACTGTGGAGTATCTGAAGCAGGCAGGGGTTGACATAGAACATTTAAGATTGGCTGAAGACAGGGGAATCAAGGGGAACGGGCATATGATGTTTATGGAGCTGAATGGGTTGGAGATTGCGGAGAAGGTGGTGAGGAGGTGGATTAGGGAGAAATTGGGGCAATGAGAGACTGGAGAAAGGAACTCTGTATCAGTAGATGAAACAAAGGAACGGAAAGAACGCTCTCTCAGGCTCTGTTTCTTCATGACCTTTCTGGCTAATATTATACACCACAGAACAGACAGGACTCTGCTTTCCGAACTTGCAAAGGTCTAAGATTTTTAAGTCTTTTGCTATATGCCCGAAGTACCCGACTTTCTAGATCCCTGTAATTCACCAAGACGAACTTTGACGGAGGTGAGGAACCGTTTGTGTTGAGCTTTCGGTTTCCTGGCCGAATCACATTTAGCCTTTAGGTGAGTGAGTGATTTTTGGAACGCGTTCAATGTTCCTTGCCCTGCAGCTCTTTCGAAGCGAAGAGTGGTATAAAGAGGTTTTCCTTGACGTCTAGGGCCCTCTGGCTCTCTCGACCCTATCTCCTCGCAATGCTATCCCTGAAACTCTCACTCTCTTCGGACTTCTGTCACTCCCCATGTAACCCACTCTCAAGCCCTTGACAAAATCCACATCCAAAATAATGCTCAAGGGACACTACACCCTCGCAATTGGTTTTATGTCGGAGGAGACTGTTGCTCAAGGCAACTCAACCGTCGCTCATGGCCAGATTTATGTAGAACATCTCGTACTGGAAAGGATTCTTCATGAGACGCTCATTATCATGATACATGATCCTGGGATGACTGGTACGAATTTCCTAAACGCGCCCGATGGGAGATTGGGATGGGCAGATTATTTTTTGAGTGAGGGTTTGAGGTCAGTTCTTCTTCAACTCTTTAATGGAATGACTATCTTCTGACGACCTTTACAGCTACTCATAACTGACCAACCAGCGCGAGCTCGTCCTCAGTAGCGTGGGCGGATTCTGTTACATATCTTAGATCTACAGAACAGGTAAGTACTTATATACATGTCCAATAATTTTAGTATAAGCTGAATACATACTCGCTGCGGGCACAAACTGGTAGTTCATCGTCTCTAAGGTAACTTCCAACATTCCAATGCGTTTGAATGACTCGAGCGAGTCTTGAACTCTTGTGCTCCAATTTTGTAAGTGAATAAAGAAATGAATGAATGAATGAAATCTACAAATGCAGCCTTCGGAGCTGCAGCCGGCGGGCACATTAACTTCTATTCTTTTCTTCTTACTTTTCTCTCCGTCGAGTCTCCGGTTATTTCAAGCATGTATTCCATTTGCACATGCTTCCTTATCCTTATCCGAACCGTCCTTCCTCTTCTTGAAACGATCGGGGGTTGGTCTCATTTGCAATTGTTCGCTGGATCATAAGGATAGCCTTCTTCACTCAACTCTGATTCGCCCCAGCTCCTTCTCCCATTGCTTCTGCGCCAATCCGCCTTGATTAGTGAGTCCACAATCGTGAGTTCCCTGCACAAATCACTGACGGTTGTCTTTCCTTTAGTGTTTTTGTTCCCTTTTCCCTTTCCCCCCAACGCGTTTACCGGCCATCCCAATCAGGCATGGGATGATTCTGCTCGGACTTCGCCCCCACGTCGTGAGACAACTAGTAGCTTCAACTCAAACAAGTCGAATGCAAGTACCTCAGTTCATCAAGCGGTTGCGTGGATTGCAGATCCTAGCCTTCAGGAAGTACTCCCCAGAATGGATTTAGTTATGCGCGCACATACCTTCCTTCATGATAATTCAGCTCGACGGAAGGAGGTTGTTTCGCGTCAAAGAATGGTGCAGTGTTTACGAGAGTGAGTATTTTTACTCCACGCTTCTCCCATTCTTCTCTATGGCATTGGTCCACAAGTTTTGTTTGAATCATCACCATGGCCTGCACACCCCTATCCGCGTCTAGTTTACTAAACTGGCACTAACTCCTTTACTTTTCATCCTTTTCTCTGGAACAGGGTCGAAGACTCTCTTTGTGTTCTGAGCCTGTTGTATCAACCATCCAGAGTGGGGTGCCACGTGAAACGGTGGTACCAGTCGCACCTTCATAAGAAAAAGCTCGAGCGGCTGGAGAAGGCTATAAACGTATGTTGATTCGTTCTATTGCCCTGCTTGACAGTCTGATCTTCCTTTGTGCAGGTTTACCTCGACTGCTTAGACGCCTCTTCCTTCGTGCTACCCTCCTCTCCAGACTCCGATCACGGCAATCCAGAAACTGCTACATCCTCTGATCGACCTGCTTACCCCACGTCTTCCGACTGGAACTGTTCCGAACTCACTATCCGCTGCGACGATCTTCCCTCTTTTGACCAGGTCCGCGATCAGGCACACAGCATTGATGAAATGGGTGCTGCTTCCAGTAGGGATTCTGGCATTCAAGGCGTCGACTCCCGCAACGCCTTCCCAACTCTACCTTTCAAATTCAGTCCTTGTCACGAAGAATGCCTCGCTGCTAGGATGCCCGTGGCATGGATTGAGACCATCATGAATAGGATGAAGGAGGAGCGGTCACCGTATCAATACTTGACCAGGGATGGGCGCAGCCCCAAGTCTGGGCATGGGGCCCCAAGTAGCTCTCGATCGCGTTCTTGGAGAAGGTGGAAAAAGACACCATCTGAAAAAGGACTCGTATCGTCATCTCATTCGGCAGCAGACTAATGATTGCCAGTTTGACGAGGTGGATGCGTTCCTTGCGACGGGAACAAGAAACTCTTCATTATGATTCTGAATACATGTACTATATTGTAGTTGTATGCTTGGATGTAGGTTGTCAGATAGTATAGTCGTTCTTCGTTACTTATACACCCTCACACCATTTTTCTTCTGTCATCTTCATGTCCCTCCTTACGCTGAATAGCTGTGTTTCTAGATCTCTATATCCTTCTTCCTGTAATCTTCGAGCTCTCTGATGTGTATTCATAGCCAGACCGTTCATCTTCTCGCACAGCAAATTGCAGTAACATGGATCTGCTGCTGCCGTCGTGCATAAAATTGGTATTGGGTGTGAGGCTCAGAGCGTCCGTCCGTTGTCCGTCAAAATGCAAAGTCGGGATGGGTCAATGCCATGCATGAATGATTGAATCGGGAAAAGAAAAGATACGAGGGACAAGAACAATCAGCCTACAGCACGACAAGGAGCCCAGCGATACATGCAAAGAACAGGACGTGAGAAACCAGGAAAGGGTACAAGGGGACGTACTAGACGGTTCCAAAGTTGGTCTTGGAGAGTTTCGAGTTACAAGGAGGGAGGAGGGAAGAAAAGGGGATACTTAAAAATTACAAAGAAGAAAACGAACTCCAGTTACTCCACTTAAGTTCTGCGCTTGCGCGTATTCAGCGTGCTAGAGTACGAGGGCGAGTGAGTTGAGCTACAGAATGGAATAAGTTGATCTTGAATGGTGAAACCAATGCGGCTCTTACCAGCTCTTACCTACAATACCTTCATCATGATCCCAAAGTAGCCAGTGACGAGAAGTCTGCCTCAGCGGAAATGTAACGTGAAAAAACCCATTGCGAATCCCAAAAAGGAAACGGTCACCAGCCTTCTGAGTTTGTTCTCAGTCTCATGTCTGAACGCTCTTCGAGGCCGAAGAGCATTCAGTCACGCGGTCTCGCTTCTTCGGCCTCTGACTCCTCATGGCCTTTTGGCTATTATCTGCATACACCACAGAAGAGACGGGACTCCGCTTTCCGAACTTGATTGAGTTGAAGCTTCGAAGGTCTAAACCGAGATTTCTAGGTCTTCCGCTATATGCTTGAAACACCCCAACTTCACTAGACCCTGTACTTAACCAAGATGAATGACGGAAGCGAGGACTCGTTTCTTTTGGGGTTTTGTTTTTCTGGCCGAATCGCTTTGCACTCAGCCTTTATGTGGCGTTCATATGACTTCAATGTTCCTTCTTTCGAAGCGAAGACTGGCTAGGGGTGATATAAAGAGGGTTTCCTTGACGTCTAGTCCTCTGGTTCTCTCCTCGCAATGCTATTCTTGAAACTCTCACTCCTCTTCGGACTTCTGTCACTCCCCCATGTAACCCACTCTCAAGCCCTTGACGAAGCCCACATCCAAATAATGTTCAAGGGACACTACACCGTCGCAATTGGTTCTATGTCGGAGGAGACTATGTTGCTCAAGGCAACTCAACCGTCGCTCATGGCCAGATTTATGTAGAACATCTTGTACCGGAAAAAGTTCTTCATGAGACACCCATTGTCATGATACACGGTCATGGAATGACTGGTACGAATTTCCTAAACACACCTGATGGGAGATTGGGATGGGCAGATTATTTTTTGAGTGAGGGGTTTGAGGTCAGTTTTTCTTCAGCTCTTGCATGGAATGACTGTCTCCTGACGACGTTCACAGCTATTCATAATTGACCAACCAGCGCGAGCTCGCTCTACCTACCAGATCAACGTTGATGGTATCCAAACAACCATTGATACCTCTATCATCGAACTTCGTTTCACAGCTACACAGCGTTTCAACTTCTGGCCCAAGGCTTCCTTGCATACTCAATGGCCTGGACCAGGCATTGCTGGAGACCCAGTTTTTGATAACTTTTACGCGTCAACTGTACCTAGTTTGGATTCGGATGAGGAGAGTTCAGTGAAGATGAAGGCGGCTGGGTCCAAGCTGTTGGATCAGATTGGAAAGGTACGATTCATAGACGAGTGTGTTTGCCATTCTCACTTATTCGTATCCGTCAACTAGCCCATCATTCTTCTTACTCACTCTCAATCAGGGACGCATGGCTGGATTCTCGCCGACTCGCGACCTTCCCTCATTAAAACAGTTATTGCCCTTGAACCCGCCGGTCCTCCCTTCATCAATGCCGTCTTTCCACCTCTCACTCTTGACAGACCCTTCGGTATCACAGAAATCCCTGTAAATTACTCCCCACCGATTTCCTCCCCATCTGAACTCCAACGCGAAGTCGTCTTCAACAGCACTAGCCTTGGTATCACTTGTTTCAGGCAAGCCTCTCCACCCCGTCAACTGGTCAATATGCTTGGAATACCCATGGTAGTGATTACTAGTGAGAGTTCGTATCATTCAGAGTTTGATAGGTGTACTGTGGAGTATCTGAAGCAGGCAGGGGTTGATATAGAACATCTAAGATTGGCTGAAGACAGGGGAATTAAGGGGAACGGGCACATGATGTTTATGGAGTTAAATGGGTTGGAGATTGCGGAGAAGGTGGTGAGGAGGTGGATTAGGGAGAAGTTGAGGGAATAAGGAATACTGGAAATGAAACGTCGTACCTGTAGACAGGTATGTAGACAAGAAACTTGAAAGGAACTGCGCGACGCGCCGCGCCCTGAGAATTTGTATTTCAGTGTTTCCGCTCTACCCGTCTGCGGCTGCCTACTATCTCTGCCTATCTGCCAAGAGGGTCAAGACTGAGACTAAGAATGGAAGAACGTGCGATCACCGGGGTGGGTTCTTTTAACAGGCATAGCCTAAAGTGAGGACGATCGACGGATTCGGAAAGGATTCCAGTTGTCAAATCTTACTGAGTAAGTTCTCTATGTAGCTCGTCGGGGTGCTTGTGCAACTTCTGCAGTGTATGTACATACAACTGAACCTGACAGGCACAGAACCAAGATATACTTGGTCTAAAGCTGCGCTAGTGGCACTTCATGTGAACTAACGCGCCAAGTCGGCTGTAAAACGTTGAAACGTATGAACGCCTTTCTGACTCCGAACCGTCCTTTCTCTTCTTGTAATGATCAGTCTCATTTGCACTGCGATCCTGTTCAATATCAAATTATTCCGCTATAAAGGATAGCGTTCTTCGTTCAGCTCAGACCCGCCCCAGTTCCTTCTGCCATTGCTACTGCGTCAATCTGCTTTGATCAGTGAGTTCCTACTCGCAAATTTTCGCACAGGTTACTGACGGTCGTCTTTTCTTCAGTGCTGTTTTTTGCTTTTCCCTACCCCCCCAACGCGTCTGTAGGCCATTCCGATCCGACATGCGATGAGACTTCTGCTCTCCTCGCTTCGAGATCCCGTAATCCAATTCGTGACACGACTGGTAGCTCAGAAACAAACGGGTCCTCCGAGAGCTCGAAGTCACTTCATCAAGCGGTTGTGTGGCTTGCAGATCCTACCCTACCAGATGCTGTCCCCGGAATGGAACTACTAATGCGCGCACATATCTTCCTTCATGATAATTCACCTCGATGGAAGGAAGTTTTTTCGCGTCAAAGAATAGTGCAGTGTTTACGAGAGTGAGTATCTTTGTTTGAAAGGGTGCATGACGATCAGTGTCTCGGAGTCCTATCCGTGTCTATTCTACTAAAGTAGTACTAACCCCTTTACTCTTCTTTTTCTCTGGAACAGGGTCGAGAACTCTCTTTGTACTCTGAGTCTCCTGCATCAATCATCTGGAGCGGGATGCAAGGTGAAACGGTGCTACCAGTCTTACCTTCATAAGAAAAAGCTCGGGCGGTTGGAGAAGGCTATCAACGTATGTCGATCAAGTTTTATTGACCTGCTTAACTTGAGTGTCTGATCTTTCTCTGTGTAGGTTTACCTCGACTGCGTAGACGCCTCCTCCGTGTCACCCTCTTTTCCGGACTCTGATCACGGCAATCCAGAAACCGTTATATCCTCTGATCCACCTGCCTATTACCCCACGTCTTCCGACTGGAACCGATCAGAACTCACTATCCGCTCCGACGACCTTTCCCCTGGTGGAAATCAGGATCAGGGTCGTGACCAGTTACATAGCATCGACGTAATGAGTGCTTCCAGCAGGGATTCTGGCATCGCCTCCCCTACCCTGCCTTTCAAATTCAGTCCTTGCTGCGAAGAATGCCTCACCGCCAGGATGCCTCTGGCGTGGGTTGGGAGCATCATGAATAGGATAAAGGAGGAGGGATCACCTTATCAATGCTTGGCGAGGGATGGGCCCAGCCCGAAGTCTAGGCCCAGTGGAGCGCCGAGCACCTCTCGTTCGCGTTCTGGCCGGAGAAGGTCCAAGAAGACGCAATCTGAAAAGGACTCGTATCATCATCTTACTCGCTCGCAGAGTATTGACTCAGACTCAGACTGCCAGTTTGACGATAAAGAATCCTACTCAGAGGTGGATGCGTTGCTTGCACGGCGTCGACGGGAACAGGAAAGTCTTTATAATGATTCTGAATACATGTACTATATGTGCTTGTGTGCTTGGATGTAGGTTGTCAGATAGTATACTGTTCTTCGTCTCTTCATTCTTGTACATACTATCATTTCTCTTCATTCGATGTCCCCCATCATCATGTCCCTCCTTGCGTTGAATATTCTGTACACCCTTGTTTCTCTAGGTCTCTCTGTCAACTATGTATTCATAGCCACGTCTTCTTCAAGTTTCATCTCCTCGCGCAACAAATCGCAATGTCATGAATCCGCTACTGGCATTGGGTTCATCTGTTCTTTGCATGCAAATTACAGTATTAAATTGGCCAGAGTTGCACTATACATAGTACTTCGAATTCTCGTCCATGTGCGTTTGCTAGTCTTTACTTAGTGTATACACATGCATAGGATATTTCAGAATATATGAGGCTCGGGAGACAGAAAGAAACAAGAGGGCATGTATGTGACAGGAGAGGAAAGACGAAGGAGAAAACTCATGAGTAGGGAATCAATCATACACACATCATCACGTAGAGTATGCCATGCCAGTCTACAGCAGTCTATGTGCTTCGTCTAGACATCCATATCATTTATCGCGCATCATTCTGTCATGCCATCCATTAGAGTTGCGTCCGAGCGTCCGTCTGTCGTCCATCAGAATTCAGAAGTCCAATGTCATGCGTGAATGTCGGAAAAGATACGGAAATAAACAGAGAGGTATGAAGAAGAATCAGCCTTAGCCTACAACGCAAGGAGCCCAACGATATGCAAAAAAGAACGCGAGAAACCAGGAAGGGTAAAGGGGACGTAGACGGTTCCGAAGCTGGTCTTAGAGAGATTACGGTTACAAAGAGGGAGGAAGGAAGAAAAGGGAATCAAAATTACAAGAAGAAAACAACTTCGGGTCAGTAACGTGTATGAGGAATAAATAATCCGTTATGACATTATGACCCGAAAAAAGAAGCTGATGGACGCTGGTGACACGAAGACGACATTAGGGCAACATGATGATGATGATGGTGCGAAGATAAAGGGACGAGGGGATGCGGGTGCGAGGCAGGGAAAGATAACGAGGAAGCGAAAGACAGCCTGCAGACAGAGACAACGAGGCGGACAGCCTGGAAGCAGGAAAACACGGAAGTATTTATCTTTTATTGTATGTATGAAGGCATTTCGAGGACGGCTATGGAAACATATCATGCTGAGGGAGGATAGGAAAGCAGAAACGTACACAAAATACAACTGTACAAAAGCGTTTATGATGGTGTGAAAGTGTATAGTATACTCGTTGGAGCTTGGAGCGTCATGGGGTGCGGGTCCTATACACTGGGCTCGGGAATAGAAAGACGGCAGGCAGGATTGGGGCTGTGCATAAGGCGTAAAAGGTGTGAGTCGGGGTTCTGGCGAGGAACATTGTATTGAGAAGCTAGACGGCGTAGAATGACGGGTAGTGGAGGGCGAGTGAGGTAATATGAAGGAGCGAAGGGTTGAGTGTCCCAGAAGCGCAGCGTCATTTTCGAGTGACGTCTACGGGATTTTGAGCAATAAAAGGCCCAAGGATACGTGCGTCTCAGTATCCATAACCTCCGCTTGCAGGCCTGGGTCCACTTGCTGCTGTGCCATTTGGCGCTGCCTTGCCTTGTACACCGACACCCATACTGACAGGGACACCAGGCTGGGACACACCGATGGGAAGGGGCATTCCGCCGGCACCTCCTAGGCCAGCACCTCCCACCAGTGCGCTAAGCCGCGAAATTTCTTCTCTCGACGAGACAAGCGCAGAGGTAAGTCGTTCGTTTTCCTGCGTAAGATACTCGACTTTTGCCTGTAACTGTGAAAGCCACGCTTTTTTCCTTTGCCGACACTTGAGAGCGGCTGAAAAAGCGAGGGTAAAAGACGTGTAAGACATTTGATGCGATATATAGAAATATAAATTTACCTTGTCGATTGCGCTCCAAGAAATTTTTTCTTTTCTCCTCCTCTGTTTCTGGCTTTTTATTCCCGCCGCGACCGCCCTTCGGCGTAGCTGAAGTCGTGATGGCAGTCGCGTATTCGCCATCGTCACCGAGCTCTTGTTCGTCGTCGTCATCGTCATCGTCCTCTGGCTCTTCCGGGGTAGCTTTCCGCTTTCCACTTGTTCGAGTTCGCTTCGAAGTATTTCTGGCAGTAGTAGGAGGAGCGGCTGCTCCTGCTTCCGACACTTTGCGCTTTGTACCGCGTTTGCCGTTTGCAGGACCGGTAGCACTTGCACGTGCCTCCTCCTCGCGTTTTGTGAGCTCTTGGTGAGCCTGCGAGAGTAAAAAGAGGCCGTTGGCAGCGGTGGTAGCGGCAGAGTTGGCAGAGTCGAGATAAGAAGGGTTAGTGTTCTCGGAACCGGGTGCTGAGCCATTAGTTTGGCCGTTGGGGAGATTAGAGAATTGAGAGGATGTGGACTGGTTTAGGACGCCAGTAATAGCACTGAGTGTATTTGGAGTGATAGTTGGACCGCCTGAGAGAGCACCACCGCCGTTGTTCATAAGTGCGAGGAAGGCAGCAGTTCCGGGCGATTGTGGGAAGGCCGTAGGGCCTCCGACGAGAGGAGTGAGACCTGTAGAAGGAGTAAGGCCTGTTCTCGGAGTAAGCCCAGTGCGGGGTGTAAGCCCAGTTCTGAGATAATTGGAATCAAAACGAGGCGCGTTATTCTGCTGGTCGCTGGGTGCCGTGAGCATTGCCGGCGACAAAGGCCCTGCGCGTAGTGAATTTGCGACAGAAGAACTAAAGCCCCAACTGAAGGACTGCTCTGCTGGAGAGCTTATGGAGGCCAAGGGCGGTAACATGGGTCTCGGAGATGTGGACTTGGAGCCGTCGCGGGGAGGACGGTTGTCTGCACTTTCTGACGATTTGGACTGATTAGACCCCTCTGAAGATGGACCAAGTGACTCTCCCTGAGGCGACGAGCCACGGACGTTGGAAGACGCGGATCGTGCGGGAGCAGAGAAGGACTGCTCGAAGGGATTAGGCTCGAGCTCAAAATCTGAGCGGTTCTGACGAGGAAGAGGGGGTGGGGAGCGGGAAGCTTGCTTGGTGGGCATGGACTAGACGCCATGATGAGCGGGATGAAGAGCGTGTAATGCGGTCAACTTACTTTGTGTACACTGACGTCGACGTTTTGCAGGCGGAAAACGCAGAGAAATGACGTGGGGGCGAAGAAAAGGATCTCAGTATACGTCAGTATTATATCATTTAACACTTAGGGTTAGGGTTGACATCATCTGATGATTTTGTGGCTGATAGTCAATGGGATTACATAAGTCGATGGGGTTAAAGAATCCCACTAGTATTCCAACGCTTTCGACGCCGTTCCAGCCACATCATTGTCCCTGCATTGGGGAACAACGAAAATTTAATGCCCTCAAATTGGAAAGTAATCGTGCTTTGAAAATCGCAAGGGATCGAACGTGGTTTCTTCACTTTTCGGAATTTCATTTAGCGCCCAATCATGATATTACCCGAGGACAAGCGGCCTGCGCTCACGAATACATATGTACTCAATTACTCACTGAATACAGAGAACAGTACCTCGACATGGCCGGTACTATGGTTTCTCTGTTTTTCTTTCTGTGACTCTATCATGCCTTCAAAATTGGTTATATTGTCTCTCCGTATAATGGTTCGCATCATCGAGAGTATGTACATACTTATGTCCTTGACTTGCTTCCTTCATGCCAGCAACTCCCGTCATTGCCTGAATCCGACCGGAACCTGGATTCTTTCTGCCTATTCCGATCAGCTGTTTTTCCGAAGATGCATGCACCTCCTGGATTTATGTGCTGGCAATCATTCTTCGCGTTGTTCTGGCTTCTTTACAGCCGGCCGCCGCCGCCTCGAGCAATAGGCAGGTGTGCTTTGCTACCTTTTAATGTAATACACTAATATGGGCTCGTACTCGAGGATCAATACTGTGAAATATAGGCTGCTGGAACAGGCTGGCTCTGCTCTACGTAACCTCCGCGCTCGGTTCCGTTACTGCAGGCTCAGAAGGCCTTTCCTAATGCGACTCTGATCTCACCAGCTGGCACAGTGCCCGCTCCTTAGTTTCCCTAGGCCGACTCTGGCCCGGTACCCTCGCTTGTTAACAGCTCGCTCCTCTCTCGTCATTCACATTATCATTCACAGCGATGTACATAGGCTATGTATCTACCTGCTCTTGCTACTAGAGAAGGGCCGACGATGACCTCAGCCGGCGCGGTCTGGAACGAGCTCAAGAGATCGATATCAAGTGTCTGAATGAAAATTGAGAATGGGAAGCAAGGGTTGAGTCAATTTTCAAGGGCGACAGAAATGAGGGCAGCACGGCGTAGCTCCTCATTGTTGCCAACGGCAGCTCAGGGAAAACCACCGGGTGAAATGTAGACGACGATCGGAGGATTCTACTCCTGGCGGAGAGACCTTCGTGGCTAACGATATAGGAAGATGACTCTAACCTCACTACTGGTGAGTTTATGAGTTAAGGCAAATGACAGCTGGACGTTTTCGTCTAGGTAATCACGGAGGTCATACCATCCTTGCGTTCGTTCTCAAACAACTCAGCTTCAACAAGCTGTTCCCCATGTTGGTCTCTAAAATTGCCGGGTTCCTAAGCAACACCGGACTGTCAGTGTAGAGCGCTTGAAGGAGCTCGAGCACGTTCCACAGGCTCAGCTGATCTGGACCCGGCCATCGCATCGATTTCCGCATGTAGTTCAGCATCTACGGCAACTCAAGGCAACTCAGAAAAGAGAATCCATGCCATCCAAGTAGTCAATGCAATCGAATGAACTCGCAGAGAGCTCGAACCTGAAGGAACACTTCAAGTTGAGGAAAAGGTGAAAGAAAGACAGGATGGTGGAACAAGGGCACCTTTGATAGATCTCAGGAAAGAGATTTTCAGGTCTTCATACTCTTATGCAGGATGAAAAGCAAGAGACGAGTCGAGATGCTCGGTATTTCCGAAGAGAACCGACGAGTAACGTCATTGGCGGGAATCGGTGTCACTGTCACGACTCACGTGCTGACGCGGTCAAAACGACGCCACGTGACCTCGCGTTTCTTGACCCTTTTCTTTCTTCGCCCCTCCTCCTATCCCGTTCCTCAACAAGGACCAGAGGGCGCGATGGCCTCCCCATCTGCTGTTCTCAGTATTGCCAAGAGGCAACTCGGCCATGAAGCCACTGCTGCCGTACGTATACATTTTTTCTCACCACGCGCCATCATAGGTATTGACAGATCTGTCATGATTGTTCACAGGACTCGGTCGTGCCAAAGAACTATTTGAATGAGCTAAAGCAACATCTCTCACTTTTCCCAGAGGCGCACAAGGTGAGTCTCCTTTTTTCAACGCGCATATAGTCACGTCTGACGGCGTGTCTCATTTAGTTTCGCGTCAACCCGAGCCCAGGTTTTGGATGTAAGTCTCTCGACGCGTACCCGAATGGCACTGCTGACTGACGTTATGTTATTGAACAGTTGGATCCCTAACGTGTCTCGAAGCTGGTTGCAAGAACCCAGACGTTAACTTACTCCGCAACGGAAAGCTTCCAGATGGTGGCATTTCGGAAGGCATAGGGTCTTTACGCGCATATAGGGTACGTTCTGATCTCTAAAAGTCATCTGTGGACGCATCTGATGCCTTGATGTACCCCTATGTAGGAGCACGTTTCTACTTTGCACAAGGACAAAGGGATCAAGGCCAATGCGGCGACGACTCAGGTGTGTATTGTGGCATTTTCCATGCTGTCAAAGTGCTCAGATTGACGCTTGGACCTATTAAGGATATAAAGCCGATGGCTAGCACAACCGCAGGCAGTGCCATCCTTGCTTCTTCCTCGAAACAACCCCTCACATCAACATTAGCTCGTGCTCGTGCTCAACGGCCGAGCATCTCTCGTCGAACGACCATGAAAAAGGAACAAGAACCTATTCACATAACATCCTCACCGGAAACTTCTCCTGTAGTCCAACCCCGTGAGTTGAAACCTTTGGAACGTGCCCGACAAAGAGCGAGCCTCGGTCGCGAGCGTGTCAAGCAAGAGTCTGCTGCCTCTTCCTCTCCATCTTCCGTGCATCCCTCTTCGAACCGTACATCAGTACCAGAGCCTCATGCTGCCAGTCGTAATGCATTGACGGCTGCATCGACTCCTCGCGTCAAGCCCTCGGAATCTGTCGAGGCTGGTCCTCCTCATGCTGAAGCGGAGAATCTGCGCAAGCGTGCACTATTCAGCACTGATAGTGCTTCGGAGCCGTCTACTCCAAAGAGACTGAAGAGAGAGCCGTCGACAGGTAGCCCTCTCACGAGTCTCACCAACCAGATCAAGACCGCCGGAGGCCTTCAGGCCGCTGGTTCCAGTGTAGTTCCACAATCCACCGCATCGTCTAGCCGCTCCCTCTCCCGCACCAACAGCTATAATGCCTTCCCAATGCAGGACTACTCTGACCTTCGTTCCAAGATTGACGAGCTTCAGATGAAGATATCGACTGAGCAGAGAAAGCTTGACACCTACCTCCGTAAACCGGATGCCAGTAGGACAAAAGGGGACCATACCAGGATTGTCAATCTGACAAACGAGATCGAGGGGATGAAGATGCAGAGGGATGAGTGGAAGAGCGCCATTCCGTCCGCTGCTGCTATGGCTCCCATGAGTCCCGTCAAGAGGACCCCAATGCTTGGTCCTGCTCTGCCACCTCCACCATCAGCACCGGTATCAGTCAAATCAGAGCCACAAAACACCAATCTTACTGTCGTACCCAGCGTCAATCCCAATCGCGCGTCTAACGCAGTTGCCACAGGGTCTTTCGTGAAGAACGAGAGTCCTCGTGGCACGAGCGTCAAACCACTTCCTCCACCAGTATCTCAATCATTCCCAGTCGTTCCTGTTCTGAAGAACGAGCTGCAGCCTGTAGCGGGTCCCTCTACGTCTACTTCTGCTAAACAAATGCCAACGCAGTTGCCTGCTTTCGGGAACGCGTATATGCACGGTATTCCTGGGGCTTTTCACGGCGATGATATGGACGTGGACCAAGAGCCTGGACATGCCTTGACCGACGAGGATGGAACTTCACGACTTAGTCAACAGATGGCGGAACGCTATCAAGAAATGGGAGCTATCCCCAACATTGCACTCATGGGTGGGAGCGATGCTTTTGATGCAACCGGTGATTATTATGGCAGGGGAAAGGATCATTTCCAGGGTCCTCGGGCGAAAGCCGACGAGTGGGTTTTCTCTTTTCTTTCTTCTATGTTGACTTCATCGGCTGACTTGCTCTCTCTCTTTTCGCTTTCCTTTCCCCTCTGCTCCTCAGTATTGAGAAATTCCTCGTAGCGGCTGGCAATGCTGAGCTTTTCGATGGTAGTGCCACCGTTGAGGACGCGTTGAAGAAATTGGGTTTGCCCAATCTCTTTTCTCCCATCCCTGGCATGGCAGTGGCCTTGATGCCTCATCAGGTTATAGGCGTTGCCTGGATGGTCGAAAAGGAGAAGAGTGACTTGAAAGGCGGTGTTTTGGCGGATGATATGGGTTTGGGAAAGGTTTGTGTTCATGAGTGTTACTGCTGACGGTTTGGTGTACTGACTGGCTCGGATTTCTTTGGTGTAGACTGTACAAATGTGAGTTTCGCTTCTCGTCATTATTCCGAGGCATTACTGATTGCCTATTTTTGTGTTTGATAGGATTGCTGTGATGATGAAGAACCGCTCCGAAAACCCCAAGTGCAAGACCAACCTGATTTTGGCTCCACTGTCCTTGCTAGACCAGTGGAAGTTAGAAATCGAATTGAAAACCAACGAAGCTTTAAAATGCTTGATTTACCACGGTGCGTCTGTTTCATCTTCGACGCGAAGAACAGCATGCTGATCATTAATTTGGTTCTCTGAAACTCTTCAGGATCGTCCAAACCGAAGAAGACGTCTGACTTGATGTATTATGATGTGGTATTGACGACGTATAATGTAGGTATTTGTCCTTTTGTATCGGATTAATTGATCAATGTTTGCTTTCTTCTCCTACAGACTATGGCCAACGAGTGGCCTGACTACGAGGCTGAAATAAAGAAACAGAAGGCCAAGAAGAAGAAGAAGGATGACTTCATTGACGACGACGACGAAGAAGAAGAGAAGGGTAAAGGAAAGCTTAAGGTGAAACCACGTATGTCGTTTCTCCACTACGTTGATGCGCAAAGCTGATCTCAGTATACGTAGTGGGACTGCTTTTCCAAGCCGAGGTGAATTTAGAAAACTGCTCTTTTATTCTTGGGAGTTGTGTGCCGATTATTTTGTCCAGTTTTATAGGATTGTTCTTGATGAAGCGCAGCAGATTCGCAACAGGAGAACGCGTATGATTATTCCTTGATGCTCCGTTCGCTCTTTCTTACGACATCTTCATAGGCATGTCCAGGGCCGTCACCGAATTGCAGTCGCAATACCGCTGGTGTCTTACAGGGTACGTTCATTTTCTTTTCGTCCTATTTTCTTACAACAGACTCACGAAATGACTTTCAAGCACACCTATCATTAACTCCATCCAAGATACATATCCCTATCTCCGTTTCCTGCAGGTGAGGCCATGGTATGATCTGCAAGAGTTTCAGCGGGAAATAGGCCGACACGAGCGCAAGAAACGTAAATTTTATTCAATCCCTCTTTCGCTTTTGACATGGTCGGCTGACATCTTGTCTGTTCCCCAGCTCAGCTCGCTGTCGCTAGGTTGCAAAAAGTTCTTGATACTTGCCTGCTTCGAAGGAAAAAGGACACACAATTAGACGGTAAACCTCTTGTAGAGCTCCCTCCCAAAGAGGTTATTCTTCAAACGCTGCAGTTTTCTGAGGAGGAGAGGGGGATCTATCAGTCGGTAAGTCTTTTGTCCTGTTTAGAAGTTACTCGGAGTTTCTAATGTCGAAATAGGTTGAGACGCAATCGCAGCAAAGGTTCAATCGGTACCTTCGCGCTGGGACCGTCCTCAAGAACTATTCGACTGTCCTTGCACTTCTGCTTCGTCTCCGCCAGTGCTGTTCACACCCTGCCTTGATCCAAGAAGACGCCGGTGTTGCTTTCCTTGCTGCAGACGAGATCGATGATGAATCGAGGCCTGGTGCTGGAAAGGAACTGAAGAGGGCGCGAGACTTGGTTTCTACCGAGTTCGTGGACAAGGTGAAGGAAAAGCTGAAGGCTGCTGCATTGCACAAGATGAAAGCGGAGAACGAACAGGTATGGGTTTCTTTTCCCTGCTGTTCAGTCTCGCTGATTCTGTCATGATCTTAAACTGCAGGCAACTGACAATGATGATGAACAAGAAGAGACCGAATGCTCCATTTGCTTCGACGTCTTTACAGACCCTGTCATAACACACTGTGGTCATACTTTTTGCCGCGAATGTCTCTGTGAGTCCTTTTTTCGTTTTTCTGTCTTCTTTGCTGTTCTGTGGTGCTAACGTGGAGTTAGTGAGCGTCCTAAATGCGCCTGTCGGTGTTGCTGAAAATGAAGCTGAGAATCCTCCCAAGAACGATAGACCTTGTAAGTGTCGTGATTGGAAATCTCCAAAATGATATCCGAACTGACTTCAAAACTTCGCTTTTCCACAGGCCCCCAATGCCGTACATCATTCGACGGAGATTTGATCTTCACCCTATCCGCATTCGAACCTACCGAGGAAGAACTCAATCCCAAGAAACCCGATCATGTTTCCGACATGGAGATGCTCGATGTCGAAGATGAACTGATGCCGAAGAAGAAGGGTAAGGGAAATGCTAAACCCAAGAGAAAGGCCCGCCGTGCCGTTGATGACGAAGTCATTGATGTCGACGCTATCGAGACCGATGATGAGTCGAATGACGAATACGAAGATGATGATAACCTCAGTGACTTCATTGTTCCAGACGACGCCGACGACGGTGAATATACGCCAAGGCCGAAGAAGATGAAGAAGCCGCTGATGAACAAGAGGAAGCACGTCATCGTTATAGATTCCGATGAGGATGAAGACCCCGAAGAAAAGGAGCTGATTCTTGGTCGTAAGAGGAAGGCTCTTTCTGCGAAGGAGATCAAAATGCTTCCCAGGTTCTTCCCTTCTACCAAGATGAAGGTAAGCGACTTGCTTCTCTGTGAAAAGCTACGAACTCAGGACTCGTCTTTAGTACATGATGAACGAGATCGTCAGGCTGGCCAAAGAACATCCCGACGAGAAGGTGAGCGTTCTAGTCAAATTCTTCTAAGGAAGTGATGCTAATAATCAAGTTACCTAGACGATGGTTGTATCCCAGTGGACGTCTTGCCTGAAATTGGTTTCGGAGTACTTGGACGAGAATGGGATTGCACATGTTAGATATCAAGGCGACATGTCAAGGAACGAAAGGGACAAATCGGTTCGCGTCTTCATGGCGAGGGACAAGGCCAAGGTAACGTTATGAGTCTGAAGTCTATTTAAATAACTGACAAGTTTCTATTTCTCAGGTGCTTCTCATGTCTTTAAAGTGCGGCGGTGAGTTGAATCTTTCTTGCTTTACTTATGAGCCTATAGCTTATTTGAAACTACAGGTGTCGGTTTGAATCTTACTCGCGCCAACAACGTCATTTCACTTGACCTCGGTTGGTCTCAAGCAATTGAAGACCAGGCCTTTGATCGGGTTCACCGATTGGGCCAGGTTAGGGATGTGAGAGTGAGCCGCCTGGTGATTGAGAACACGGTTGAAGACCGCATCTTGAACATGCAGCAACGGAAAGTGAGTTTCGGATTCTTGGTGTTCGCATTGCTTTCTGCTAAGTCTCATTTCAGAAAGACATCGCCGATGGAAGTCTGGGTGAAGGAAATGGAAAGAAGATTGGGAGTGAGCATATCTCGATTGCTTTTAGACTTTTCGCAAACTGACATCGTACTACAGAATTGACTGTCGCTGAGCTTGCCGCTTTGTTCAATTTGAACACTCATGGGGATCTGCTGTAGACCCGCAAACGGACTCGGACTTGCATTATGATACCGCGGCTGTACTAGTGCTTATTATACTTGTTGTACTTTTCTTGATCATAGCTAGCGTAGAAACGCATTAGTTGCAGAGTAGATTTCACATTAGTGTAGAGTACATTAGAGTTTTCTTGTGGAAATAATGCAACGCTCGCCCACAATGTACTTGTTCTGGAATCTGGAGACGCTGATCGCATCAAAAGCGAGTTGGTGCATTGTGCCTGAGATATGCAGAGATGAACAACAAGTCCAAATACGCTTGTACTTGGCGATGAGCCCGACATGATTTGCATGTAAAGCTCTTCTTGTTGTATTATTATCTCGGATGGCTCAGTCAAGAAGACGCGTTTCCTATGTTATACCACCTCCCACGGAACCAGTCCTGCGTCTTCAACTTCCATCCTATGGCGTATCTCGAATTGGTTTAACAGGTCCTCTCCTACTCCCCATAGACAGTACAACACTTCCCTCTGCAGAAGAACCACACCGGTCTTCTCGAACTCCACGTCATAGGCTTGGAGTCTCGTCACTTGCTTTAGATTGCTCAACACAACTCACTGGTCGGAATGCACCCGAGGGAATCCTTTATTCAGGTGGTAGAGATGGCCAAATAATGTCTTGGGATCTCCATATACCGATGAAGAAGCGTGCTCCGGTTTCAGCAAACGATATGCCTCGTTCTCGGTGGGAGATGATGACTGGTTGGGGAGACGATGAAGATGACGAGGATGAGGATGAGGAACGAGTGATAAGCGATGGAGATGTTTTGGGAGAGGTCACTGCAGCGAAGAGGCAGAAAAACTCAACTGGGCTTCCTTACGAGCAACAATGGGAGACGGATATTGAAGCATATCAGCTCGGTCAGCCAAGTACCTCTCGACAGTGCGCCTATATGCAGACGGATTGGATCAATGATATTGCTCTATGCAACTATAACCAGACTGGTGAGTGGCGTGTTTTTCCGCAGCGGCTGTTTGATTAATTGGAATTCAGTCGTTTCTGCATCTTCCGACGGTACTGTAAAAGCATGGAATCCTCACTCTCAGCAAGATCCTTCCATTATTGGTACGCACAGTGACTATGTTCGCTGTTTGGCTCCCTGGTGAGTTTCTAACCTGTGCAAGTTCTCAGTATTGTAACAGAACGCGTAGTCGTGAACAGAACTGGGTAGCCTCGGGATCTTTTGACCGTACCATCAAGCTCTGGGACCTTTCACGACTATCACATTCAGAGGCCTTGGTTACGCTGAATCCAGCAGATGCGTCTGCTCCAAAATCATCTGTATACGCAATCGCAGCTGATCCCTTCGGCCATGCAGTAGCTTCAGGGACGCCGGAACGCGTCATCCGACTTTGGGATCCTCGTTCCGGAAAGAGGACAGGGAAACTTGTTGGGCACACCGACAACATACGTGCAATCCTTATCTCTGAGGATTCTAAATATGTATGCAGATGTCTAGTCTCAGACCGAAAACTGTACTGACCTTCCGATAGTTGCTCACCGGATCGGCTGACGCGTCCATCAAACTGTGGTCATTATCTTCTCAAAGATGTCTGCATACGTTTGAACATCATACCGACTCTGTCTGGTCATTATTCAGCTCACATCCTTCTCTTGAGACCTTTTACTCCGGTGATCGCACTGGTCTTGTCTGCAGAGTTGATGTGGAGGATTGCACAGGCGTTTCTGAGGGTGAATGTATTCTGTTGTGTCGTGATACTCAGGAGTCGTCTACTGCAGAAGGTGTCAACAAGATTGTTGCTATGGACGATAACCTCGTATGGACAGCGTCAGGTAGTTCAACTATCAGACGTTGGAAGGTTCCTCATCGACGTGCTACTCGCGCCAACGCGTCGATACTAGACTCAGAGGATAGACGTCAGATGAGCGAATCACCTACCGGGTCTTCTCTTAATCGCGATCAATCCGTACGCTCCTCTACGTCTTTCCATTCAGACCACCTTTCCTACCATGACAAGGACGACAGAGACATGCTTTTTGGCGTCCCTTTTGAGTCACTAGTGAGACTCACGTCCCCAAACGACACCTTCTACTCCTCCAGAGGTAGAGACCCCGAAGTTGCGACACTCTACTCTGCTGCTTCCGTCATGTCTGTCCCCAGAACCAACATGCGTTCACCGACCAATTTCTCTCATGGTACTCGCCACCACCATCTTCATTCCCATGGAAGCCCGTTGCGGAGTCCCAAAACCGACGACACAGTTGTTTTGGAAATGCCTCCTGCGAGGTTACTGTATGAAGAACGCGAGCTTGCCGCTGATGCACAACCTCTGAATCGTGAGCCTGACAGCGTGATTGGAGGCGACAACGGATTCGTGCGATCTATCGTACTCAATGATAGGGTACATGCTCTCACTGTGGATATTTCTGGTGAAGTGGCGGTATGGGACATTGTCAGGTGTATCTGTGCGGGCAAGTACTCGAGGGAAGACGTAGCTACAGCCAGCATGAGGGGTAGCCGGGATGGTAGTGACAGCGGAAGAGGTGAACGGGAACACAGTCCTCGAGAGGCACTTGAGAGTGTTCGAGAGAGGATCGAAGGCGAGGCAGTGGTCTTGCCATGGGCTGCAGCGGATACTAAGGGTGGTTTATTGACTATACATCTCAACGAGAAATGCTTTGATGCGGAAGTTTACGCGGACGAGGTTGGGTTTGCACACGATCGGTATGTCACCGATGAGTCCAAACGTGAGTGTTTTTGTTTGCTGTCCGAATCAGAGATTCTGACATGTCTAGAAAGTGAACATAGGTAAATGGGTGCTCAGGAATTTGTTCCTTGCATTTATTCGCGAAGAACAAAGAATGAGACGGAAACGAGACAGAAGCAATAGTCGTGACAGTGGCAAGGGTCGTAGAGACAGTACCTCCCACGAAAATAGAAGGTCCCTCAGATCAAGTAGCGTCGTCATTTCCTCGCCCAAAATGCTTCCTGCAGTCGCACCTGCTGTGGCAATGTCTTCACGTTCTTCTCCCCTGTTAACACCGATGATTCCTCTCAACATCAAGGATGTCCTTCCTGCCATTCCTCAGTCACCGAACGACGCGACACCCATGCCTGGACGGATGCGTTCAGGGACTTGGGATAGTTCTATAACACCGACTACGAACAAGGATATAGATTATTTCTCCGTTGCTCGTCGACCTTCTGTGCCAAGCCCGCCTACTCCAGATGAATTCTCAGGTTGGAGCGGGCCTGGCATTGGCAAGTCACCAGACTCTGGACAACAGACGCCGATAACACCTTCCGGTATCATGGGGCGGATAGTGAAGAATTTTAAGGGCACCAAGAAATCAGCAAATGACACGCCGGTCACGCCTGCCGCAGGTCAGGTTTCGACCATACCAGAGGCCTCTACTGCATCTGAGGTACGCTTGTTTGTGGTGTATTTTTATACTCACTGGATTGAATCTCACATCTACGAAATCAGGACTCGACAAGCCAAAATAACCCTCAGAACACAGCACTTCAAACACTGCTATCAGGTCCTTTGTCGCCTCCCCCTTCAAGTGAAGCTCCGATACATAGTCTGCCCAATCACATCACTCTGTTAATTTCCGAAGAGACATCTCTGGGTTACCGCACAGTCTATCGAGGAACTGTCAATTCCGCAGGACATGATGTGCATGCATTAGAGGAAGCAATGCCAATGTGGCTGATCGAGTATCTGCTCACCAACAAGACCACGACGTTACCACCTCTAGTGAAGATCAGTTTTATTCTGTTGCCTCATCCAAACAAGGATCCAAGTGCGGAACAGTTACCCGAGTTGTTGAATATGTTGGTCCATGGCTTTTTTGTAATAAAGAGTGTCTCACGGATAATATGCTTCTGCAGAACACAGTCCAAGCTTACGGCGAGTCGGTGGCTTCGCGTTAGAAAGCTCGTCAATCATGTACGGATTCAAACCATCTGGGGCTGGCCGAAGCTAATGTTTTTCTACTTCATTAGGTGCAAGACAAACTGGACAAAATCAATAACCCAGGAGCCAGCTCAAAACCGAATTCACCTCGTTCCTCTATCGAAGGCAGCCAGCACTCACCACGTCCAAAAGCAGAAGACCTATACGAGATTTTGTGTAACGACATCGTCTTACCACTCGACATGACTCTTGCTGCTGTGCGGCAGTACGTCTGGAGACAGTCTTCCGAACTGACGATGTATTACCGTGCTAAACCGCCTTCCAAACCCATCAAAACTGACCCATCGATACCTCCATGATATCCACTCAACCCGACTAACACCCTGTACTTGCTATGTGTGAACTATCTTAGAACTTAGAACTAATTTATCAATATGGATAACGACTTTTCTCTTCAAGTGTATCTGAGACTACAAGTAATCAGGGCCACTATGTACAGTAGGCCATCAGTAAGGATAGCCTTTTCCAGGATGCCTCTCTAACTCTCCTCCTCCAACCAAACGTTGCTTCTCGGCGCACTCGTCCATATACTTCAGCAGTAGCTCTTCATACAGCTCTCGGCCCTTGTATCTCGAGACATTCTCAGGCCAACTTCTCACCGCACTAGCCATCCTAGCGGGAATCCCAGGTTCCTGTCCCAACGTCACAAGTGGAGTCAAATATGTCCTTATCGTGAACACGATAGCACCCGTCAGAGGCAGGCGTCGGAGAGTCTGTCTTTCGGACCTGAATCGCAGATTTTCCGGAGCAATCACTGGTGTAACATCAGGGTGGATAGGTTTACCATGTGTAAAGGTGTCTTCATTCCCATTCGTCGTATTCGACCATGCCAGTTCCTCTGGGTCTACGAGATCGTCGTATACCGTGTCGGGCGGGATGGCTCCTTGAGGAAACTCGTTCTTGCGGCGTCTTTCCAGAGGTTGGACGAGTTGAACAAAGTAGTTGTTGCGGATGATGGGTTTATCAACTGGCATTCGTTTGAAGAAGCGTTCCATGCTGTTGTGCAACTTTTCTTCATCTAGAACAAAGTTGAGACCGTGACTGGGACTAGAAGGATGAATAGAGGAGCTTACATTGAGGTACGTGCCCTCTTATGTGTATTTCATCGAGAGATAAACCTATCTTGTCTCGGAAACGCCAGAAACCTTTGGATGATGATTAGGCAGGACATTCCACGACGACAACTGGCAGCGCACCTGGAACACAAATGGCACCACCCTGCAAATAGTATCGACCATCTGTCCCTTCAACCATCAAAGCCAAGTCATCTTGAACCCTGGGGAACGTCGGTTTCAGAAAGAGACCGTGATGTTACGAAACAAGACTTACAAGAGTGCGGCAATCTTCATGGCTTCCTTTGCTTCTTCCATACTCACAGCTCTCAACTCCAGTGAATCACCTTTGACCAAGGGAGGCGGAAGTTGATAGGTTGCACCAGCTGGAATAATTGTCACACACTGTATCACACCAGACGCATCTCTGGACACAGTAAAGCAATCTGGATAACGCTTGCTCAAGTACGCAGATAACTCGTGTGCCAGTTCCACGGCTGTAAATGCCAATCATAGTCATGGTCATTGTCAGTCACCTTCATTTCAGCGTAAGTAGTAAAACTGACCACTTCGATCAGCAGACTTGACGACCCCAGGTCTATCAGATAAGATGTTCAGGACGTTTTCCCCTCGAGTCAGGATGCGGTGTCTGCGAACGTAGTGGTATGTGAGGAATTGATTATCTAGCTGTCGTATCACGGGAGCGTCAATGGAAACATCGGACCGGGAGGAAGGATAGTGAACTAACCTCAATCCACTCTCCCCAAGGCATATCACGAATACCCATAGTGACATGATAAGCTCCCCATCTGAACGGTCTGTACGGTATAGGTTTCATATCCAGAGGGTCCGAGGAACTGGCTTCAAACTCGGGGTATTTGAAGGACACGGGGGACCATTCTATCCGTTCACTTTAGCCAACTGCCAAACAAACGCGTTGAATCCCGAGCTCACCACCCCATTCTCGTTCTTCAGCCTTTGGTTTGGATTTGGACGTTGAGGTTTGGGTTTGAGTCTGGGTTTGGGGCTGTAATTGCAATTTTCCACGAGACCTGGTGTATACAGCGACCACGATAAAGAGGATCAAGCCCAGTAGCAAACTGAATTCTACAGGCATAGTGGAACTGGATTGAAGGTGAGGGCAACGATGGATTCAGATGATAGACAGCAGTCCTCTTATACTCTATATCATGCTTCTCTTGGGGTAGCGTGATAACTTGGTGATAACGGGAGCGGAGAACCGATCTATTAAGCTCATCCAGGACTTTTTGCAATAGCGGAACCAGATGAGAAGGCAACGAGGCACAGAAAGCTCAGTCTTCATGCTTGTTTGATGGAGAGCTTTGCTCTATAATCTCAGCGGAATACCGCATTGCCTGATAATGAATGTCTCTAGAAGAGAATGCTTGGGACCCACCCGTTATCATGCAGTTTGTAGGAATGTTTCAGAGGTTCTAGGCAGCCGAAGATAAGGAGATGCGAAGAATGGCAAATGACTGTATCAACGTAATTGAATTACAGTTACAATTACAGTTATTTCATAGACACAAAACAGCATAAAAGTTTTTAACGATACAAATTCGCGTTCATAAAGTCCAAACAGTTAAGGATACATCTGGGTATTAAATGAGCATAGGCTTAGGTCGAGTGCGTTGTAAATTGTCAATTAGTAGCGAGTGCGATGAGTGGTCGTGTGTCGACGAGGCGAGCTTCGGATTCCCAAAGTGCGTTTGATTTTGGTCATGAGGGGAACATGTGTGCTACGGCCCTGTAATTGAATAAACGGTCAGAACGAGACGTCCGAGGGATCAGGATGTGAGAGAGATGTACCATCTTCCTCAGCTCATGCTTAGCGTGCTTTCGCCCTTGATGAGTGCTGTTGGGATTAGCCAATGCGGCCTCTATGAACAACAAAACAGTGTCAGCGGGAAAGGAAGAGGGTAACGAGTGGATGACGGGGCTTACTGTAACCACCAGCGACACGGTCTCGGTCACGACGATGGAAGGGGTTTCGGGAACGACGTGAAGTGGTTCCAGTGGTGTAGTGGTGGGTGCGACGGGTACGAGAGAACATGGGCATTTTCAAGTTTTGGGTGTGTAGTGGGTAAGACTTGTTGTTGAGGTTTAGTTTATGCAGACCAATAGTTTGACGTGGTGTTAAATACTGCAGAGTTTGCTCTGCGTCATAGTGGAAACGATGACACTTTGTGCGTTTTGGACTAATGGCCCCAATTACCCTAGGATGACGTCAAATGGCAAGCCACCAGTTTACTTGGCTGGAGACCCATATGTAGACCAGCTGCAGCATCAACGCCGATATTGCGGCCCCGTTTGGAGAAGTAGCCGCAAGTCCATCGATAGAAGCTAGAAACTGGAAGTTGAACGCGGTTGAAGCCTGACACGATGCTGGACGTTTCCGGTGTGTATGAGTCGCTATACGCTCCGGCTTGTTGATTGGAATATTCTTGGTATATTGTCTGGTCCAAAGTGCTTGAATTGTATCGAAAACAAGTTGAAGTTGGCCGCTGATTTGAATTTTGGAGTTGCAGGAAAAAGAGAAAGCAATTACGATTCGGCCCACCTGATTGACGCTCTTTTTTCCCTTACTAATAGTAATACTATCCGATACCTAGAAGCTGGCCATTTGGCCATTATCTGGCTTTATGTCTATATTGGGGGTAGATCTGGGGTGCCTTAAAAATACGTCTGGATGGTGCGCACTTGGATGTCAAACTTTGAAGGGGGTCGGTACTTGCTTCGTGAGATACCGGTAAAAGAGTGGGCCGAAAACCTGAAATGACGCGTTTTCCTAAAATACCGTTCCCACGCCCAAAACCGCCCTTAGAGTGACCACTGCTCGACAACAAATGTACCGTTACACTGCTGAAGGTATTCAGCATAGTTCTATATGCTAAGGATATATAATCCTCCAGGTGTTATAGCTCATGTACATGTGCACGGTTCTGGGACAAAGCAGGTGGCCAGGTAGCCAGTTTTGGCCAAAAAATAAAATAAACTCGCGTCGCAAAAATCCTCGCTACTTCTTGACCACAGCTTGCACAGTGCTGATTCGTATATCAGCAGACTCCTAAGAAGCCCTACTACGCTATGATCAAATTTTCGTAATCTAAATTTCCCTCAGTAATTTTATATGATTTAAAAATGCTAATGTGGCCAGCTTCCTGGTATTGAATAGTACCTCCAAGTCTCATTGCTGTCTGTCAGACTCCAAAACCAAGTATCCTGTTTCCTTTCCATGTATGACAGAAATTTGAGGCCTTGAAAGGCTGTCTGTAGACACCATTCCTCCTCCTAAGTGATCAAAAAGTACTCCTTTCAGGACACCTTTATAAACTGAAAGTGTTGCCTAACCATGGCCTGTCAACCCACACTGCAAAATGGGCAACAAGATAGCTTTGTATTCTGTTGCTCTTGGAGTATGTTTGCTGTCATTGTATTCCCTTCTCTATGCTGACCACAAAACTATAGTTTCAATTCCTGCTTTACAGTCTGTAGCAGAGACATTCTGATTATCATCTCCCTAACTGAAAACCTGAAATTTTTAGGCATCTATGTCGTCCTATTTGTGCTATGCCTCCATGCCATGCTTAAAGTCAAAAGATTGCACAGATTCCATTTCATCACAATAATATCTAGGGCTCAGCACGGGTACGGGTAATTGCCAGGTACCTGGCCAGGTACCTGTATCCGGACCCGCGGGTCCCGGATACCCGGCACAGCCACACCCGCCGGATACGGATACCACCGGATACGGGTTTGACTTTCAAAATGTCCCAGTATCCGCAGGTATCCGTAAAATAAAAATAGTACCGTCTGTATTTAAATATGTATGTAGAAAAATAGAAACATAACTACATTAGCATTGTATTCCTTCATGAAAATGGGTTTTTCATGAGGATCCACATTTTCGCAGCTAAAACAGGTCTAAATGTCTATATGTATATTGTGGCTGGAACTCACTTTCTCAATTAAAAATGTGTAATGCAGTCAGATTGCTTGGCTATATGAACATAAAATGTTCCACCTGAGTGAGAGAGTATATCTATGTAAAAATAATCATATACTTATGCATAAACTCAATGAAGATCTATGTTTTTTTTAATAAAAATTGCTTTGTTGGTGTTTTGGCTCTATTGAAATTATGTATTGTCACTGGATTGTTTGACTCTATAGACAAGAAATGTTCCACTGCAATGAGAAAAGATATATATGTACAAAAAATTATATATATTTATGCAAACTTTCACCCAAGATCTATGGTTCTTTCATCAAAAGCCACTTTTCTGATCTTTTTCAGTCAGTTGAAGTATGTATTGTACTCATATTACTAAGCTCTATGAACATAAAATGTTCCACTGATATGAGGGAAGATATATGAGTACAAAAAATTATATATTTATACATAATTTCACCCAAGATCTGTGGTTCTTTCATAAAAAGCCACTTTTCTGATCTTTTTCAGTCAGTTAAAAGTATGTATTGTTGCTGGATTGTCTGGCTCTATAAACAAAGATTGTTCAATCAAGTGAAAGAAGATATTCATTTAAAGATAAACATTTATTTAGGCATAAAACATTTTAATACGTAGGGTTTAGAACTAAAAACTACATTTTTATAGTCAAGTACCCGCATACCCGCAGATACCCATATAACCCGCGGGTCGGATACTCCGGATACGGGTTATCCGGAGTGCTTTACCCGCCGGATACGGATTTGAGTTTTGATGTGAGATAAACCCGCGGGTCCGGGTCCGGGTAATCCGCGGGTGTACCTGTGCTGAGCCCTAATAATATCTTTGTTTGTCTTGGGAAGTGTCAGAATGGTGTTGGGGGCAGTGCAAGAAATTTTTTGAGCCAAGGCCTACTTTACACTGAGAAACTCTTCTATAAATTCCACTGGCTGGTCGATAGCTTCTGATCTAGAGTTAGTCTCTCCTCTCTATATTTTAGACCTTTTTTTGACAAGACATTCCTCTGAAGGACAGTGGTTATGTTCATCTATGCAGCAGCGAAGTAAGTCTCATTGGTTTATCTTTGCATCTCACCAACTAATCCATGCTACAGTGCTATAGCCAACTGTCTTCTCCTCAAGCACTGCTTCATCATATATGGCCAAAGTCGAAAAGTTATCATTCCCCTGATTATCATGTGTGTTATCAACAATGGTGAGTAGTTACAAAGAAGGTCCATTCTATCCATCTTGTGATTGCTCATTACACATGTGTAGCACAATAGGCATTGTCTTTGCTATCCTGACAGCACTAGTTATCACACAAAACCTAGGAACTCACTCAGTGGTCACAACTCAATTCAGTACTGTTGGTCTAATTGAAGTTGGAATCTTCATGGCCATCAATATGTTAATGAATCTCATCATACTGCTCACGACAGGTAGATAGGATTTCTAGTGTCATCAAAGTCTTCACTAATCCTTTAACCTTCAATCTTGACAGCTGCTTGGATATGGTCCATTTGCCATAAAGTAGCTGCTATCTTGATTTCCCATGAGGACAGGAATAACTACAACATTGCCTTGTGGTGAACAGCTTTCTCATCATCCAAAGATTATTGTTCTCTGACCTTTCTTACTTTCTTCCACATCTCTAGCCTTGAATTTGGTCTGATCTACCCCATAGTGCTGATACCTTGTGTAGTTCTGTATGTCCTTCTGCAATCTGTCACCGTCTCTGTCTTCCCAATATTGGTCCAGGTAGTTGTGAGTGCCCTATCATTAACCTCAAAGAATCATATTTGCTGATTTGTTCTTTCTCTTGTGTTAATCATCTTCATCATCAAATCACCCTTCACCCCAAAAGTACATCTCTCTGGGTCTCTTTTTTCAACCAGTGCATTGCCCCAATCCTCATCATTGTCTGTTTCACCCTCAACACCACAATAGAAAACGTCCAGGAGAGTTGTCATCATCAGGTTGTGGACATGCATTGTTGACAATGTTTGTTAGTGATTATAAGCAAGGTGGAAGTAGGGCAGAGACAGAAGAGGCAGCACTGCTTGGACTTGGACTTGTTGATGAACATGGTCATAGACATGGATATAGACAGAGGCAGAGACAGGAAGATGATCAGAGGGAATTAGAGTGGCAGAACCCTTTAAAGTTACTGGGTAACCTACCTTTCTGTTCAAGGCATTGAGCTGAGACGAGATGTATCTTATACAACTTTGATTGTATATTTATTGTTTATTGTTCAACAGATGGCAAGTACTGGCTACTCTGAGTCACCTGGTGAGATGTGATCCAGCAGGACTGAATACTGAGCACTAGCTGACTGTGCTGACAAAAAACAAGAAGAGGTAAAAAGAGAAAGAATTTGTTTTTGTCCAAACAGACATTGAATGCTGACAAGTGCATGTGCTATGTATTACATAGTTGCAGATGATAAGCTTTTCTATTCTGGACAGGCCTACTGCCTCTCCTTCAGATGCTTCTCTATGACTAAATGATGAAACAACATGTCTGTCCATTGATTTTGTTCAAATGGAAGTGTATCTGTCATTGTCAATTTTATATTAACCTGTCATAACACACAAAAAAAAAAACCCCAAGAACTCACAATGCAAACAATCCCAATACCCAAAATGTCCATCAATCCTCTGAAGATCCATTTCACTCCAGGCTTACCATTCCACACCACTCCATCTTCTCCATCTTCTCCACCTTTATCTTGATCATCATCCCGACTTGTCCTTTCCCATTCATATCTTTCAATCTCATCTCTCCATATCTTGTTCCCAGGTCCAAAAGCATCCCAATCATATTCTTCTTCATGTGGTTGATTGTTCCTTGGCATCTTATTCCACTCATTGGCTTCTTCGATGGAGGAAAAGGGGGAGGTGTGTTGGAAGCAGAAGGGATGTCCTGGAGTGATGGATCAGAAGAAGATGGTGGTGTGTGAGAGTTGAGAGAGGTTGAGTAGGGTTAACTTTATCTGTGTACAGAGGGATGAATGGTTTAAGTGAATGTTGTAGAATAAAGAAAGAAAAAGGAACACAAGGGACCACACTCAACAATCCTCCTCATTCTTTCTTTGTCATTCTCTAAATCTAAAATGTAGCCTTTCAGACTTGATTGACTCCACTAGAGATGCCCAGGTGTCAATATCAGCCATTTGTCAAAGAAAAAGAAATCAAACAACACTCACATGAGCACCACTATTTATCACAACCAAACTATCCTCATCAACCCCCTCCTCCAACTCTCCTTCCCTCCTCCTCGTCATCCCCGCAACAAACTCCTGCCAACCTTCAACATACAAAAAACATAATCATCATCATCATCATCATCATCCACAGCCACACTGGCATATCCCAAATTCATCCTCCTCCCAAACAACTGCTCAACCTCTTCCTGATCAACCAAATGATGAAGATGTATCAACATGATAATGGGCTGTTTGGCATGCAAACTTGAAAATGGGATACCGGCTCTGAGTAAAAGGTTTTGAGAGGAAGGATGGGTTAGGTTGAGAGAATATTGGAAAACATTTGGTGAGAGGTCTTGATTAGGCCACATTTTGTATCTGGCTTGGAGGATTCGGTGGGAGATGGTGTAAAAGTGGTCTCAAGTGAGGGAATCTGGAAATAAATGTTGGAATTTAATGATAACGATCATATTACTAAGCTACTACGCATACGGCAATCAATCAAGTACTGCGGACATATGGTCAAATGATCATACGGATATACTTAGACTATTTATATTGTTATACTACTTTGATTAATGATATATACTTGAGAGTCAAGCGAGATACGTTCGCACGCTCTTACCCCCCACTTTGTGACTTTCACTAAGACTATTCGCTAAGATAACCTAAGTCTAATAGGTTATGGGCCCCGCCTAGCTTGCTATAACTCCGATAAACACTTGTTCTACTCTGCTTTACTCTCTACTCGTACTCTATTCTTGGACTAGTATATGACTAGTCGACAAACTCGATCTCAAGGATCAGCCCCAGATATCCCACTTCCTACTACCAGTCGCCACTCTAGTGCACACCCCTCTGGTACCCAAACTCCTACTCCGCCCGTATCATCTACTTCACAAGCACAACCACTTGATCCTCTCTTCCAAAACCCTCTTCCATTCCCACTTGATCCCATTATGTCTGATGCTGGCGAACATACTAGGACTGATGTCCAGGATACTGCCCCTACTTCACCATCATCTCCTCCATCTACCTCTACTTCGTCGGTCGCATTATCTGTGCCCGAAAACACAAACCCCAACTACGTGATGCCGCTCAGCGACATCAACAAAGCTTTTGATTCCCTGACAGTTCTTACTGGCAGTGAGAATTGGAAGATGTGGTACTTCCGCGTTAATAACGCTATACGGGTGATTCGTCACCAACACTTTAAAAGTTCCGGGTTACATCCTGGTAATACTGTCAAACTAGCCTGTTTCAACGCTATTACAGGCAAGATTGATGATAAAATCATGATCCACTACACCAAAGAATCGGATGCGATAGAGCTTATCGAGAAGCTCAAGCAACGCTTTGACCCTTCATCCACAGTTCAAGAGTCTAACGAGCTGTGGAAACTCTTCAACTTACGTAAACCAGTCTGGGAGTTTGATAAGCTCCTCGACGAAGCTCAGGATCTGTGGGCTTCTATCAAGAAGAGAGACATAGATGTCTCAGATCAAGTTTTTTACTCAGCTCTAGTGGGGATTATTCCTCCACACTATCACTTTGTTCGCAGTTCTTACGAAGCAACTGTGGATGCAGCTGCAGCTACATGGGATGCCACTACTGCAGCTGAAGGGGAGAAACCCGTATACAGAGCCGTCGACCTCATTGCGCGGCTAAAGAAGGAGTTCACTAACTATCGTTTGAGCAATGCTCGAACGTATCCTTCGAAGAAGTCCGACAAGAAGTCCGGTAGCACTAGTCAAGGCGGTGCTCAACGATTGGACAAGTCAAAAGGGGAACGCGCTAACGCCGCAGCGCCGTTCCAGAAGCCTTCTGATGTCAAAAAGGATCGGAAGTGCTTCAACTGCAACAAGATGGGTCATACGACCCTGACGTGCCCAGAACCTTGGACTGAAAAGTCCAAAGAAGCTATGAAGAAGAAAGGGATTACTAAACAATCCAACAAAGGCAAGACTAAGGAGAATGCATCAGTTGCCATCTCCATGCCTGCGTCTTCTTCTTCTCAAATTGCGACTACGTCAACTTCGCAATTGGACTGGGTACAGTCAATTTCTTCGAGCGACGTTGAGATGGAAGACTCAGAGACTCCAGTGAGTCATCATATTTCCCTACCTGCTTTTACCGCGATCTCTGACCAAGATCATACGCATATCATTGATTCTGGTGCTACTATACACTGTACACCGTATCTTAACTTACTTTTTAACGTTCATACTACGCCTGCCATAACTTTAACTGTTGCCAATTCAGAGCATCTAGATCTTCGATTAGCAGGCGATATGCAGGTAGAAATTAGGAAGGACGATGGTGAGTCTTCATCGATCACTCTTAAAAATGTATACTATAACTCAAAACTTCCGTTTACTTTAATCAGTATTTCACAAAAAGCGGACTATACTTTTACTTTTCATGATCATTTATGTATAATACGGAATGATAAGGACAATTTCATTGGCGTTATACACGAGAGCGCCAAACTTTACTCCATCACAACTAAAAAATTGAGTGATAACGTTGCTACTTTAAGTTTATACGAACTTCATAAACAAATTGGTCATATGAGTTATACAAATCTAAAAACATTACTAAAAACAGATAAATCTATTATTACAACCATTATTGATGATTGGACAGAAACTCAATGCGAAGACTGCATCATCAATAATATACACAGACTTTCTGTTCCGAAACAACGTACTTCAGAATTAGCAGAAAACTTCGGAGACCATTTTCATATTGATATATTTGGTCCATTACGAACTGCCTCTATCGAAGGCTACAAATACTGGTTAACCATCGTCGACGACTGTACGCGTTGGTTAATATTATCTCCACTTAAAACAAAAGATGAAGCTTATACCCAATGGGTTACATTTACTACTGAACTATTTACGCAATATGGTATCAAAGTTAAAATTCTACAATCAGACAACGATGCCGTATTTACTTCAGGTGCATTCAAAAACTACCTGAAAGCACAAGGTACAATTGCACGTTATACAGTTCATGACACGCCTCAGCAAAACGGAGTTGCTGAAAACATACATCAGCATATCATGAATGGTATTCGTGTTAATCTGCATACTGGAAAACTACCTAATCGTTTATGGTGGCATGCAGGACTTTATACTATGTACATACTTAATAGATCTCCGAAAACTGCATTAAAAATGCAAACTCCCTATTTTAAACGTTACGGTGTTAACGCAAACTTAGACAATCTACATAGCTTTGGTACACCTTGCATTGTATATGATGAAGCAAGAACTAGTAAACTAACTCCTAAAGGAAAACGTGGAGTTTGGTTAGGCTTTGACGATCATTCAAAAGGCCATTATGTCTACTTTGGTACTAAAGTGAATGTAGAACGCAACTTGCAATTCTTAACGTCCAAATCGCAAGTTGAAGGGGAGTTACAAAACAAAAATCAAGAACCATTAGAAACTACAGAAGAAAATACAACTGAAACTCCAACTTCTCAGGAACACGAACCTGAACCAATGGATGTCGACGAAGACGAAACTAAACAACCTGATGGCCCAAGACGATCAAAAAGGATCCAAGAAGCCAGAGGTTTACTTTACGATGAAGTTGAACAAAACATTGCTTTCTTCTTAACAGAATTCAATGTTTACTACACTGATAACGTTGGCGATCCAATTTCATTTAAGGATGTACTCAATCATCCACAACGCGATGCATGGTTTGATTCCATGAAAGCTGAGATAGAATCTCTAGAAAGTCTGGGAACCTGGGAATACGTCAAACCTCCTGCTGATGCGAATATCATTGGTTCCAGATTTGTCTACAAAACTAAGTACGAACTTGGCAAACAGACCAAATTGAAATCTAGACTAGTAGCACAAGGCTTTAGTCAACAAGAAGGCATTGATTACTACGCAAATGATATCTTTGCCCCTGTAGCACGCATGAGCAGTACACGTTTTATACTTGCTCTTGCAGCTTCATTAGACTATGAAACTACTCAGATTGATATTAAATCTGCCTATCTTTACGGAAATGTTACTGACGAGGAAACATTATACCTTCGTCCACCTCCGGGTAATTTACTACCTAACTTACCTGAAGGCTACGTACTTAAACTCAGAAAGACTCTATATGGGTTGAAACAAGCTGGTCGTCGATGGTATGAAAAATTATGCAATATTCTCATAAAATTACTAGGACTTAAGAAGTCTAC
Organism: Tetrapyrgos nigripes; assembly: GCA_013368315.1. Taxonomy (NCBI): domain Eukaryota; kingdom Fungi; phylum Basidiomycota; class Agaricomycetes; order Agaricales; family Campanellaceae; genus Tetrapyrgos; species Tetrapyrgos nigripes. The sequence continues at coordinate 114,794 of JAACJM010000050.1, forward strand.
ATACGATAATGCGGTATTCTACCGATATCATGAGAATAAACTCATTTTAATACTATCTTGTCACGTCGATGACATTACTTTATGTACTATCAACAAAGCTACTGCACAAGCTTTTGTTACTGCACTTAGTGGACACGTCCAAGTCACTGACGGTGGAGAAATCCACTGGATTCTCGGTATGGAAATTCAACGAGATAGGAATAATCATACTATTAAACTCCGTCAGAAACATTACATTGAGAATATTCTCAAACGATACAATTTTGACCAATTACATTCACGCCGTACACCTATGCTACCCAGGCAAAATCTTAGCCCTAGACCTGGGAGTGAACCGCAACGGGACGCCGCTGCTATTAAACACTATATGTCACTAGTCGGTGGTTTACGATATGTCGCTGACTGCACTAGGCCAGACATTGCATATTGCACTGGTCAACTAGCAAGATACCTTAATGATCCAGGTGAAGAGCATTACGCTGCAGCTAAACAATGCTATCTTTATCTAAAAGGAACTTGCGATTACTGGCTCAACCTAGGGAGCCCTACTATTACTTCTACTTATGGATTTGCCGACTCTGATGGTATGTCCACGTATGGCAATAAACCAATCATGGGCTATGCATTCAAATTTGCTGAATCGCTTATTTCTTGGTCAAGTAAGCGAGGCACACTGGTAACTTTATCAGTTACTGAGGCTGAACTATGCGCACTCGCACATGCCTCACAAGAAGCTATTTATTTGAAAGGTTTTATAGAAGAAATTCTAAATGCCGAACAGGAGCCAGTACTTATCAACTCAGATAGTGCATCTACTTTGGCAATTATACGTGCTCCTGAAGAACAACATACTCAGAGAACTAAGCATTTCAATATCCGTAAAAAACTTCCTTACTGATCGGATACATCAACGATACATACGAGTTAAACATGTGTCAACTAATGATCAACTTGCGGATATACTTACAAAAGCTCTCTCCGCTGATAAGATCAAGCGTTTCTCCCGATTACTAGGGATATCCGCTTGAAGGGGAGTGTTGGAATTTAATGATAACGATCATATTACTAAGCTACTACGCATACAGCAATCAATCAAGTACTGCGGACATATGGTCAAATGATCATACGGATATACTTAGACTATTGATATTGTTATACTACTTTGATTAATGATATATACTTGAGAGTCAAGCGAGATACGTTTGCACGCTCTTACCCCCCACTTTGTGACTTTCACTAAGACTATTCGCTAAGATAACCTAAGTCTAATAATAAATAAATAAATAAATAAAAGAACATAAGAACAAGTAAGAAAGTTGGAAAAGAAAAGAAAAATTTAGAGTATGTAGATGAGACGAGATGAGAAAGAATAAATCAACTTGCCACCAATAAGAAACAACCCCCCTAGACTCTTCAACAACCTAACCACAAACTCCTCAATATCAAACTCCACCAGCCTCCCAAAATCAGATTCCCAAACCCAATTTGCCTTTTTCCAAAAAACTCTTGCTCTTTAGCCTCTTTATGTAAACTGATGCTGTGCTCGTCGGAAATCACTGACAGTCACACAGGGGCAATGACAGTCACGCTATGGATTGTGACGCATGTAAGAAGAAGGTACAAGGTACAGGTGGTGGTGGTAAGATAGAACTAAGGAATCGCTATGTGACGAAGTGACATAAAGGTGACGCTAGAGATACAAGTGAAATAAGACGAGAAACGAGTGGCTGTAAACCAGCAGGTTTACACTTTACTAGCATTTGGAGAGGGTTCAGAGAACAGTAAATCTATATAATTGACAACACTGTTTTTGTTACACACTGTGTTGATGGCTTTTTGAGCTTGTTTGAGTGTGGAGAAATGGGGAACTCAGGGTGTCCAGTGGCTGTGAGTGCATTTGGAGGGAGGCCAGTAGGGAGAGTAGGTTTGGGTTTGGAGTTAGGTTTCAAGGTTGAGGTTGAGGTTGTTGGCTGAGAGGGGTGATGGGTTCACTTTATACTTCAAATCCAATGATTTGAAGTGCGTAGATGTATATGATAGAAAGAGAAGGATGGCGGTAAAGCCCAAGCCCAAGGTGAAGAGAAGGGGGATGTTTTGAAGACATGTGTTTAATCCTGATGCTTGCTACAACATGATGGGTGACTACACATGATACAAGTGTCAAGCCTTGAAATGCTAGATGAATCTTGAACTTGAGGAGGACTTGAGGGGGGGGGAGGGGGAAGTTGGATTTATACATGAAGAGCTCAGCTTAGGGGTGAGTTTCAGACTCAGTCATTGTCAAGACTCGACTCAATGTCAACACCGCCTCCTGCCTCCGAGTCTGTTTCTGAACGTTAACTTGAATGATCATTATCTGGTATCCAAACCTGAACTCAGTCTCAGTCTATCAGCATGTGTACAGTCATCCCTGATAGCTTGATAGCCTAGTAGGTGAAAGCAGTAAGGAATCAATATCATACAGGGTCACAGACAGACAGACAGTCAAACAAAATAATACACATGTACAAATGAACAAATGAACGATGAAAGTCATGAAATCGTCCGTGCTCTGGTCATGCATGGAAGTTGGGAAGCGGGATGTGAATCATGCAAGAAACCCCCCAAGTAGTCCCTACTACTTACTACTTATGGACCGTGACAATTCAAATTTCAATTCAACAGAGACTCAGAGTCAAAGACCCTACATAAAACTTGAAAGAGCCTCAGATCTTCCAATCACAGTGGTGTCAGCATCGGAGGAAGAGGTGTAGAGAATTAGAGCCGGACCAGTCACTCAATGCGCGCCATACACGTACTATCTAAGCATTTTGTTTCCCCCCCTCTCCCAAATTGGCAACCCTGATGCAATGCAATCCAGATCTAGAGTAAAGTGCTAGTACTAATACTACTAAAACGTGCACATACTTACAAGTATACGTATGTTATGTACGTACCACTGCATGCAGAAGCCAGATGTTTAATAACCACTTTGTACGTATACTTCACTGGCGACAGAAATACATACTTATTTCAATGGTTCCTTCTACCGACGCCACCGGACGATAAACGAGACAGACTAACGATAACAATAGCTGACACTTGTATGAGATCCTGAAAAAATACTGAAAATGCAATTTGGATTTCAGACCGAATCGATAGCAAGGGGGGAAAGATGCGATAACGACGACGAAAGCCATAATAGCCAAAAAAGCCACGATAAGGATGAAGGACAAATACCCAGGTACTTGGAAGTGGATGATAGATAAAGGGCTATAGCCTATACAGAGCTGTTTTAAAAAACGTATGTAACCTATGCACAGCGAGGAGGAACGGGGGGGATGAGGAGGGGTGTGCCCGCTACACCAACACCACGAAAGACGACTAAGCGCGCATGATGACCACAGAATGATATGTCGTTAGAGGAGTAAAAATACTCAAAACTCTACTTCAGCATCCGCGGCCTGCACCTCAGCGACGTCAGCGACGTCATCCAAACGGCCTTCGTCAGGGACAGGGAAGCGGTCACCATCAGTCTTCTCCAACCCATTACCAAGGTGCTCTTTGCCATCAGCATCAGATTTAACGTTGCTAGCATCAGCATCTGAATCCGTACCACGCTCCCCGGGCCCAGGTACCATCTTTCCCATTGCCAGACTTCCATGGATGCCAGGGAATCCATTCATGTTACCATGCATATTATTGATGTTAAGCGAGCCCTGGACACCCCCGACTGCATCCTTTGTAATAGAAGAAGCGAATTGGAGATCGAGGCTCGGACCACTCGAAGCCAATTGATGAGTGATGAGGTGGCAAATCATAACAAAGAGGATGAGGGAGAGCAGGAGGAATGGGCCTAAACCGTGGCGCAAAGAGAAAGAGCCCTTGCCATATCCGAATCCGAAACCGTTGAATAGATGGGCGCGAGTTGTGGCTATTCTGAATTTGGATTTGGAGGGTGTGGAAGGGTAAGGGTCGGGGGTGAGCGGGAAATAAGATGACTCGGAGGGAGATGAGGGAGCTGGCGGTGGGGGGGACGACTGCCATCGTCGTGTCATCTCCGAGATACGCTGGGATAGAGTAGGTTTCCGTGGTGCAGCGAGGAAAGCGATGGAATAGTTGTTGTTGGTTCCATGACGGTGAGTGTCTTCGCCGTAGCTGTAATCATGAGTATGTACGTCGGGAGAGGAATGGCCGTGACGCCATGGGGCGTCGAAATCGAGATCAGAAGGAGATGAGGGAGTAACTATGATGGCGGGGAGAGGTGATTTTTCAGCTACGAGAGGAAGGGAGAGGTCTAGAGAAAAAGTTAGATTTAGGAATAAGCTTCTAGCTTTGAAGACTGACCAAGGGGAGCGGGTATGAGGGTATAGTCTAGACGCTGGGGAAGACGGTGTAGACGGGGACCTGGAAAGGCGTTAGATGGAATTATTAGGATGGGGGGTCGACATACCAGCACGACGAGCCATAAGACAGCGATAAAAAGAGCGACGGTAAAAAAGAATGGAAGTTGGCGCAGACGACGAGCTCGAGGGCGACCAAGAATAAAAGAGGAAACAAAAATATCAACAAACACTTGATCAGTAAAAAAACAAACGCGGTCGCGTGTTTCACATTGCCAAAATGCTATCCGAGTCCCCTGAGTTTGCCGTCTCCTCCACTGTCCAAAAAAGGACTTCCGTTGCTGCTGGCTCCTATGTCCTATCATTAGCTGCTCTTCCGTCCAGATACGCTGCCTGTCTCTCAGCCCCCTCCAATACCATCGACGTTTTCGATTCCTTTACTTTACAGAATCTTTATTCCCTTCCTGGACACGACAACTCGACTGCCCTCAAATCCATCTCTTCCATAGCTGGATCATCTAGACCAACACTAGTCTCTTCAGGATCAGATGGCTCCATAAAAGTCTGGGATGAGAGAACAGCCAGTCACAGCATAAAAAGTATGCAACGCAGCAAACACGTTTCGAGTGTCTGACCATATCCCCCCTCCAGTGACCAATCTAGGCAAACCTCGTCCACTACTCTGCTTCGACGTTCATCCAGATGGTAAAACCGTCGCTGCCGGAACAGATCTACAAGGAGACGACGCTCTCATTCTCTACTGGGATCCCCGTCAACCAGCTGCTCCTCTACGAACACACTCCTCCACCCATTCCGATGATATAACCGTTGTTCAATTCTCTCCCTCCACATCCACCAACCTCCTCTCCGCATCCTCAGACGGCCTCGTGTCCCTCTCCAACCCAGAAGAAGACAACGAAGACGAAGCCGTCGTTCATGTCGCTAATTGGGGATGTAGTATCTCTCAAGCTGCTTGGATTTCCCCCCAAAAAATATGGGCCTCCTCCGATATGGAAACATTCAGCACTTGGTCCGATCAGCTCGATCTTATTCAGTCTCAGGATATACGCCAACCTTCGATACATAGTGGACACAGGACTTGGGTTACGGATTATCTTATAACGTGTCGTGAGGCACCGTCGGGTTTGAATGTTTTCGTTGGGTCGAATGAGTGAGTTTCTTCGTCTCGCTGGAGTATAACTCACCAATTTTACACGTTCAGAGGCGACATCGCTTTACTCTCCCCATCCTCCTCATCGACATGGTCAATGCACTCCCTATGGTCCAACAACCACACCGGTATAGTCCGTTCCGTCTTATACGACCAACAAAATCACGTACTAGTCTCCGGAGGCGAGGACGCAAAGATTAATGTTTGGCCTGGGCTGGGGATGAGGGCGAGGGATGAAGATTCAGGGAGTGGGCATGGTATCAATGGTGTAGGAAGAGGAGAAGACGACGCAATGATGGATGTGGATAGTATGGACGTGGACGCGACTCCCGACGACGTAGACATGGAAATGGGAATGGGGGGGATCAATGGCGTTACACCCACCTCTACTGTGTCAAGGAGAAAACGAGAAAGAGAGAAAGAAAGAGAACGGGAAGGTGGAAATGAAAGTGAGAGGGAAGGTGGGAAGAGGGCTAGGAGGTGAAACTACTGGAACTGAAACTGTTCAACCTCGAGGGTGTGCATGCTATGAAGGACGGAAGATTAGATGCAAGACGCGACGTCGACCAGGGGGGGAGTTGTATCCAAAAAGTAACTTGACTTAGACATGTGTGTATACATCCTAGCTATGTAATATGTATGTATGTACGTTCGCAGTACATATATGATAATGTAGGCGTCCAACGGTGATTGTGCTCGTTCTGGGCACATAATACTTATGTGCTTATGTGGGTTTTGCCTGTGCTACCGTCTGCAGAGAAGGGGTGGGGGGTGCACGGGTAATTCAATACTTCTTCTGTGGGGGAGTCTTCGAGGTTACAAGGGTTACAAAACATCGTCAACTACTTGTACCCTCTTTTTTTTTTTTCTTCTGCCATCTGTGCCCCCGGGGGAAGGCTTTCGAGGTTACAAGACATCATTAAAATTTAACTACTACATAGTATTAATACTGTACCCTCTTCAATTGGCCGCTTTGTCCCTTCCTTCCAACTTGTTCCGAGTGTGCCGCTGCGACTTTCGCGCGCTTTGAACACCATTTTTATTTTTATTTTTATTCCACCATCAGCGACCAGTGACCACACAACTTCTTTACTTCTTTACCCTCTTTGGTGACCACTCCTTCACGGGAACGGGAACGGGAACGGGCAGTCATGACTGATGGGATCGTCACGGGATACCTCGGGCGGGTCCTGAGTCCTCGACGCAAAGATCTGAGCCTGCTATTCTGTTTCTGTTTCCCTCCAAGCCATCCTTAGCCAGGAACACACCAACACCCTTCCCCCCCCCCCCCCCCCCCTTGAAGAACTTACGCAAAAGCAAGAAGTAAGAAACGAAACGAACGAACGAACGATGGACGCATTCAGACAAACACTACGCCAAGCAACGGGTATGTCTGACAAGACGAATCAAACTATTCCTGCTGTTGTGATTATGGCAAAGAATGCGTCTGGTGCGTAGGTTCTACTATGGGTGATAACTATTTCGAATTATCAGTGTCCTTACTCAATAATCTGCATATGACTATGATCATTGATTATTATGATTATGGGCTACAACTTGCGACATAACACAAACACAGGTACTTTGAACATCAAAGAACATTTCGGATACCTCTCCCCAAAACTCGACGCACCCGAGATTGACTTCAACACCACCGTTTGGGGAGCGTCTATTACAAAGCTGGTAACAACCGTTGCTGCGATGCAACTTGTAGAAAAAGGATTGGTGGATTTGGATGAAGATATTACTCGTGTTTTGCCCGAGTGGAAGGATCCGAAGATTTTGAAAGGGTTTGAAGAGGGGACGGGGAAGCCGGTTTTGGTGGATTCGAAGAAGAAGATGACTTTGAAGTAAGTATGTACTATGAAGTTCTCTCATTACGACCAGTGTCGTTTGCGAGTTTACCCATGAGAAATGATAGGCATCTATTGACACACTCGAGTGGAATGCCTTATGGTGTCTCTCATCCATGGTTGGAGCAGTATAGGAATTATATGAAGATTGTTCCTAAAGGAAATTCTCTAGTTGAGTTCAAATCCATTCTATCACTCGTTACTATAACACTCTCATATCCTTTGTTGTAGCAAGACCACAGTCTCCTTCCATTACTCTTCGAACCCGGAGAAGGATGGCACTACGGTTTCAGCATCGATTGGGCTGGCGCCGTTGTCGAGAGACTCAGCGGTTGTCCTCGTCTCGGTGATTATTTCGCCAAACACATCTGGGGACCTCTCGGTTTAGACGAGAGTAGTTGGACGTTTCATCCTCACAACGACGATGATTTCAAGAAATATCCTCGCATGGAGATGCAGCTCCGACAACCTGATGGGTCAATGGAAGGACAACAGGCCAACCCCTTTGGGATTCCTGGAGTGTATGATGGATTTGGTGATTTTGACGGTGGAGGTGGAGGGCTTTATTTGAAGCCTGTGGATTATTTTAGACTTTTGGAATCTTTGATGAGGAATGATGAGGTTCTCTTGAAGAAGGAGACTAGGGATATGATGTTTTTGCCGGCACTTGAGGATAATAGGTATCTTGTGGAACGGTTTGAAATCGAGTTTGAAACGACGGTAAGTAGTACGGAATTTTCCAGAGTTCGTTGGTTGTTAATTGATCAAGCCACATTAGCCTCCTGGTGGAGAACATCCTTATTTAATGGGCGTACCTCTGGGAACGCGGGTCGCTTGTGGATTAGGTGGTGTGGTGACTCTGGAAGATGTAGAAGGAAAGAGGAAGAAAGGCACAATGTGGTGGGGTGGAATGCCGAATTTGGTTTGGGTAAGTTCAAGTTCAAGTTGGGCTGTAAGCCTGTAACCTGTTTCTGTTCCTCACTCCGTAACGGTCACTCACTCATCGACGATTCCAATTTCTTCTACAGTGGATTGATCCCTCCAGTCAACTGACTGGATTCTTTTCGACGCAGCTCGTCCCTACTGGCGATGGAATAGTCAGAAATGTCAGCAGCCAGTTTGAGATGGCAGTCTATCAGGAACTGGATAAATAAATAGTAGTAATTGGATCCGTCGTTGACTCTCCCGACCCAAACTCACCTCAGGCTCCAAATTCCAATCTTGGGGTTGTACCATTTATTCCCTTTCCCCCCCCCCTTTTTTTTTGACACAACCTATATACTTATCCCAAAGAAACAAGCATTCCTGGTGTCAGAAGTATAAAAGACTTGTAGTAGCTACTTACATCAACCGAGAACTCGGAGGTTGTCTGAGGTTGTCTATGTGAAACTGATTGATGGTTCTTCCGAGTCCCAACTCTCACTTTATAATCACTCAGTGCTCCCGCTAGCCTTGCCAGCACTCAGTTTCACGCTCAAAAAATGACTGTCCTGATTGAGAACGTCGCGGGAGGAAGAGGCAGTCGGGTACAATCGCGTCGCAATCACGCGAATTTGCAAAAAGCGCGTTTTTTTACTAGTACTGCAACCACCACCCTTCAAAACGTTGACTACATCTAACACACTTTTATGGCTCAATTTCTACTGACTCTTGTTACCTTTTTTTCTTGCTAGATGTCCGGTCGCAGTTCCGGATCCAAGTCTTCGAAAACGTCAAAGCAGTCCAAAACCCGAATCCAAAGGACATTTTTTGCCCTTGCGGTGAAAAAATCCTTTTCCTGAAATATGACGAGCTTCAATCCGACCCTCCAGAAGAGCTTCTCAATACCAACGAACCTCTTCTCGACAGCTTGTATGCCCAAGAACCGCCGCGATATCCGTGCTGCAAAGGAGATGAAGAAAATCCTTGGTGCACACCGCAGACATCTGTACGATTGAGTGTCCATCCTATCAAATGAAGAATGTCACCTCACACCTTTCATCAACTCGCACAAGAGTCTCATCTCTCCCATGAGAAACGTACCCTCCGAATCATTAATCATTACCGAAAATTTCAACGTGTAAGGAAGTTCGGAAGTACTCGCTCTCTGGAGACGTCATTGGATACAAGGGAGAGTTACTTTTATACCGGTCCAATCTGGCTTGCCCAGGTCTGTAGACGTTGGAGGAATATCGCTTTTTCCAAACCACTCACTTCGCTGTGGCCTCTTATCCATATCAACACTTTCCCTGTAGAAGACTCATATCCAAGAGGCCACACGAAAAGCTTCCTCCACTTGACCGTATCGAGGCCTGCTATCGCATGCGCACGCGCACAGGATTCACCTCTCCACCTCTCATTCTACTATGATCACCGCAGAAAGGGCATCAACGCTGCCAATGCATTGTTCAACATCCTTGTCCAGAAATACTCGGAACGTTGGGAGTCCATCGTTTTCAAGATGAATGCCAAAATGGACGCGCTTTCGTTCACAGTTGGGACGTTTGAAAATCTCCAAAGCCTATCCATCACTGATCAAAGCAGCTATTCCGTCAACTCGTTCATGTCCATCGTTCCAGCCTCTCTTTCCAAACTTGTTGATATCAGGATCGTCAACGGTGGTAGCTATTGGAGTCCCCCAGTATTTGCACATACAGCTATGCCCACTGCACCAGTACTCAAACGCATGAAAACACCCGCTTACTGCGAGATGAATGGTAGATTCCTTCCGGTCCTGAAACGTTTCCCGTTATTGGAGGAGTTTTCTCTTACGGGGAAACCGCAGGAATACGTTCATCATTACCATAATGCTCACGACGTCGCTGCAGCAGCGGGGGAAGGGGGGCTGGATTTGAATGTTTTTCGTAGGGTCGAATGAGTGAGTTTAGTCGTTTACTCGTCACGGTGTCGCTGGAGTGTCTTGCTATGAAGATGAAGATTCGGGGAGTGGATATGGACATCAGCATCATCATCATCATCATCATCATGGGCATGGGCATGGTATCAACGGTGTCGGTATAGGAGGAAGGCGAGAAGACGACGCAATGGACGCAATGGATGTGGATACTAATGTTCCTATGGACGTGGACGGCCACGCAGACGCAGACGCTACCTCCGACGACGCAGACATAGACATAGACATGGAAATGGGGATAGGAACGGGGGATGAATGGCATTACGCCCACGCCCGCCTCCGCCCCCATTTCCGCTTCTATATGGCCCACTATGTCTATGTCTAGGAGAAAACGAGAAAGAGAGAAAGAAAGTGAAGGTGGAAATGAAAGTGAAAGTAAGAGGGGGAGAGGAGAGGGGGGAGGTGGGAAGAGGGCTAGGAGGTGAGAATACGTGTCTTCTTCGAGCGGGTCACAATCCGGGTATGGACGAAGGAAGATCCAAGACGCGACGTTACAAGACGTTGTAACCAATTGTCTGTACCCTCTTTCTTTTTTCTTCTGCCTATGCTGCCGTCTCCCGGTTGGGGGAAAGGGGGGCTCTTTCGATGAGTATATTATAGTGTACGGTGTGCAGTATCTGCAGAACAGGGATTGGTTAGGCCACATGGGCAATAAGTGATGTCGTTTTGGTTCAATTGGAAGTGGTTTCAGTTGGACTGCAAATATAAACTTGAAGCTTTGACCAGACATCTGGCATACAGTGTCATCGTTAGCGTTGGAGGGGGCATAGACTAGACATAGGGACGAGTGCTGTGCTGTGGATGGTGGTACGCGGTTGAAACAATGGAAAAAAAAAAAAACGCGTCAAGTTTCTCGACGCGCGGTTACGTATATACGTTCAGATCTGTTGGGTTCCAGGCTAACTACTACTGACTAACGAAAGGTAACAAGAGGAAAAAGAGTAAAGAAAAATGATTTTCGGGCCCATAGACAGATGTAGAAAAAATAAAAATCACATTGAAGGTCGGCAAGCAGTGCATAGTACGCGATTACTGTAGCCTACTTGTAAGGAGACTACGAACCTTTCCACTCTGACACTCCTAGTGCCTATCCTTCAGATGCTTCTCTACAACTAAACGATGGAACAACATGTCCGTCCATTGATTTTGTTGGAACGGAATCGTATCTGCAAGAGATCCATTTCAATTTTCATGTTAGCCCAGCCACGGCCCACACGCCTCAGACCAAAACCAGAAAAACCCCAAGAACTCACAGTGTAAACAATCCCAATGGCCGAAATGTGCATCGATCCGCTGAAGATCCATTTCCCAAAAGTCTAGATAAACCCACTTTGCTCCCTTGCCATTCCAGACACCATCTTTGTCGTCTCGATTCCTTTCCTGTTCATACCTTTCAATTTCATTTCTCCACATCTCGTTTCTAGGACCAAAGGCATCCCAATCATATTCTTTTAGCAGTGGTTCATTGTTACCTGGCGTCGAGTTCCATTCGTTGGCTTCTTCGATGGAGAAAAAGGGTGAGGGGTATTGCCCGCAGGAGGGATGTCCAGGAGTGATGGACCGTATGAAGACGGTGCTGTGCGAGAGCGGTGAGAGGTTTGCCAAGGTTAATTTGATCTGTACGCGAAAGAGTGCTTTAGTGAACATTATAGGATAGAGAGAGAGAGAGAAATGCAAGGAGACTCGGAACATACCATTTCAAAATAAGCATGCTCGACCCTCCTCCTCATTCCTTCCTCATCGTTCTCTAAAATGTAGCCTTTCAGCTTTGATCGACTCCACTAGAGATGCCCAGGTACCGGTGTCAGTGAGCTATTTCAATGTCGAAGAAGAAAAAGAGACAAAACTCACATGAGCACCGCTATTTATCACAACCAAACTGTCCTCATTGACCCCATTCTCAAACTCTCCTTCCCTTTTCTTTGTCATTTCCGCAACAAAGTCCTGCCAACCTTCGACATACGCAAAGATTTGATCATGCACATATCCACGTTCTGCCCTGAATAACTGGTTGAACTCTTTCTGACTGACCAGATGTTGAAGAAGGATAAACGTGATGATGGGTCGTTTGGCACGCAAAAGTGGGATACCAGCTTTTCGCACAAGTTCTTGACAAGTAGGAAGGCTCATGTCGAGACTGTATTGTGTAATGTAGGGTTGATCTTTCATAGGCCACTCGCCGGTATTGGTCTGCATTCTAATACCAGCTCGAAGGATTCTCCCCAAGACAGTCCAGAAATGATGACTCGTCAGGGAATCTGAAAATGTCAAGGAAAAGGGGAAAAAGTTGAACTCAAAACTCAGAAGACGAGAGAGTGGTGAGTAAAGTGGTTAAACCTACCACCAATAAGAAACAACCCCCCAGGACTCTTCAACAACCTAATAACAAACTCCTCGATATCAAACGGAACCAACTCCCCAAAATCGGATTCCCAAACCCAATTCGAAGTCCTCAACAAATTCTCCTTCTTCTCTTGCGCGTGTACGCTGGCAAACGGTTCGGGTTCAGGATCGGGGAGTCTAACACCCAAATCTTGACCATTCTTGTTGGACTCAATATTAATCGCCTTTTGTACTTCTTCAACCGTTTCGAAACGCGGAACACGAGGAACCCAGCGACCTTGACCGCATCTGTCGGAAGGACAGTAAGGGCTGTATTTTTGAATTTCGAGGTCGAGGTCGAGGTCGTTGGAGGGAGATGAGTTTGGAGGAAATTGAGCAAATTCAGGGCGAGGAGAATTGGACGACGGTTCGTGCAGCTGTTGCTCGGAAGTGAGTGTTTGCTCGTCAATGTATTTGTAGTAGAGGTCCAATGACTTGAGGTGCGTGGAGGATAGAAAGATGAGGACAGCGGCAAAGGTGAAGAGAAAGAGGATGTTTCGAAACTGTGTGCCCAATGTTGATGCTTGCTGTAACATGATGAGGAGAAGAAGCGCTGCTCGAAACACGACACAAGACACTGGCAGACAGTGTCAAGTATTAGCGCTTGAGTTGGATGACGAGCTTGATGCAGGAGGGTCGGTTTTATACATGAATAGCTTAGGGGCAAGTCTCAGTCGACAGCCTCCCGTCTCTGCTCCGAATCTGGTCTCAGCGATTATAGTGGCCTTACGGTACTAAGCCATTCCTGAGGATAAAAAGAGTAAGCAGTCACAGACAGTCGAAGCAAAGAGGAACGCACGAGCGGATACGAGCAACGAATCTTCACAGAAAACTGAAGCATGTTGATTTAGAAGTCGGGATGAGCGTAGTACCCCTGAGTGCCCCTACAGTGACTCGTGACAATCCAACAGGTCTCAAATACCCTTACATTCAAAGAGTCTCAATGTCTTAGAGGAGGAAGAGATGAGCCAGTGGCAGTACAATTATATACGTAAATTATGGCTGCGTAGAGTCAGGACTTGTCTCGATACTCTCTTGCTCTGTATGTCACCAAGAGTAGAAGTCTGAGTCATTACCATACGGATCCAAATACATACTCTCGAATTCCTCCTCCTCTTCCTCTTGAGAATCTGTTTCGTCAGAATCAGTATATTCATCGCTCCTGTGGCGCTCTGCGACCACTCCAACATGCTTTGCCTCATCTCCAGGGAATTTACTCGGCAGACCTTCAATCTCGATGACCACTCGTAGCTTTTTATCGAGTTTGTCTTCACACTTGCTTTCGTCTTTGTCTCTGGTCTTGTCGTCATCGTCACTGTGCAAGTTACCGCCTCCGTAGTAGTCTCCATCTACGTCCGGGTCCTTGAACTGTTCTGGCCATGCCATCTCCCTCAACCTCTCATACACCTTTTTCGATAAGTCCTTGAACTCCAACCTCCTACAATGTTCCAGAACAGGCTGTAAAACACTAAACTTCCTCCTGATCCTTGTACCCTCTCCTCCTTCAAGCTCTTCTTCAATCGCCTACTCCTTCTTCCACTTCTCCAAAAGCTCTCATGCTGAAGGAACTTGATTTGCTTGTATGATGATGAGTACGGGGTAAGGCACATAGACAACTCTCGGAGTTTGGGCAAGAGGATATCCGGAGTGTCTTTTTTATCCGACTCTTCACCGGTAAGCAATTTTATAGCCTTGATCATATCCTTGTCCTTCTGTTCCTTCCATTGAGGGATATAAAACTCGAAAACTTCTATGGTTGGGAGATCGTGGAGGAAATGACACCATCCACCGTCAACTAGGGAAGCGACATCTGTGATACAAAGCTTGGTAAGGTGACATTTCGGGCCAGAACGTTGAAAAAGTTGATGAAGAGTGAAGGGTAAGGAAGAAGTCCCCTTTTTGCCGTTGAGTGTGAGACTGGAGAGGACGGGTAGGATAAGGCTCTCCAATTGCTCGTTGTAGGGTGTCACAAGTTTTGTGAGAGACGGCATGGTAGTGTATTCGTCGAGAACATTATGGTAGTGGTGAACGTATTCCTGCGGTTTTCCGGTAAGAGAAAACTCCTCCAATAACGGGAAACGTTTCAGGATCGGAAGGAATCTACCACTCATCCCGCAGTGAGCGGGTATTTCCATGCGTTTGAGTTCTGGTGCAGTGGGTATAGCTGTATGTGAAAATAGTGGGGGACTCCAATGGTTATCAACGTTGACGATCCTGATATCAATGAGTTTGGGAAGGGAAGTTGGAATAATGGACATGAGCGAGTCGGCGGAATAGCTGCTTCGACTGGTGATGGACAGGGTTTGGAGATTTTCAAACGTCCCAACTGTGAACGAAAGCGCGTCCATTTTGGCATTCGTCTCGAAAACAATAGACTCCCAACGTTCCGAGTATTTCTGGCAAAGGATGTTGAAAAACGCGTTGGCGGCGTCGATGCCCTTTCTGCGGTGATCATAGTAAAATGACAGATGAAGAGGTGCGTCCTGTGCGCGTGCGATAGCAGCCTCGATATCCTCAAGTGGAGGAAGCTTTTTCGTGTGACCTTCTCCGGGGAAAGTATTGATATGGATGAGAGACCACAGCGAAGTGAGTGGTCTGGAAAAAGCAGTATTTCTCCAGCGTCTACAGACCTGGGCAAGCCAGATTGGACCGGTATAGAAGTAACTCTCCTTGTATCCAATGACGTCTCCAGGGAGTGTTACTTCAGACCTTCCTACAAGTTTGAAAATTTCTGTAATGATCTCGGAGGGCACGGTTCTCATGGGAGAGATGAGACTCTTGCGCGAGTCGATGAAGGTGTTGAGGTGACGTCTTTCATCTGATAGGATGGACGCCCACTTGTACAGATGTCTGCGGTGTGCAGCAAGGGCTTTCTTCATCTCCTTTGCAGCACGGATATCGCGGCGGGCTTCCTGGGCATACAAGCTGTCGAGAAGAGGTTCGTTGGTGTTGAGAACCTCTTCTGGATGGTCGGATTGAAGCTCGTCGTATTTCAGGAAAAGGATTTTTTCGCCGCAAGGGCAAAAAAGTCCTTTGTATTCGGGTTTGGA
The DNA here is from genome assembly GCA_013368315.1 of Tetrapyrgos nigripes. Taxonomy (NCBI): domain Eukaryota; kingdom Fungi; phylum Basidiomycota; class Agaricomycetes; order Agaricales; family Campanellaceae; genus Tetrapyrgos; species Tetrapyrgos nigripes. The sequence continues at coordinate 130,465 of JAACJM010000050.1, forward strand.
CTGCTTTGTCGTTTTCGAGGACTTGGATCCGGAACTGCGACAGGACATCTAGCGAGAAAAAAAAAAACAAGAGTCAGAAATTGGGCCATAAAAGTCGTGTTAGATGTGGCCTACGTTTGGAAGGGTGGTGGTTACAGTAAACAAGCGTGGCGGTCATCGCTTCGCGGCTCTGGCTTCCTGTCCGGAACCCCGGCGTTCAGTTCTTGGACCTGGTCCGGGTAATACACTCCTCATCCTCTCCTGGCAGTGGTAGCAGCCGGGAAGGCGGCAGAGGAAGAGGGCCCAGTCAAGCAACATATAACCAGGTCAAGTTGGGTACCTACAAGCCTGAAAGTCAATTGTCACTCCCAGATATGTGTCCGAAACGAAAAATACGACCACAACGCGTCGCAGTCGTTGCGGGCTGGTCAGTACATTAGCGAGTCCCGGGGCGGAGTTTGAAACTTCACAACATTAACCATCCTTCCTCGTCCTCTAGTACTCGCGATGAGGGGGAAAATGAGAATTTTCCACTGCAAATCACCACTCTAGCTTCTCCTAATGGTGTTTTCCGTAAGTCGACAAAATTTGGTGAAGTGTCATCTGCTAGATCCACCACTGAAACACACCGTTTTAGGTCTGTCACGCTTCCAAAACTTTGAAAGCACCGTTTTTTGAAAATTGACGCGGAATCGCAGTTACATTTCTTCACTAACGCAGAGTAAAATTCTGAGTAGATGGTGTCTGAGATATCATAAAAGCATGTGAGTCCGACAATTTATTGAGGGAGCTACTAGTACCCGTCGAAAATCGTCGTTTAGTTCACTGGTTCAATTCAACTTCCTGTTTTCCTCCCGCGAGTAGCAGGTCTTATGTATTGAGACGTTCTCAATCAGGACAGTCATTTTTTGAGTGTGAAACTGAGCGCTGGCAAGACTAGCGGGAGCACTGATTTGGGGAGAAGCATCAATCAGCATAGACAACCTCCGAGTTCTCGATTGATGTACTAAGTAGCTACTAGTACAAGTCTTTTATACTTCTGTCGCTTGGAATGCTTGTTTCTTTGGGATATAGGTTGTGTGAAGAAAGGAAAAGCAAAGGAAAAGGGAATAAATGGTACAAAAGATTACTATGGCTGCGAGAGTAAGGACTTGTCTCAGTACTCTCTTGTTCTGTATGTCACCAAGGTAGAAGTCTGAGTCATTTGCTATACCATATGGATCCAAATACTCATCAAACTCCTCTGAGAATGATCTCGGAGGGTGCGTTTCTCATGGGAGAGATGAAACTCTTGCGCGAGTTGATGAAGGTGTTGATATTCTTCATCTAATAGGATGGACGTCCAATTGTACAGACGCTCGCGGTGTGCAGCAAGGATTTTCTTCATCTCCTTTGCAGCACGGATGTCGTGGCGAGCTTCTTGGGCATACAAGCTGTCGAGAAGAGGTTCGTTGGTATTGAGAAGCTCTTCTGGAGGGTCGGAAAGCGCGTCATATTTCAGGAAAAGGATCTGTTCACCGCAAGGGCAAAAATGTCCTTTGGATTCGGGTTTGGACTGCTTTGACGTTTCCGAAGACTTGGATCCGGACATCTAGCGAGAAAAAAAGTAACAAGAGTCAGAAATTGAGCCATAAAAGTGTGTTAGATGTGGCCACGTTGGGATGGTAGTTGACCGTTGCAGTAAAAAACGCGCTTTTTGCAAATTCGCGTGATTGCGACGCGATATGTACCCAACTCTCTTCCTCCCGCGACGTTCTCAATCAGGACAGTTATTTTCGAGCGTGAAACTGAGTGCTGGCAAGGCTAGCGGAGAGCACTGAGTGATTATAAAGTGAGAGTTGGGAAAAACCATCAATCAGCTTCACATAGACAACCTCGTTCTCAGTTGATGTAAGTAGCTACTACAAGTCTTTTATACTTCTGTCGCCAGGAATGCTTGTTTCTTTGGAATATAGGTTGTGAAAAAAGGGAAAGGGAATAAATGGTACAACCCCAAGATTGGAGGTGGGTGAGTTTGGTCGGAATTATTTATCCAGTTCCTGATAGACTGCCACCTCAAACTGGCTGCTGACATTTCTGACTATTCCATCGCCAGCAGGGACGAGCTGCGTCGAAAAGAATCCAGTCAGTTGACTGGAGGGATCAATCCACTGTAGAAGAATTTGTCGATGAGTGACCGTTACGGTGAGGAGTTAACAGAATCAGCCCAATTGCAACTTACCCAAACCAAATTCGGCATTCCACCCCACCACATTGTGCCTTTCTTCCTCTTTCCTTCTACATCTTCCAGAGTCACCATACCACCTAATCCACAAGCGACCCGCGTTCCCAGAGGTACGCCCATTAAATAAGGATGTTCTCCACCAGGAGGCTAATGTGGCTTGATCAATTAACAACCAACGAACTCTGGAAATTTCCATACCGTCGCCGTTTCAAGCGAGATTTCAATCCGCTCCATGAGATACTGGTTGTCTTCGAGTGACGGCAAAAACATCATATCCCTTGTCTCTTTCTTCAAGAGAACCTCATCATTACGCATCAAGGATTCCAAAAGTCTGAAATAATCCACAGGCTTCATATAAAGCCCTCCACCTCCACCATCAAAATCACCAAGTCCATCATACACCCCAGGAATCGAAAAGGGGTTGGCCTGTTGTCCTTCCATTGACCCATCAGGTTGTCGGAGCTGCATCTCCATCCGAGGATATTTCTTGAAATCGTCGTCGTTTTGAGGATGAAACGTCCAACTACTCTCGTCTAAACCGAGAGGTCCCCAGATGTGCTTGGCAAAATACTCTCCGAGACGAGGGCAACCGCTGAGTCTCTCGACAACGGCGCCAGCCCAATCGATGCTGAAACCGTAGTGCCATCCTTCTCCGGGTTCAAAGAGTAATGGAAGCAGACTGTGGTCTTGCTACAAAGGACATGAGAGTGTTGTAACGAGTGATAGAATGGACAACTCAACTAGAGAATTTCCTTTAGGAACAATCTTCATATAATTCCTATACTGCTCCAACCATGGATGAGAGACACCATAAGACATTCCACTCGAATGTGTCAATAAATGCCTATCATTCTTCATGGGTAAACTCGCAAACGACAGTCGTAATGAGAGAACTTCATACATACTTCAAAGTCATTTTCTTCTTCGAGTCTACCAAAATCGGCTTCCCCGTTTCCTCTTCAAACCCTTTCAAAATCTGCGGATCCTTCCACTCAGGCAAAACACGAGTAATATCTTCGTCCAAATCCACCAATCCTTTCTCTACCAGTTGCATCGCAGCAACGCTTGTTACCAGCTTCGTAATAGACGCTCCCCAAAACGTGGTACCAAAGTCAATCTCAGGTGCATCAGGTTTCGGCGAGAGGTATCCAAAATGTTCTTTGATGTCCAAAGTACCTGTGTAGCCAGCCCCCATAATCATATGCATATTGATGTCACTGTTAGTAAGGACACCGATAATTCGAGTTAGTTATTATCCATAGCCTACGCACCAGACGCATTCTTCGCCATAATCACAACTGCAGGAATGGTTTGATTCGTCCTGTCAGACATACCCGTTGCATGGCGTAGTGTTTGTCTAAATGCGTCCATCGTTTCTTGCTTCTTGAGCGTTTGAGCCCGAGAAAGGGTTGTCGGGGTCGGTGCGTTCCTGGCTTGGAGGGAAACAGAATAACCTCAGGCTCTTCATACATAGATCTGTTGATTCTATTTTTGCGTCAAGGTATCCCACGTACGTTGGTTCCATGACTGCAGATGGCTGCCCGTCCGTGGTCACCAAAGAGGGTAAAGAAGTAAAGAAGAAGTTGTGGTCACTGATGGTGGAAATAACGCGGTATCGAAAGTCGCACACTCAGAAAGGACAAAGGTACTTAAACATGTACAGTGATCCCCTTAATGATCCCCCTTCCCATACGTTCAATCTCTCCCAGAACACCCTCTTCATTGAGGACGACAAGGTCTTTTTCTTTGCTCTGGCTGTGTGATTTTGTAGGAGACTTTCCCTGGAGAGTCAGTTAATAGGATGAGCAAACTGATAAGGATGATTACCAACTTTCTCCTGTCCTTTTTTGATTGTCACCGGCACACTAGAAAACCGATTCATAACCTTGAAGACTCTCTCCACTCTCAACGTAGGATCCCAGACAAGACCGAAATGGTCTCCACCGAATGGGTCGTGAAAGATTCTGAACGTGTCGGTGTAGGTGGACTGAAGGTCTCGGTAAAGGAGATTGGCTGGATCAAAGCCAGAACGGACGGTATTTGAAGATGAGGATAATGTGGTGTTGACAAGTTTAGAACGAGGATCGAGGTAGGATTGATTAGGTGAAACGTTATGGTGATAACGAGGAAGGATTGAGGGATCGAGTTGGACGAGGACGTTATAGTCATGAGTTGGGTGGGTAAACATACTCTGTCGGTAGAAACATGATTATCAAGGGTAACTCGAGGGAAAAGAAAGGACAATCCTCACCGAAACATTAACCCTCCCAGTCTCTTCCATATCTCGCATACATGCCCAAGTCGCTTGTGCCAAGACACTAATTCTTCTCGCCACGATAACATCTGGGCCCTTTGAAGTCCAAGCAGTACCTTTAGGGTCACGTAGAGTGGAGACTCTCCATACCCCAGGTATAGCCGCAGGCGTCGCCTCCGTCTTCTTCTTCACAAGGTCACCGTTCTCCTTGTCCTTTATGACGGAAGAAGCCGAGTACAGAGGCACATGTAGTCCATCCTCCCATTTCCAATCCTTCAAAAATCGGATAACACTGGCAAACCCTCGCTCTCGAGACCCAGGGATGTCTCTTCGTATCTTCTTCGTCGTGCTTTCCCCAACCTCAGTCTTGTCACTATCTACTTCCTCCTCCCAGCCTTCTCCCACAAAAAACGCAGCACAAAGAAGCTCAACAGCCTCTTCACTGACATGCCCATGCAAAAGCCAATGACTCGCAAACCACCTCTTCACAATCCTCACAGTACCAGCAAACGCAGGAAAATGATGACACAGCTTCGCTATCGCCCGATGATGTGCTGGAGAATGGATAAATCTCCGAGTATACACTTCTCTAGCTCTGACTGCACCGTGATATTCCTTCCCTTTCTTCTCCGTAGATTTGACTGTGACGTGAGGTAGATTTCCTGTCCCAGAGATGATTCGGTCCAGAAGGGTAGCTTCACGATCATGCCAGATACGAGCAGAGAATGCCCATCCTTCTGGTGTAAGTATCTCCAAACGAGCGGTATCTTGAATGTCGGATTCATCTCTACTGCCTTCTCCAATAATGACAGAAGCTTTGAGGCCTGGAGCAGCACTCATCAGGGAGCTACCGATTCTTTCCAAGAATGCTAGCTTGATTTTTTGAATAGCCTTCAGCTCGTCAGGCCATTTGGAACTCTTTTCAAATTCGAGGATGAATTCGATGGGATGGAGGTAGCGGGCGGTTGGGGGTAAGGCAGATGCCAGAGAGGATGTGAGAGGCACTGGGCCAAATACAGAGGTGTACCGAAGGGATTCAGAAATTGGGTGGACATTCAGGAGCGTCAGTGGAAGCTCATTATCATCAAGAGCCTTGATACTCTTTACCAGTGTATCATATGCCGCCAAAGCACCCTTGAAACCCATTGCCATTCCTGACCCGACGTAGAACCGAGATACTGACTCTGGTAACCGTAGCAGAGAATCAAAAGGCGTTTGCCAGGTGTGTACAGCACCCTCTCCCAACCCGAGATGATGTTGGAGGATATGTCTGACAATAAGAACAGGTATGTGGGACTTTTCGTCAATGGTCTTGACTTCCCAAACAACACTCTCGGTGATGCTTCCGTCTTTGAACCTTCTAAGCTCGGCTTTTTCGCCCCAGAGTTTTCGGAATTTCTGTACACTCTCGGGGTCGGCTTCCTGTGAAGCGACAGATGGGCCGTGATCCACTTGGCGGAAGGCATGTTCTGTGTCGTACAATAAACCAATCTGTATTTTGGAGAGAGTTGAAGGGTGGGCCTGCGAGAGAGGGCGTGTAGAGGGTGATGGATGGAGAATGGTTATTGAAGAGGTACGATTGCCCAGAGCCTGATTGAGAAGGGAGGAAAGGTGAGAGAGGATAGCGTTCTGGACAGAGCCGGTATCAAGAGCGGTATGAACGGGTTTTTCGAGGGGAGTGACGGTAGAAAGGTCAACACTGCATGAAGAAAAGTTCTTGAGCCAAAGAGCGCAGGCGAGAAACAGAACACGCACTGTATCACGGCGTCAAATCTTGTTTGCAGATCTCGGTGATCTTTGAGGAAAACTTCGTCGAATGGATCACCAGTAAATGATGTGGAGTTCAATGTTTCTAGTGTTTTTTGGGCATCTTTAGAAAGCTAGATTGATAAATCGATAAGTATATTCAAGTGCCGGTGTATTTGGAGACGTACAAGTTTTAAGCTGCCAAGAGGAACACCAGCCAAAAGATTTATTGTCGACGAAGAGTCAACGAAGACAGCTTCGTGATTGGACTGATAGTCGTCCGGGAGGAACTGAAAAAATACAATGAGAAGAATCCAAAATGCAGCAACGTCAAGAACTTGCCTTATGATGCCCATCCTTCGTCTTCACGAATATTGGTTCGTGCTCAAAGTCGTGTTTTGCTGCATTCCCGTCAGCATAAAGAGCGAATGTGAGATGACGTGCTTCACATACCCATGAAATCCAATGCAGCTCTGAACAACTGATATGAACTTAGACCTTTCCCTAAAGGTTTCCTTCCACCTTTACCTTTACCTCTTCCCATACTCGAGCTGGCAGATTCCTCCCCAAATATGAGGTATCCCAACAACCCAGCCCACCAAGGACCTTTTCCATCAAAGGCTCTGATACTTGGATGACACTCAGAGCCTTCACCGAATCCACGTTGATTTGCCCATATCCGTAGGAGGGCTAAAGCATCGTTGAATGCTGGGCAAAATTGCTGAAACGTATGTGTGGAAAGTAGGTGACTTTTGGGAGTGAACGCAGTGAGGATGGCATTATTGTAGAACGGAGAAGGCAGTTTGGATTTTGACGAGTCATCCGAAGACTCAGACTCAGAAGTGACCCGGATATTTGAATGAGAGGGTGAAAGTCGATTGAAAGGGATAGGGCAGTCTGCCGCAAGGGTTGGAATAATATACACCTTGGCTTTTAGTTTGGAAAAATCTGATGGCGAGTCATCAGGTCGCTGTTCTAACACAAGCTTCGTGAGGCGAGGGTCGTCTAATTGTGAGATGTACGAAACGTCGATATTCTTCAAGCCAGTTTTTGGGTGAGTTATTGCTGCTGCAATGGTAGCGAGATAGAACGCGCGTTTGTGGAAGAATCGACCGTTGAGATAGTCTTTTTCTTGGAAAAGCGTCTGACAGCAAACTGAAGTGAATAGACACGAATATCTCTACGAGAAGAAAAACGTACAGATGGCATTTCCACCGCTAAATCAACACCATACTTCAGTTTGTCCTGCCCTTTCACTGAAGTCTTGTTCGCCCAGCTTCCAACAAGAGTGATATCACTCGGCTTTTCAAATGCAACCTTCCAAGGGGTATCTTCCGTAGGCAAAGGTATTGAGTAAGATACTGAGACACCCTTTTTGAGCAGACTTCTTGCAGCCTCCAAAGGTTGTTTCGGTGGGTGTGAAGGTAACTTGAACAGAAATTCATGCAAGCCGAGTAGAAACTTGTCTAAAGGCGCACTGTGCTTGAGTTTTGGTCGTACGTTGGGCAAGAGAGCATCAATCTAGGTCGTACCTCAGCAATTGACCCCACAAGACAAAAATTACGGACACACCTGAAGTTTAAAGGAATTTGACCTATACAGATCGGCAGCATCCTTTATTGCTCGAATTTCTTCGCCGGTCGCTTTTAGAGGTTTACTCCCAGTCCCAGATAGTGTGTTCTCTTTCTGTCCTTCTCCAATACCATTCCATTCCTCCTCTTCATTGCCATTGGCTTCATTTTCCGAGTCACCGTCTTCCATTTCCGAGTCATCTTCCTCCTCATCAATGGATGGAACCTCCTCTTCTTGATCCTCCTCGGGCGAGAGTCTGCGGACCTGCAATACATCAGAAGATGCTCAGCTCAGCGTATGGTTGCATACCTTTCGGGAGATGTTCTCTTCTCCTCTTTTCCGTTTGAGGTTGACCATTGGACGAGTGTCAAAAGGTACCGATCACAGAGTCTGGCTGAGGGAAACAAATCTTACACAGCCACACCTGCTTTCTTCCGAAGTCAGTGCCTAGAGGGTAGTCTATTTTATCTAGTAGTAGGGGTATCCATAATTGTAATAACGATCGTCATATTCAGAGTCATACATCTCTTCCGAGTTAAACTCCTCTTCATCGATGTCATCGTCCGAGAAATGCTCGAGTCCATCCCACTTAACATCTGCAACGATCTCCCGTGGCATTCGAACGTCATATTGGATAGTCTCAAGCACATCTTCAGGCTCAGCATCAATACCTCGGCCTTCGCTTCATACCTCAACATCAGCAGGCTTCGCAAAGTTTCCAGCAGCTCGTCATCCCCAACCCGCCAGACGTCAAAAAATCGATACCGTTCAGCATAATTCCAGCGAGCAAAAGAAATACAGCGATATTCTATCGAGTTCCTTTAAGTACATGATATAGTGCATGCGTATATCTCCCTATATCGTGTCTCGTGTATCCCCATCCAATTTGAAGCAAGAAACAGTATTTGAATCGAGTATATACAGAAGTCAGGTTTCCGTGCAATCAGGAGGAATATCGTCCCCCCCCGCCCGAATCCGAAACCGCATCCCGCTGCCTCATCCTCTATCCACTGTCTGTATGAACCCTGCGTGCCGAAGGCCCTTCACCTTGCCGCTCTGCTTGGTCCTGTGGTGATTCAAGACCACGAAGTACAGCCAGGCGCTGCTGCAGCTTCAAATTCCCCAACCTGAGAGTATTCACTAGCTCTTCAGTCCGACTTGAGGGCATAAAAGGTGAAGTTTTCTGAGCAGAAACATTGGCGTCTCGATCAATGTCATAGGCATATGGATCAAAATCATGGCCTGTTTGGCCATGGAGGCTTGGACCATGAATGGTGTCGGTGTTTCCCCGAGGAATTGCATCTGCCGTCGAGTTCTGCGCCTCTTCGCCCAACAGAGAACCAAAACCGCTAGTACTCCAAGGATAACCACACCACCAACTGTCCCACCAATGATCCTGCCTCTTGCAGTCTGTGATGAAGTTTGATTCGTCGGTGTCGATGGCGAAGAAGTTGGAGCAGGGGCTGGCGTCGTGAGCGAGGTTGTTGATGAGCTGGACAGAGACGCTTGCTCTTTAGCCGTCAGTGTTTTGACCAGAAAATATTGAATGTTCCCTGGGGTACCGTTGTGAGTCACCACCAATGTGTGCTCTCCGGGTGACAGTGATGAAAGATTGAACAAAAGCTGGTCGGAGATGTATGAGCTGATCGACGAGTCTGAAGGAATCAAACTGAAGCACTCTGGAGCTTCATCATCCAGTTGACGTGTTACTGTAGTCGACAACTTGGATGAGGTGCTATTCAAAGCGCTATACATCTCAACGGCAGTCCCTAGTACACCAAAGGGTAGGTCGTCAGTGAACACTGAGTAATGCCTATGCGAAAACGCACCGTTGAACCTCAGAGTTACGGACGATCCAGGTGTTTTAGTGAATATCGTATTGATTGCTAGAGGTTTCTCCCAGCCATCGCTGAATTCCAGGTGCTCCGTATCCCGCACCCTCTGCAAAGCTGCTACAAAATCCGGCCATATCTGCATAATGCCTCCATCTACGTCCGCTTGCGTAGAGTTCGCGCCCGAGTTGGGAAGCGGTTCATAGACAATGTAATCCAACCCTAGTTGCAAACCCGTCAAGTTGCCCACTTGAACAACAATCTCATGTTCTTATTGCTGCGACAAGGGAGGATCAAAACTGCTTTCGTCTACAGAACACAATGGCAGGTTGTTTTTCGAGGTAGAACCCGTAAGAGCTAGATTTGCTGTGCCAACGTTCTCCCCGTCCATCAAGCAGTTAACAATCACGCTGCCGTCAAGTATGTCTGGATCTGTCGTTGTAATGCTTCCAACGGCGCGAAATAGCGAAGTGGCTAAAAGAGACATTAATTAGCGACGCCTCCCATGCAGAAAGCAGTCCTCATCCAATTACCATTGAGGCTGAACGATAGACTTGTTCCATTATGACCAGTGAAATGTACTGTGTTGTTGAAAACATGCCCAGAAAGACTCAGATCATGCAGGGTACTTCCTATGTCAAGTGGTTCGTCTCCGAGGGTTGTGTGCCAATTCCTGGTGTATTTGATACGACTGTCTGTATCATCCACTGCGTCCCAAACCCGAGCTGTAAGCAAACTCATGGAGGGCGACAAGAGCTGTGAGCCTTGGCAAGTTGACAGGTACCGGGGCTGGGAATCGACGAAGGTTGTTCAAGGCGTATGGAAGAATTCGACATTGTTTTTCGAGAGAAAGAGTTTCAAAAGGTCCTTGTGATTCATGGCTCGAAGTTGAAACCTGTTCATCAACGGGAATTGATGTCAGGCTGCTGAGAGGGTTTCTTGATGTGAGGGAGAATGCACGCTGAAAAGACCAAAATATCTGCTCGACGGATAGGTGTACGAATAGTCACGGAATGTATTATGGTCATCTCACGTGATCGTAACGAGAATACAGTCCGTGACTATTCGTACACCTATCCGTCGAGCGGATATTTTGGTCTTTTCGGTGTGATGATTTACGCGGTCAACGAATGGCATTGATTCCAAGAAGCGTCCTGAACTCACCAACTGCAGCCACGGGACATACTATGAGAAATTCAAATAAGCCAGACTCCTTGAGAAATAGCGAGCAAAGAGACAATGACGAGAGGTTACACAGTCGACAGAAAAGTGATCTCAAGTGTGGGAATCCGGTCTCGACACTATCATCAGCACAAGAGGTGCAATGGAAGGGCTATTATAATAATAGTAGTCATGATACAAAAAAAGGTCGTTTGTCTACTGTAGGTGTACTGCTTCAAGAACCTTCCTTCACCGACCTCAACGTCGACGTGTCATCACTCGCCGTACAGTCAAGCTTCCTCACGAAGCGACGAGCTCTGGTGACCGAATGACCTACGACTTTGCTCCAAACTTTCAACCCCCGAACCACAGTTTTAACCAAACTACTACTCCTGGGTTTGCCTTCCTTCCTTGAGTCTTCCTTCGTTGTGCCAGGGTCATCTTGGACGTCTGAAGGCTGGTGCGTTGTCTTCATTGCGCTGGGGTCAGCCGGAACGGGAGGAAGTAACTGTGATGGACGAGATGGGTTGGACACGATGAGTGCCTTCTCGTTCTCCTCCTGTGTCGCACCAGAGTCAACCTGGATGAGACGAGGTCGATTCGAGGAGAAAGATGGGGTGGCCATGACGCTCTGAACCATTTCCTTGATCGACTCGGAGTCAGGGTCAAGGTGGACGGCATCAAGGTGGTCAGATCTAGGATGCGATTTGGCCACGACGTTTGACGGCTCGCTTTTTGCAATCAACTCTGTTTTCTCCTCTCCGAGCTCCATAAATATGGCGATAAACAAACGTTGCCGATGAGCCATTGCTTTAGCAACAGCCTTCTCCCAGTTTTCCCTTGGCGCCAAAAGCCGCGCTTCTAGTATGGTGGCCAAGCGATGATCCATGGGGATAGTATCAAAGTGAAGGACATGGATGAGAGGCTGAGACCGTGGATAATAGGGATGGTTGGTGCGATAGTTCTGCTCGAGCTTCGAAGCCTTATACTGAACACGACAGATATAATCGAACTTGAGCCAAAGTTTGAAGGATGCATCAAGAGGATCTAGGGGTGGAATAACGCCACCTGGTCCTTGTTATACTACTGCAGTAAAGGTGTAAGATGCTCGAGAATGACTTACGAGCTCTATCATCATGTGCTTTTTTGCAAACATTTTGATGATTTTCCCAATCCTTCTTTTGACACTTTTCACTGCAGTAATAGATCCGAAGACATTGCGAGCAGCGATAAGGGGGACAGTGAACAATGACTGGACCCTGCAAGGTTTTTTCACAAGCCGGACACTGCAACGGCGATATGAGCGGACATGTCAGTGCCACTGAAGTTTAGTGAAACATAATGAACACACTGGTTGGGTCATATGCAGCTTCCAAGTTTTCCTGATTTCCGTGAGCTCCTCCACTTTCTTTTTCAAACGAGACCAACGCAGATGATAGGGAGCTTGCTCTAGGTATTGTTCATACCCTTTCGCCTCGATCAGCCGCATTGAGCTGGACAAAACCTTCAGGACAGAATGGTACACAGTTTGAGAGCCTATATGGTCTAAAACAGTAGTAAAGTAGTGCTCAAAGAGCTTGCTATCAGGTCTCGGCCCCGTATGGAAGAACCAAGGTATGGCTCGTACGATCGCCAAAAGTAGACCTGCCTTGAGCGCCTCTACAACAGCAATGTGACCACGAGCTTCAAAAGTGTGTGAGAGATAGAAAAGAACACACTTGGAGCAGTGGTACACCATTTTGAGGTCGTCCTCCTCTGTGCAAACGTTCCGGGATACAATGTGTCGGAATGACCCTGAGGCCCAAAAGACTGAGTCTTGGATCACCAAAGCAAGTTCCAGTTTCGGGGAATACTGGCACAACAATTTGAGATATTCGAGTATCAAGGTATAGTTCTTGAGACGAACACGGGCCCGCGAGCAGGTAACCAAAGCTTGCACCACTGTGGTGGCGAACTTTGGATTTATGGCATTTATCACATCTTCCAGGGCAGATGGAGCGTGTTTTCCGACGTTTTCAACCGCGATATGCCATGGCTTGATCGCATCGTAGTCAGAGATATCCTCTGCTGCGAGAACCCACTGGTCTACAAGCACAGCGATGGTACCAGGCGTAGTCACAACGTCATCGATGATCCTTCCAGGGAGTGTGAGACTGAAAAGTAGCGTGGCATCGAGCTGCTGCCAGGGTCGGGGTATTGGTTCACTTTGAGAATCATCGGTGGGTGGTTGCAGGATTCCGTGGATTTTATCGAAGAGGAAGGAGAACCAATGCCATATTTGGATCCAGTTTTGGCGCAAGACTTCCTGGACCTTCTCCGTAATAATGCTGTGGGCAGTTATCTGGGCTATACCGCCAAGAGAAACGGTGACGGAGTGGAGTAGATTGTCGAGAGGAATAAGAGAGTCATCAATAGTCCCGGCTTGTAGACGATCTAGAGAATCCTCGGATATTTGAGGTATGAGGGATCTGAGAGGGCGCAGGAAAAGTGGTAAAACTTCCAAAAATGCATCTGCACAGTGACAAGTAATGACGAGGTCTGTGAGTTTTTCTAGGGCCATCGGTGTATGTGGAGATCCTTTGTTCACGACAGACCTGATCCACGATACCTTCTACAGGCAAGTGAATCAGAGGCTCAGAGCAGCAAAGAAAAAAATGCAAGATAACTCACCTGGCGAAAGTCTGTCAGTGACATATATTGCGGACATACGCCTTCCTCACAGAATTTTCCTTTTCTACGTCTTTCCTTCCTGTTTCCCTTCATGATGCTAGCGCTTCCACTATCCCAAAAAAATGTCAGCAGGACGTCTACTACCCAACACAACAGTAGTACATATTGCGAACCTTCAGCGATACCTATCGTTCGATATGAATGATAGAGACTACCACGAGTGCCTTTATTGACAAACTGGAGCAGGGCTTGAATGGGAGATAAGATATAATATATAAGGCCGGACCTACGCGTCTATGACTATGTACAAACGCGTGACTCCACTCGCGTTGGCGTGTCCCCTCGCTGGGTTGTGTCTCCGAGACTGCTACCCATTTTAACTCTTTAGTTACATGTAAGTAAAGTACAATTATTGATCATCTCGCCATGTTCCTGCCATCCGATGTCCTGGCTCGCTCCACTATGCACAGCTACCTCCTTCGACCACCACTGGCAGCCTCGAGTTGGCCTCGAGACCTGGTCTTGTGTCGTTCTGTGCAGGCTCCCTACGAGACGAATCTCCCGTGATTTTTGGTCTTGAACAAGTCAATTTAAGCATTTTCTGCCCTCGTTCTCTGTACGTGACGAGATACCACTGGTCCTTCGGGCCCGTCACAGTAACCAGTCTGTTGTCCCATTGTTCTGGTGTGACAAAAGCTTGGGCCTCTTTGAAAGTGATGACATTGTGACGTATCGGGACACTTTCCAGCTGAAGAGCGTGGACGAGAAGTTGGTTGGAAGGATAGGAGGGGTTGGCGACGCGATAGGATTCCTCAAGCTTAGTTGCTTTGTCGAAACTACGACGGATAACTCTGTCGATAAGAAAATCCTTGAAAGATTGGTCAAGGGCATCTAAAGGTGGAATGGCCCCACCTACACATTTTGTTATGATCAATCGGCAAAGGAGGAACAAAAAGATGGAATGACAACTTACTCGCTCTGACGTCGTATAGTTTCTTGCAGAAAGCTCGATGGTTCTTCCAATCCTTCTTCTGGCACCTCTTGCTACAGTAATACATCTGAAGGCATTGAGAGCAGCGATAGCGGAGACAATGATCTGATTCATCGCTCTCAATGCAGCCCGGACACTACGACGGCCATCTTAATATGAATTGGGTTATTCGGTTTTGACGGATACACACCGTTTGCGACTGGATTGGGTCTTGTTTCCAATCCTCCCTCAGCTGCATGAATTCTTCTACGTCTCTCTTGAGGCCATACCAGCGACGATGGGCATCAGATCCGCTGGGAACTTGCTCTATGTACCGCTCGTATTCTTGCCCCTCCATCTTGCGCACTGATACGGCCAGAACCTTCAATACAGAATGGTATATAGCATGACAGCCTATAACATCCAGAAGGCCTGAATAATGCTGGCGCAAAGTTTCTAGTCTTGGGTCACGGATGCCGTGACCGAAGAGCCACGGAATAGAATGAATCATAGACCAAAATAGGCGAGTTTTGAGTGCCTCAATGACGGCGGTGTGTCCACGGACGCGAAATGTCTCTATGAGATACTGGAAGACGGCGTCCAAACAGCGATACATCGTGAGGAGATTTTGGCTCCTATGCATCTGAGGGACAGAGGATACAACACGTTGGAACAGAACTGACACCCAGTGTATCGAATCAAGGGAGAGAAAAGCAACTCGAAATTTCGGAGAATAATAGGCCAGTATGATGAGGTATTCGAGAGGCAAATGAAATTTAGTGAAGTGGGCCGCAGACTGAGAGCAGGTGAAGAGCGCTTGCATCACCAGGGAGGCGAATTTGAGATCAATGGCATTGATTGCGTCCGTGAAAGAAGTAGGGGAGTGTTCGACCAGACGAAAGACTACGTCTTGCCATTTATCAATCAGCTCGACGTTGAAGATATCCGACTCTCCAATGCGAATCCACCAACCGACAACCCAAGGAATGCCATTAGGAAAAGTGCAAATGACATCGACGATCCTCCCAGGTAGGGTAAGAGCATCCATGACAGCTGGTCCCAACCGTTGTATGCCGCCGAAATCGCATACAGAACCCGGCTGCGAGATGATGTCCAACAGAAAGGATAACCACTCGAAAATTCGCGGCCATTTCTCGCGTAGAGCAGCCTGGACGCGTTTCGTGAATAGTTTATGTTCTGCTATCTGGCCTATACCCTCTAACGAGCGGTATATCTGTGCAAGGTAAAGTCGGTCTGGATGATCGCCAGCGTCCCCTGAAGCAGGTATATGCGTTAAAACGAAAACATTGAGTTCTTTGAGCTTTTCCCGAGGGATTTCGGATGGACTGTACCGCAGATGATGCATGAGGATAGACAAAGCTTTTAGCAATTCATCAGCAGATTCAGAGGTGCTTATTATCTGATTCAAGAGGAGGAGGGCCTGTGGTGGATCCTCCTTTTCCACCATAAGCTTGATCTTTGGTAATAGCTTATAACGAGGGAGCCGCTAATGCGAAATTAAAAATGAAGGCAAAAAGTGAGATTGTCACTGTACAATTACCTTGAAATCATCGAGCGATGGAGGCTTTCTGAAAGGAGACATCTCGAAGAGCTGTAGGCAATAGTCTTTGCTTGCTGTTGACGGTAATGGAGTACAGCGAGCACGTGTGGCTGTCAACGGCTTTGTTCTCTACTACTACCTCTTAATCCCTCTTCTCTACCCCAAAAACACCGAGCAGCCATGGGTCAATCACGTCTGTCTATTTCTCTTTTCTGAATAATTGAGCTGTCTGACAAAATCCCAGCATCCCAGTTTATGGAGGACATGTCGAGGCGGTCTAATTGTGCGCGCAGAAAGCATCAAGTTACCAAATTCCTAACTCATTGTATCCTCACTTTCCCTTCTGTGATTACCATGATCAGTCACCCAGGCTGAGCTCGAGAGGTTAAAGAAACGTTTCATGAAACTGGATAGGTGCCTACCCATTCATACTATTCCCATCCTCAAGCACACGACCTAAACCTTGGATTCCACTTCTAGTGACGGTTCTGGATCAATAGATCGTGAAGAATTTCTGCGCATCCCTCAAATCGCAACGAACCCCTTAGCGTCGCGGATGATAGCTATTTTCGATGAAGAGTGAGTCGGCGAGATCCAAAAGGGATCTATCTCCTGGTTATGCAAAGGTTCGCAGTTGACTCTTTGCCCTCGTCTTTGTGCAGTGGTGGTGGAACGGTAGATTTCCAGGAGTTTGTAGGAGGATTGAGCGCTTTTAGCAGTAGAGGAGGCAGAGAAGAAAAATTGCGGTGTACGTCTCTGTTTACGTTTTCCGCTGCTGTAGACTCATGATATTCTTTCTCTCCAATTCTCGATCTCAAAAGTTGCCTTTAAGGTGTACGATGTAGACCGAGATGGATACATATCTAATGGCGAGCTGTTCCTGGTGCTGAAGATGATGGTTGGCAATAACTTGAAGGTATAATCAGCACTTTTCACCCAAAACCACGTAATAATGTGGCTCCATAGGACCAACAACTGCAGCAAATAGTAGACAAGACGATAATGGAAGCCGATCGCAATGGTGACGGGAAGCTGGACTTTGAAGAGTTTGCACTGATGGTTTCCAATACGGTGGGTACCTTCACATCAACGTCCTCTGTACACCATCCCATCTATCCGTTTCCTCGGTCAATGAAATCATTCTGATCATGAATCACTCCAAATCCACAGGATATTGTCAAACAAATGACATTGGAGGACTTATTCTAAGGCCATCCTATGATCTTGTCTCCGCATGCTATCTGTCGTCTCATCCGTTTGTCCATTTTCCGTCTTCCGTCTTCCGCTTTCCCTGTATTTCTGCACTATGCATCCAATCAAACGATTTTTGTATACGCTATACTACGCATTCCTCGTCCACCCTATATTGACGGTCTCTCTCGACTGCAGCATTGCCGTATTTTCTTGGGGTTTCTACATTCATCTTGCCATCATCGCTTTCATACTCGCTTCTCTTCCCTCTTCAAGTATCTCTGTCAGTTCTGGATTGTATTAACGAGGGTCCGAATAAATCATGATATTACCATGACACTCGCGATCCCCAGCCTCTCCTTCACATGCTGCACTGGCAGTGATACTCATCCTGGACCTCCGCACCCATCTAGTCAATTTGCCTTCCTTTTCTTTCAAATCTTCTCCAATGAGAAATCATCGACTATGTCGGTTTAAAGTGCTTTTGGTGACTTGAAGGCTACTTTAAGCTTGGCTTTTAAGGGGGCTGGAGATGAGAACAAAACGGAGATATATTAGCATGCAATTGCATACCGCACCCATCCATGTCTTCATTTCACCATTTTAGACCAGGATAATCCTTATGTTTTCAACGCCGACGCTGTTATTTCTCGGTAAATTGAGTGAGATGCCATGCATGTGAAGCTGCAGCCAAATATGACCTGAGATTCCGTCTGCATTCCGTCTTTGTCTCGATTCAAAGTACTGATCGTTGTACTCAGGCTTAGTGCTTGGTCCTCGGAGTCTTTCGCTTTCCCGCATCACCTAACCTCCGAACTCACTGGTCGCACGGCGTTTAGCTGTTAGCACCCCAATCTTGTCTTCAGATCCGAGGACATCGAAAGGCATCTCTTCAAGTGGAAGTCAATCAGATAAAATGTTTTGTGTATGTCTGTCTAAGAACAAATGGCGAAACTATTCTATAACACTGTATGGATGGATGTATATACCTAGCTGTAATATGTAACACTGAGAGAGGGTTGGTGCTTGCAAAAGACAGGAAGGAGGGATCGAGATAGCGATTAACAGATGCTGAATATATTGTACAAAGTTCGGGGGATAAAAAGGTATAACAGTATGGAATGGAGCAACATATAATGTAGAAATGCGAACAAATTACAGGAACACTAACGGCGATGAATGAATGAAGCTCAAAGCAGCACAGGCCCAAACAAGCGGAAGGAATAGAGTTGAAGGGAAAGAAGAGCTCGGGAACCAACAAAACCGGAGCTGGGAGCTGGGAGCTGGATGTCGTCGGATCGTGATAGGATGTTGCCTGATCAGGTTAAACCCAACGAGGTGTCTCCGTCATTTCAGACTCAGGTGGATGCAGTGCGGGGAAGCTATTAGAGATTGCGTTGAATGAAAACGAGGGGTTGCCGGAGTGCCCAAATCATGATCATCATAATAGAGTCGTGGGGGCCGAAATTGATATGGAGAAATATGGAGGTTGTATGCATGTAGCTCGAGGGGTGTGCGGCCATGGAGTCGTGAGGGGTTCAGAAGCAGCTTCAGAACGTCGAAGACGACGTGGACATGAATAGATTACAGCTTTCCACGGGAATCCCTGAAACAGATGGTGAGGCAAAACTGAAGCCTTCCCGTCTCGAGATTGGTTGTGTAAAAGGGGATTGCTGTGCGGGGCGTCCCAGCTGCGCAAAGACTGATGGGGGCGGAGCATTGTGCTGCACAGACTGCAGTTGTGCAAGATAGAACGGGTCGGTTGATGTGAACGTGGAGGATGATTCTGAAGCTGGGAAAAAGGACGGAGACGAGGGAGAGAACCCCATGGGGCTTTTGGGCTGAGATTTGGGGGTTACCTGGGCGAAAGATGATGTCGAAGAGGGGTTGATTGGTGAAGAAGGAATGAGCAAATCTTCGACCATTCTCTCATCTTCCATATCGTCTACATCTCGAGAGTGCTCGTATTCATCCGCATTCCGACACGACATCCGTTGCGTATCCATCATCTGCCCCCAGCTGAAGCTGGTAGATGGAGTTCGACCGGTAGGTGTACTGCAAGGTTGTGTAAAGACTCCTCTAGATTGATTGGAATGTGAGGAGGAAGGCGGAAATGACTGGGCGAAGAAGGCTTGGGTTAACTGCGCCTAAAGTAGGAATTAGAACAAAGGAAGAGGAAAAGATAGGGGAGGGTACATACCTGTAAGGCAGCAAGGTCTATGGCTTCTTGGCCAATATGGCTGGAGGAAAGAGAGGCAACGAGGTTGTCAACGTCTACTGTAACGCTCATGATGGAGGAGGATGTAGTTCAAGATCAAGGAACTAATTGAGGGACAGCATCTTAACAGGCAGAACAAAATCCGCCCTGCACGTGAGTTAGCCTGGATTTGGAGTCTGGATTTCTCCGGCAGTAACCGGCGTGACGTCTCCCGACTTTGCCCCGACTTATCTCTTGGAGAAGTAAAAGTCAAAGCTCTGATCAAAGATAAGTTTCTTTATTGGTATCAGGGGATAGACCTCCGCATCTTGGTCCAGACACTGCTACAAATGAGTATACAACTTCAACAAGAGTCACGACTCGCACAAAAGCTCATGGAATGACACGTTGTCCAGACGGAGCAATTGTTGGAATTCATCCTGAAAGAATAGGCTTTAAATTACAGATCGCGGTCCAGATTATCGTTCCACGCACCCCGACGACAGAAGGACAAGCCCTTTGTAGGGTCAGACACACGACGTGTAGAAGGGATTTCAATTGCCTTTGCGAAGCTTTATGCATGCCCAACGTCAATACGGTCCGAGCTATACCAAGTCAGGGCCAAGACTCACTTTCATCTGATGAGGAACTTCCCATCGCATTTACCCAGCAACGACACACAGCATCAAGGATGGTACCCTTCCACATGTGCATGCGTGAAGAGCATTGCTCAACGACTTTAATTAACGCACGTAGAGAGCTTATCTGCAACTCTACAGGCTTCGGCCTTAGGGGGACAGGAAGCAGTGGATGCAATAGTTGCGGTATCAGTGCCTACAGTCGTCTATGTCAATCATAAGGATCGACGAACAACCACCTCAACTCGCCTTCAGATAGCGGCAACACCCTAGTCCTAGAGCATCAATCAGCGGGGGTAGCGCCTCCAATGACTCTAGAATGGAATCCGGTTTTCCGGAAGAATAAAGCCATATTGTCCCAATAATTCCTTCTCCGAGCAGATTGCACAGTTGATCAAATTGCCGGGAAGTGCCTGGGTCGGTAGTGAGTAGGATCAATGATAACGACGCCAATATTGCGCCGCGGATTAAAGCGGGCGTCTCCATTGTGTCGAGTTGGCCCAGACAAGTGTTCAAAGACTGAAAGAGCTCATCAGAACGATTATAATAGGTTGAATGCTAGTTATGCTCACAGTCAAAAGAAGTCCATCCAGTCCAGTCCGTTTCAAGACTTCTTTTGGTACGCGTTGAAGAAGTTCTAGGACGATCTGGACACCTTGAAGCTTGTGATATGTCTGATAATCGTCCAAAAGCGTCATGACCGGCGGAATGACCAGATACCACAACCGGTCGTAATCTTCTCTCTGTAACACATTCAAATGCATTAGAAACTTCGGGTTTACACAAACGGCGAACACGAAACGAATCACTTTAATATGCTTCACACACCATGCAACAAGATTCGAGGCCCCAGGGTTCTTCTTCCAGGCCTGACTTTCGTAGAAATCCTGCGTCGCCATCGGTCCTCCAGCAGGCCGATGTAATTTTCGTCCAGTTGACAAGTTTAAGGATGGATGAGGATTTGACTGGAACACAGGCTTGACATGTTGGGATAAAAGATGGGTCAAGGTAGGTACATCGGGCTCGGAGAATTCTGAGAGTATATCTGCGAAACATATGTACAAGTTCAGAGTTACTGGAACACCGCGTAGAACGCGTCCTCATACCTGCTGCTAGTTTGCCAGATTCTGCATCAACCCATGGTCCTTGCCCTTCAAATGGCGCTGTCACAGCTATGATCTTCGCTGATTCTTGTGGTGTAAGCTTGCTTCCGTTCACTTGTTTGATGAGGTCTTTGAGGTTCGACAGGTTACGAGCGGTGTTTTCCTTCCAGTCGTTCAGCTTGGAAATAACTTCTGCATCAGAGATGTCTCGATCACCAAACTCTTGGGGAACTTGTAAAGGTGGCAACAGAGTTGAGAAAATCTCTGGAAGAGAGGGTTCAGCCATCCTAGTGGAGGTTGAAGGACTGGATGACTCGAGCGTGACCGACGCGACTGGACGCGTCTGAAGTGCAGTCATCCGCTCCTATGCATCGGCTAATCTACTCTCAACTCTCAATCCTATGACCAATCGTTGTGATATTCGAACAGACAGATCCAGAAAGGTACCCAAAAATGGTGTCTAAATAAAATACGCTGGAAGCTTTGTGGAAAGCAAAGCAAAAGAAAGGTAAAGAAAGAAAGGTGAAGGATCCTAGCCAATTTTACATGTCTTCGTCGTCCATAACAATCTTCATCGTCCATCCAGCTATGTCTTCGTCAGGATCTCCATCTGCCCAAGCCAAATCCTCATCATCTCCATGTGCCTGTAGCTTGTTGCTAGGACGCGAAGTATCTTCTATAACTGTGTCAATGTCGATCTCTTCTTCCTCTGCTTTCATTTTCCTCTTCAACATTTCTTCTTCATCCTCCTGCAAGTCAAACTGTAAACATAGATCACAGGATGGCGGGTGCAGAGACTCACGATATCAAACTCATCTTCCTTTTCCTCATACTCGACATTCTCGTCCACCTCTTCGAATCCTCCGGCAAACGCACCCCATTTTTCGGGATTAGGACTGTGCCATATAAGGACACTACCCTGCTTGGTAGTGGACGCTATAGAAGATTTTGTGGGGTGCCACTAACGAAGCAACCAATGTCAGATTGCAATTTCACGAAATTTGTTTCAGAATGACTGACATGAAGATGCGCCAGTGGCTCACGCCCACCATCCAATGTACTGGCAAACTGCCCATCATTCGAAATGTCCCATATGTATATTTTGTGAGTTGCAGGGTCAGCAGCACCTAAAAATTTTTCAGGAACTTCTTCGCCATGTGTCGTAGATTATGTGAAGAAAGATACACACCGCCAGCAAGCCATTCACCATCAGGGCTATACGACATAGTGTGCCATGCAGTTTTGTTTATGGGGTCATTGAATCTGTGTGTTGGTTCAAGCTCTGTCTCAATGAACACTCCGTCCGGATCTGGGGGTGGATACTGGGGGACGATGAATTGTCGCAGAATACGATCCGATGAGTTCGTCACCAACCGCCTGTTGGATAGAGTTATTAGTACCTTTGGGCATGAGGCATGGTCTCGAGGACGCCAAACTGTTTCTTACCTCCCGGATTTAGGAAAATCAAAACCTTTCAACGAACCAGCACCTCCTGCTATTCTATGTCGGGCAATCATCTAGTGACATGAAACGACCGATCAGTATGGGGTGGAGTGTGAAGAGGGAGAACAGAGCCTAACGGTTTTCGTCCGAGTGCTGAAAACGAGGATAGTTCCGGAATGTGTGCCAACGAACACATATCTTCCGGAGGGGTCGAACCGCGCTGTAGTCATTGCAGATCTGGATTGAGATGGTAAGGTTTAGACTTGCTTATTGAGATATATGCGACACGGACCTTTGACCACCATCTTCATCTCCTTCGTCTGGTTCACACAACTCGTTACGGGAACGATGATTTTTGCGAAGGTCAATGAGGTATACTTCGCCAGTATTGAGCAGGGCTAGAACTATTTGGCTACAAAGCATTTAGCAAAAAGTAACTGGCAACAAAACCTGGCACTCACCTGTTTCTTGGATGGAAAGACGCCGAAGACACAGGAGCATCACAGCGGATAGTGGCATGGCGTTGCGGTGGATCCCAAGGGGCAGCAAGATCCCACACAATGACGTTCCAATCCTTTGACGACGTCAGAACATAGCGTGAATTCCTTGACCAGCTAGAAGACTTTGAGGTCCAAACTCACAGGAAACCAACACAGCGTTATGAGGTACGTACTCCAAGCTCGTGACAGCTTTAACATGCCCATCCAACCCACGGATTGCTTCTCGAGTTTCTAGATCCCATATGGTGGCTACACCGTCGATTCTTCCGACACCAATATATCGTCCTGACGGGTCAAACCTCGCAAATGTACCATACGCGTACAGAGAGGTCTGGACGGCAGTTGGATGAGTGATTGTGCTGAAGGGATCTATGAAACCGTCATCTTCAAGAGCGATAAAGCAGGTTTAATTCACTCACTGATGAGAGACTCGTTCATCTTTGGAAAGTCTGGATGACGAGGAATCCAAAATGAGCGAGACAACAGAAAAATCACGCCCGCGTGATACCGACGCGCTGCGTGACGCGGCCGGATGTTCATGACTCCATCTTGTTCCGTCTCTGCCACAATGCTCTCTGTGGTGCCGCGATGAGATACTTTCTACCTCTTTGGATGAATTCAAATGCATACGTCCTAGTTGTAGGAATCCAACCCCTATATGTATAGGGGTCTGCTACGATATTGTAAAAGACTTCCTGATTCGTCGAGGACTCTTACCACCGTGTCTGAGATCTGAGACTTAGTCTGTGAACGCTACTCCTGCTCTTTCTATTCTTCTTGCACCTCCTTAATGCGATGACTCCTCCTCTCGGTAAACTGGGTATCGTTTGCAGATACTAACAGTAATTAGCTGCTAGTGCGTATTCCAATTTCTTTCCCTTTTTTATTCACTCAACATAGAAGTTATTCATTAGACGCAGATTTTATTGGCAACTGCTTGTCATTTAGCAATCTCTTCCGAGTATTCTGAGGATAATTGGGTAAAGGGGTGTTATACTGGTAGACCTACCCCAGTCTCAAGCGAATACCTCAAACACCTCCCTTCCTGAAAGTGCGGTGTATTTCCAAGTATAAAAAGGGCAGAGTCTTCAGACTAACATCCGTCAAAATCAATATCTTGCTCCATTCCACTGGCAGTCATCATCAAACCCATCCTCGTACTCATCAAGCCAGAACCATGCCTATCACTTCTCAGTCTACCGACACCACTCAACTCCTTTATCAAATCTTCGCCTTGTCCCTCTCCCAGGCAGCGCTGCACGACGAGACGGTGATGAGGCAAAAGATGCGAAGCCTTGTTATTATAGGGTCTGATAGAGATGTGTTGGAAGCAGTAGGTGTTACCGTTCCAAGAGATGCCAGAGCCGTGGATGTAGAACACGTCCTAGCTGTCCAGTACGATCACACAGAAAGGCTGCGGCATATGGCTCAGCTGGAGAGGAACGGCGGCAAAGTCGATTTTCTTGAGAAGAGCTTTTCACAGAGATGTGTTCGCGTTTGCAGGGATGTTCTTGATGATCACTGTGATGAGTGAGTACTTACTTTCATGCAGTTATCTGTTTTTTCCCCCAGACATTTCGTGTTGACCTTTACCTTTCTGTTTCCTAGCGCCGGAGCACCCAGCTTGGATCTGATTGTTCCTATTGAACTACATACCAGTCAATGGTTTTCCTCTTCTTCAGAGTCAGGAGACGACTCCTCATTGGACAGCACCACGAAATCTTCCAGTTTCAAATCACGTTCGTGGATCTCGCGAGCTGCCAATAGAGTGCTTGGAAAATTTTCAGCCAGGAGGTCGTAACGGCGGTTGAGTTACATGAAGGAAGGCAGATCAGTGATACCCTTATCCCTTATTATTTATCTCCCTCTCTCTGTCTTCGTGTTTTTGGTCTACACGCATGTCATACTACTCGTACACCCAATCGAGACAATTGTAAATAGCATCTCACTTTTTTCAACAATGACATTCCATGCTGACTCCAATCCATCGTAAGGGTGAGTTCAAAACCGTCTCCATTACAAGTCTTTGTGAGCTACCACCTCCATTCCACGACCCCAGACGAACGGCCTCGCACACCCTTATACGGCTTATACTGCTCCTGAGTTACTTTCAATTGGTCAACCTTCAGCGCCGAGAAGGTATGGGATGATATCTCAAATCGCACCACTATCGCATGGGCTGGACGTGGAACACGCGCACTATGCAGAGAAACAAAAACAGCGGTCAAATCCAGTCAGTGAAAGAGCAACTTCCAATCCTCGATGATGAAGAGAAACTTACGAAGTCGTGAAAGACCCTCGTAAAGACCAACTACTCGATGGTGGAACTATAGCTATTCGCCATTGCAGGACCTTGGACAAACAATTGCTATCAGCGGGAGCTTTCAGACACAGAGCAAACACTCACCGTAGTCTCCGAGTCATACGACCATGATGCACCTGCAGTACCTTCTGCACTTCTTCCGCTAGCATTAATGAACCCACCACCTCCCAGACCTCTTGACAATGCACATTTAATCCCACCAGCACCCTGCCCGAGACATAATTCCACTTCCACATTCTCGAGAGCATGTGTTGAGAGTCTGGATGATAGTGTTACGTCGAAGGATGCTAACAGAAACACGGGTATACATGAAACAGGAAGTAAATCGCAAAGAGCAAAGTAGTTCACCTCCATTATCCTCAGCATCTATATTGGTCTTCAGAGCCAGGGGAATAGCGACGTTGTCTCTTGCTGATATTGCCGCATCGTTTGGGTTCGCCATGATGGCGCTTGGAGAGTAGCGATAGTCGAATAGGGTGAACCTTCCATCTGGTGGGACAAATGATAGCGCTCTATCCCTAGTCCATCGTTGAAGACTGGGTAAAATGCTCTCATCAATGAACTGCTCTCAGACTGAACAAGTCTATCACCAACCGAACACAAGGATGAAACGCACAGTCGGAGAGGACTTTGGAGTTTGTAAATGTCAAAAGACAATCCGGAGTACCTTCAACAAAGGGTATAAGTGTTTGTCTCAAGTTGCATACGAAGGTTGAAATTGACCTACCAGATAGCTTAGAATTGGCTTCAACTTTCCCTCGTACAATGCTCGTTACCGTTGTCCCGTGCCTAAAAAAGATGAAACAACAGTCAGTTTTACATGCAACTATTCCAGACAGAAATAAAAGTTCACACTTATTAACAATAGCTTTGAGCTCCTCGCAAATATCAAAGTAAATTTCATTATTCGCATGTCTGATGCCAGCTTTACGCCAAGGAATGGGTGAAGAGAATGGTCCGCTTGCGTGGCCCAATCCCGAGTTCATCGTCGAAGTGAGATTGGCACCAGTGACATTGAGTAATTTGTTCAAAAGAGAGGGCGGAAGGACGATATCGCGTAGGGCATTGGAAGAAGTGGTTAATGGATGACCTCCTGCGTCTAGCGTTTCTTCAAAGAGCTGTTTGATTTGAAGATTAGGGTAATATGCAGGAACGAGCCAAGAAGTCTACTGACCTGATACACCACATCAAAATTATCCCGCAGAGTTGCAACGGAGAGGGTACCAAAGTATTCTCGGAGAATGTCAATGAAAGTTTGCATAAATGCGAAAGCGGTGAGAGGATCCACTGTAGAAACCCATCATAATGAGGAGCAAGATACGGTTTATGACAACCAGCACACACCATCTCCACTGATAGGACACAACATCCTTATGTCCCCGCATTCTACATGACAGCACGCGCTTGGTTTTGGATCGTCTGCTGTATTGTAGGGAGCAATATAGAGAACTGGATCTATTTCTTTAGGAGAGGCTGCTTTCTGAAGTGCTTTATTGACGGTGTCGATGTGTAGAAGGGGATACGCTGTTGAGCTTGAACGAAAGCCTGACTGGATTATGGGTCGTCTAGTTATACATGGTTAAGCAAGAGATATGTAAGAAGCGAGGTATCCTACCCCATGTTGTCCAGGATTATGATTCCATCTAGTCCCATCGTGAGTCGAAGAGCAGAAGATGCCGGTAGCTAGTAAACTCGCGAGAACGCGCCCAAAAATCAGATCTACACGCGTGCGTCATACAACACTTTCATTCGAGTACCAATTCGTTTACACAAAGAAGCCAGCGAGATATAGGATACAAATAAGTAACACAGATATCATTCATCAAACCACTCAAGCCTCAAGACCTGACGCCCAACTCCAATCCAAAAACCCAGACTTTTCAATCAGTTTCCTAGCTTTCTCCTCCTCTTCTAGCCTTTCTGGCTTATACGCATTCTCTTGAACGTCTCTCCACACCCTAGCGCACTCATGCACTTCTTTCGCATGACTGAAACCAACAACCATAGGTGTTTTCACTTCTAAACAAGACCTTTTAATAGAATAACCCAGAGCCAAGTCAGTGAAGCCCTCTCCATACTGATGTCGAGCCTCAGTGACAGCTGCACGTAGCTCTGGTGGTGCAGGATGCCAGGGAGGGATAGATGGTGTAAGCAGTCCCATACTGAAAGGAGAAGCCAAAACCAGTTGACCGACTTTGGCACGTTCACGGAAGTGAGGTGCAAAATCAGCGAATAAGGTATTTTGTAGTGTCAGATGGGAGTAGGACAAGACGACATCCACTGGTTGATATGGGGGAGTGTGCAGGATGAGGAGAGCCAGACGCAGAAGGGTTGGGACGGGGTAACCTAATCGAGTCGGTCAATATGGGTAGTCGGTCTAGAGGGCGTAGGACGACTTACCAGTAATCCCAATGTTCTTGATAAGACCCTCTTCTTTCATCTTTCGCAACTCTGCGTACGCGTCCAATATTTTCTGATCTCCTTCCCCATGTATCTTGGTCTCGTCGCCTTCAGCTAAGCCGTACGCCGCTGCCTGCTCTTTCAAGGCTGAAGCATGATTGCCTGTCGATGCTGGAGCGACTGGGGTACACACATACTCGGTATCATGCAGATATACCGTATCGAGGTAAGTCGTCTGTAGTCTTTGTAAACTTTGCTGCACACTGTTGCGGATGACACTCGGAGTGTAGTCAAATGTCGTTGCACCAAAACGACCGCACTTTGTCATCTATATGGCATCGTCAATGCTTCAAGAAAAGACTACCGACATTGCGTTGGGGGAACACACCAACTTGTACGAGCTTCGAGGAAACTCTGCCTCAATCATCTTCAACGCATTCCCAACTACGACTTCCGAGGGGCCATAATAGATCGAAGTATCAAACGTTCGGATTCCATATCTGCACAGAATAGATAGGTACACGAAGATCCACGTAGGTTGAATT
Source organism: Tetrapyrgos nigripes (assembly GCA_013368315.1). Lineage (NCBI taxonomy): Eukaryota > Fungi > Basidiomycota > Agaricomycetes > Agaricales > Campanellaceae > Tetrapyrgos > Tetrapyrgos nigripes. The sequence goes on from JAACJM010000050.1 coordinate 158,774, forward strand.
CAAAAACCAACCTTAACGCTAGACGAATCAAGCGCATAGGGGCAAAGCTTCCAAGGTGATCATCAGTGTTGTACTGATTAGAGAAAGTTCCAGCGCCCAGAATAAGGCTTGATAGTTCCAGTGGACCTTCAATTACAGGCTTGCAAGGAACCAATGTGAGATAGATAGGGATCATCAAGGGTATGACTGAGGCCTTACAATCGTTGGTCCAGGAGTAGGTGCATCTTCAGGTTCTTCGGGAGGTAGCTCTTGGGGAACGCTCAGGGTGACGGGGACAGGTGTAGGCATCGTTAAGCAGATCTAGGTGAGAGCGAGGAGGGGATAAGACCTTGAACGGCCCGAAAGGCAAATCCATTTTGAGAGTCAGGACAGGAGGATCAAACGTTTCGCCGAACTTTCGACGCGGCGAAGCATCGTTGCCTCCGGACCGGAGGGCCATAACGGGCCACAGTCAAACACCTCGTATATATATACCAGGCGTGACGAGGGAAGAGAGAGAGAGAAATTTATTACACGGATTGGGTTTACGTTCTAGTTAGTATGATAGTCATTAGGCTATGCTATGAATACAGCAGGATGAACGAGGAAGAGTCCTTTATGGGGTATTTCTACAAATAATAAAAATGGAGCCACACTCTAGATGTGCCTAGAGTCAGGCCGGAAGGCTACAGTGCATCTCTTTTCCATCTGTAAATGTCGCGAAAACACGTCAGAACATGCAGCGCAGAGCCCAAGCAGGGGGAAAAAAAAAGAACGCACTTCTGGTCGAACTTTTGGTTCACCTCTAATATTTTGGTACCCTGATTAGCTTGGATGTTATTCCATGGTGTTGGGTTCGCCTTCGTCCATTGGACTGAAAGAAATCTATGAGCTCACTGTAAACTATCCAACAGAAAATATCTACTCACTTGTAGGACCCATGGCAGAACGAGCCATGAACCATGCACCACCTGAGACGACAAAACCGACGATACACCATCTAATATAGACGTCAATGACCTATCCTGGATGTAACGCCATCTATAATGACTTACATAGGGATCGCCTGAGAAGCCACAATCAGTAACCAATTGCAAATGAGGAAGAAAGGAAAAACATGCCTCGACGGCGAACCAATTCTTCATAAAGTTCCTGCGTAAGTTGTTGTTAAGAGACATAGTAGTGTTTGTTGTGTGTTCTTCTGAGCTGATGATGCGGTCAGAGTTCCGTCTCATACCCTTAAATACTCGACAAGTCCGATAAACGTATGTTCTGGACCCATCAACGGTGGGGCGGTGAGCCCATTCTCGAATCTTCGGCGCCCGGTTCTAGCCCGCCTCCAGAAGATGGGGCGGGGCCTACCAACGATTCTAGATCGGTCCGGTGCTGCTCAACGATGAGGCGCTACCTAGCGCTACTGATAAAACTCTCCGATTGTCGAAGGCATGGCAGTGCCCCAGGATGCCCCCCGGGAAGTCCTCGATTTTTTGTCACGGCTTCCTTTCTGCCAGCTGCTTAGCCTCTGTTTCCCGACAAACACCACCTCTACAATGGGAAAGTTGTGGTACACGACTCACTATGACCGCTCGCCATCTCCCTTTTCTATAACGGATAGCTTGAGAGGCACGGTAAAGAAGGGCGAAACAAACGTGCGTCATGACAATGATTGCAGTCCTCAACGTGTACTGACACTGATTTCTCCACAGTAAACACCCGCCGCAATGGGCACGTATAACAATGCAATAGAAAGGATTTCCGAATAAAGTAGCAGCTGGTTATTGTGTTCCAAACATACTCGGTGCGAGACCATTTCAACTTCAGCTAGAAAGATAAAAAATCTACAGAGTATCTCTAGACCACCTGGAAGAAAGAAAACATAATCAGTCGTACAATCCTTTGCAGTAACCCAGTGTCACGTACTTTCCATCTGCCTGGTGGTTGACGGTCATGAGCTTGGTGGTCTGGTTAGGTTTGATGCTGTTCCAGGGTTGAGCGTTGTTCTTGGTCCATTGGACTGATGCAAAGAGTAAAGGAAAGGAAAGCGGCGGTTCAGCAAAATATAGGTGGAGACGAAACCGATGACATACTCGTAGGACCCATGGCGAGACGGTACAAGTACCAGGACGCACCAACACAGACGCTACCGATGATAACGTAGCTGGACAAAGAATGGAATGCATCAGTTGCAAGGTTCATCTCCTTGGACATCCTTTGGGACGTACATGGGGGTAGCCTATGGGCGAAAGGGACAATAATTCCTCAGCAACCACTTGAAAAATCGGACGGATTTGGCTACACACCTCAACGGCGAACCAGTGCCTCCTGAATTGCTGCATTACAGATTGGTTGGGTGCTGGCATCTTGAGTGTTTGGGTTGGGTGGATAAGTGAGTATGTTGTACGAGCTGGATGTGGTTGGATAGGCTTGTCAATTCACTTTTTCTCACGACTAGCGCACGGTTTGCTCCGTCTGGCAAAGGGTTTCTTACTGCTAGTTCTTACTGACAGTATTCACCGTACTACAAGTACGCTACCATAGAGAAATAATTATAAATACGTACGCATAGGAAGGGGGTGCATATATTTTCAATGAACAGTAGAGGAAAGATTTTTCATGTCGATCAATTCAGAAATCGATTGATGACAAGTTGTGCATACCGAAGGCAATGTACAGAGGAGAGGCATCTAGCCATCTCCTAAAGGTAGAAGAAACGATAAAAACACAAGAAAATGGGATAGACATTCATATGTAGGAGTATGAGAGGGGAGGAGTGACGAGGAAGAAGAAAAGAAAAAAAATGTTACAACAAGAACAGGAAATGGGTTGAAGGTAAGGAGTCCGTGAAGCTCAATGACTGTGGGCGAAGTGTTAATCTAGATACCAAGTTCGAGCTGCATTGAGATGGGCTATTTAGCTCCGAGCAGGACACGAAACACTACAAAATCCTCACCTCATGAATAGACAATGTCACCTCCACACTTCTTACACATGTCACTGAATGAACTTAACTTCAGACCCTCGCGTTGCATCCTGGCCCTCAGCCTCTCCATTTGCTTCTCCTTCGAGACATACGTCGGCTTCACCGACTTTTGTGGCTGAGAATACAACTGCCCAACGAAAGATGAAGACGTGGCTAAATGATCATCGTCACAAGCATCATCATTATTGACATTATCGTGAGCAGTCCATGACCGAGGCATAAAGTTTGAGAACGTTTTTTGAAGCAACTTTGGGGAAGTTACATAGGACGAGAAAGAACTGAAGGGAGCAGAAGAAGGGGAACTTGCATCCTCATGAACGGGGTATTCGTGAGCCGGGGAACGGGGCATGACGGCATTGGAGGAAGCAGAAGCTTTCATCATGCTACTTGGTGCTGAGGGCGAGGAGACACGTGTACTCGAGGTTGAGGCAGCCTGGAGGGTAACCGAGGACTGGTTGTCATTGTTGTTGGAGAAGTCATCCTCGTCAGTGTATCTAGGGGAGCGAGTATTCGTCATCGAGAGGTTAGCTGCAGACAATAGCACGTACAATTATTAGTAGGGGTGGTTTTAGAGGAAAAAGTTGTCGAACCATTTGAACTATTCCTACTTCCCCCAGAAACTGTCCTTGAGGCAGGTGCATTGTTGGTGGCAATCGACGAAGTGATGAGCGGCTTCAGAATTGGTTGCCGGATGAAAGTGGTGGTCGTTGAACCCAACGCTGGTTTTGACCTCACCGTCGGGGCTTGTCGTACTGGAGAAGGCGATGACATGGGTTGAGGGATGAAGGAGGGCATGGAGCCTCCACGCTTCGTAGGCGGCGTCACAAATGCTGAATAGTTGAGAGTCGGCGAGGAACCTGGCGATGAAGGGCTGGCAGGGCTTTCAGGGAAAGACCATGACCTTGGAATGGATGGTTTAGGGATTGAAGACGGTGGTGTAATAATTGAAGAATTGTCTTTCTGGGAGGGTGGTGTCGAGACTGCAGAAGCAGGCGCAAAAGGTGCTGGGCGCCCAAAGAAGAAGGGAGTTTCTTCCTCTTCTTCAGAGTCCTCGACAATGGGAGCTGGCTCTTGGGAGATGGGAACAGTCCACTGAGACGTCGTTTCTTCCTCTTCTTCTTCAAGCTCGTCAGTTTCATCAACATCGGCAATGTTAACGTCAACATCATCATCCATCGGGGGTGTGAAAGTGATCTTGATCCCGTTGGCAAAGACCTCGTAATTATCATCATCGTCGTCATCAACTCTGGTCTCCTCGTCATCATCAATCAAATCTTCCTCGTCCTCTTCAATGACTACTTCCAAACCAGTCGACTCTTCGATGACACCGACACCAAGAGGTAAAGCAAATGGAATGCCCTCGTCATCGTTGTATTGGCCCATGGCATTGACGAAGAGCCCTTTGCTGTTCTCGTAGTCGTAGACGGAAGGTGATACAGGCCTCGACGAAGAGTCACTGCTGGAGTCGCCATCTTCAAGACAGTTGAAGAACCGGTCTACATCCGCGGAAGATGAGTCACCTATCTGGGAAGCCAGGGCGGCCTGTGTAGCTCGAGGGAAAGTCCATGTCTTCGACAATGACGCACGAGAGCGATGTTCCGGAACGAAAGGCGCAGCTGATACAGCGGCCGAAGTCGAAGGAGCGATAACAGGAGCTTCTGATAGATGAGCGATAGACCGAGGACGAACTGGGAACTCGGCTTCCGAGCCAAAGGAAGACGACGATACTGGAGATTGGAAATCTAGGTCATCTTCATCTTCATAACCGGCCAATGGGTCCTCTTCAGACTCGTAATCGTCGTCAGAAATCCGAGGAGTAGCATCAAAGTCATCAGGTTCTTCTGCGACGGGCTTCAGAGCGAACCCGAAACTATGACCACCATCAAAGCTGAAGTTAGTTTCGACATCCGTGGCAGAATCTTCTGTGTCCATAGATAAGCCACGCTTCCAGACCTGGGTAGCTTGTACCTGTTGACGTTCAAAAGACTTGGGCGTAGGAGTAGACAACACATCAACGTCCTGACGAAGTTGCTGCCTCAGCCTTTCGACCTCCTCCCTCAAAGCATCGTTCTCAGCTTCGAGTTCACCCTTGCCTTCCTGCAACCCGTTGACCACATTGGTTAACTCTTCAATCTCGCTCTCCAACTCTGCCTTATCAGAAACAAGAGCTCTCTCCTTGCTCTTCAACTCCTCTGTTTCCTTCTCCAATACACCCTTCTCCGCCTCCAGCACACTAATCCGTGATCTGGCAACCCATGCCTCACGTCTTTCACCCTCAACACGCTTGCCCAGGACACCAATCTGCTTCTCCAAATCACCAACCCGCACCCTCCATCCATCGACGTCTCTCTTCAACTCGTCTCTCTCTGCTTTGAGGTCGGCGACGAGCCTCAACATCTCATCGCTAGGCTCCGACGATGACGCTTCCGAATCAGCAATGGAGACAGTGGACATGGGTCTCGAGCCGTACGACGAGATTGACTCTCTACGGACACTCAGAGCCCTTTCCAGATCTTGTATTCGAGATAGGAGTGCATTGTGAGACTTGAATAAAAAATGCTGCTCGCTGGCGCTAAGAGGTCGTTGTCTATGGTATGAACCGTGTGAGGTGGAGTTCGGAAAAAAATCCTCCTCACTGCTAGAGGTGCCCACACTACTGATGCTTGTGTGGCTGGAAAGAGGACGCCGCTCGGTAAACGTCGGTGTCATTTCCGGAGTAGGAAGCCCGTTTCCGTAACTGGGTGAGGAGCGCTTATAAGAAATGCTGCTTCTTCTGATGGGTTTGTTCTTTTTGTTGTTTTCATCATCAATTGCCATAGCATCGGTAGAAGTCTGAATGCTAAGGGCCAGCCTGCCTCGAGGAGCGGGTGTTGGAGTGTTGTTACTCAATGCTTCTTCTGCCGAGACGGAACTAGGAGTCAAAGAGAGAGAGCGAAGAGTCGAACGTGGGCTAGGAGTCATGGATGGCGTGGGAAGACCGTGAACAGTTGAGACCAACGTCTCTGGTGTAAGTGAAAGAGGGCGCAGGTTGAGACCAACAGGGCGGGGTCGTACAGCAGGCGTAGTCCTGACTTCGCAGTCGTCGGGAGATACGGGAGTCAAGGGGTCAGGAATAGTGACAGACTTGGCAGCTGGAGTGTCTTGGGATTTTTCAGCGTCCCATTCTTCTTCCTCCTCCTCTTCGACGAGGGTGTGCAATTGGTCTTTGGAAGAAGAGGAAGCGGCGAGGAGCTTGAAAGAATCCCGCTTGCTTCCCATCAGACTGGTGAGACCACCACCGTAAGCTCCAGAGCCGGCGGGGAACGAAGGCTTGGTTGCTGGAATTTCAAATTCAGGACGCGAACGTGGAGTAGGAGATCGAAACTCACGAAAATCGAAAATCCTCTTCTCCATGTCAGGAGTGGATAGTTCCGGTATTTCTACCTTTGAAAATGAAGCATCTGGTTTGCCTTCGAGCGCCCACAGAGCTCGTCGACGAATGGAATCCTTTTCGCCGGGATTGATGTCTTCTGGGAGATCTGGAAGGGTAACGCCCATGATTTCGGCAGACTCTACCCTGGTTGATACGGAGGAGCGACGACGATGATGCGAGTTACGCTTGGAGGAAATAGAGGACATGGAGTTGGTCGTAGAGGATGACATGTCATTTGAATTCGTAGACTTGGAATGAGACAGGGGAAGGGAAGAAATGGAAGTGTTGCGTGAATGAGAACGGGCATGAGAATGCTTCAGTGACATGGATTTGGATGCGGGCAATGGCTTGCCCATCTTGAAAGACTCGAACTGGAGACGGTAGGTGATGCCATATCAGTATAAAAGAGGACCATCATCATGACCGGTGAACATACGCGGAGCTGTGCAGCGAGATCATCCTTTGCACTGTCAACAGTCGAAAAAAGCTGCATTTTATAAGGAAAAAATGGAAAAAGTGGGGATAGCAATGAAAGAACGAAATGACCTGTCGAGGCGGTGGTTTGAAAGGAGAGGACAGTCCCTACAGACAAAGGACAGCGAGCTGGTTGGTCTGGGAGTGATGGGGGTAAGCAATCCAACCTGAGGCACGTGACTAACCGGGTCCTGTCAAGGACAAGGCGACGCATTTTCTTCACCAAAAATGTCGACCTACTTTCTCATATGCGATCTCCAAGTTAAGTTCAGTAAGTAAACCTCTCAAAGTCCGCTGCTCGTTTTCTCAAATTTTGTCAGGATCTGCCATCCACGGCTTTGACCATGTCGTCGCAACTACCAGGAAAATGCTCAAGTTCGCAAAGGTAGATCAACGCCACGTATTTTCTGCTCAGGTCATTGAATTGACAAGCTGATGGGCGTTATGTACATAGCTGATGGAGTACGGCGTTATCGTGACCACCCAAAACACTAAAGGTCTCTGATCTCTTCGTGTCTTGTTGCATTGCCTCAACGCAATCTCTCAGCCCTTGGTCCAGTGGACCCCTCTGTGGATGTTGACTCCCTCGGGCCTTCATGTATTGGTGTGATAGACAAGAACCTTTTCTCGATGTTGACACCCGAGGTGAAAAAGCTCATACAACCCAATCCCTCGTCTTTCGTGCTTATGGGAATTGAGGTAAGTACCTCGCTAGGCTTTCGCGTATCAGACTCATCTTGACGTATCTCTCAGTCCCATATCTGTGTGTTGCAGACTGCCATTGATCTCCGAAAGCAGTATCCCGACAGCGCCGTCTATGTCTTGGCTGATGGAGTGTCGTCCTGTAATCCTCACGAAGTTCCGATCGCGTTGGAACGACTACGAGCACTCGGTGCCGTGGTCACCACTAGCGAATCCATCTCTTTCCAATTCATACAAGACGCTTCAAACCCCAAGTTTAGGGAGTTCGCTCGTCTCATCAAAGAGGAGAAGGAGAGCACCAAGCTTGCCGGCGAGACGTTGATTCCCGCTAACAATATCCAGTGTACTGCGGGCGGATTGAAGAGCTCTATTTGAGGGCTGTATATCAGGTGTGTACGTAGATTTAGAGAGTTAAATACTGATTGGATGTAAAGATACAAGCTATAATACACGAAATTGTCCCCTAGACCTCTACAGCCACCTTTGGTGACCCAAACAACCTCACATCACCACCCTGGCCTCTCTCTATACTCCAAGTATCCCAATGAGTCGAAAAGTCATCATGAAACAAAATCCCTATCGACACCAAAGAATTCAAAGCTTCAGCTATGGACCTCGCATCTCCATTCTCCAACGTATCATGAAAAGCCCTGTATGCTCTACAATTGTTCTGTCTGGATCCAGCATACCTCGGCCTCTGAGGATAGTCTAGGTTCAATCGGATGTGAGTGAGGTTCACTAACGACGCCAGGCCTTCCTTGATCATAGGCTACCAGGTAAACAAGAACCATTCTAATCGTCAGCAACTAGCTTCATGTGAAAGCAGAAAACGAGCTTCTCACCACTGGATCTGTCGTAGCCTGGTCTATGCCCGGGCCATGGCCTGTGTCACGATACCTATGCAGCTCTAACTCTTCCAATCCAGGGAAAGACTGGCTTATCCTCGCCACCAGTCGTCCGTCTGCACCCATACCCACTTCACCCTGACCATCTTCCCCACCTCCTGCAACACAATACACCATCCTAAACCTCATTACATTTGGCAAACACAGCAACTCCAGTACGTCCAACATTTGCCTAGCCGTTCTAACCTCAGATGCCGGCGCATCTGACCATCGTGCACCCAAGATACCGGGAAGAGGGTACACAACGAGGCTAAGTTCTGTCAGGCTATCTGATAGATGGCGAAAGACGTTGTCTTGGACGCAGGGGCTTGATAGGTGGAGAGATCTCAGTCTAGCTATAGTAGCCTGCTCTAGATCCTCCCTGCCCTTTTCCGATTCCCTATTCTGATCCTCAACCTCGGAACGGTCGCCGGCACCGCCCTTGTCCTTGTCTGCATGAAAAGCCAAATTTGAGCTCTTCGGCGTCGGAAGAGAGCTAGGACCAGTAATCATGCTCATACTCGACCTGGACTCCGAGTCTATTTTGGGAAGTAAGCAAAACCCCTGTTCACCCCCCAACCTAGCTCGATACCTAGACTCAACCTGCGTCCTCGCCACCTTAAACTCTACACCCCTCAACTGCGGCGCAGACGAAAAAATACCCCTCCATCTCGGAAGAAGAAGGGGTATATGTCCTTCTACCCTCAATTTTCGTAAATTTGGATATGGCAGCTCAGCTTCAATCAAAAACGGAGCGATCTCGGCTGGAAGTTCGAGGATTTCCAAGCAGGTGTTGAATTGACCTAGTAGAGCTAGGAGGTTGTAAATTTCGACTCGACCTTGGATTTCGTCTCGTCGACCGTGGCTTGGGGATGTTCGGGGGAAACAGTCGGTGAAGGGAGATCGGTAGACGAATTTACGCAAGTTGAGTGTTGCTGTTGGGAGGTTGAGAGCTTTTTCGGTGAAGGTTTCGGAGGATCTGCGCCATGGGGAGTCGCAGATTTCTAGAGTGGTCAGGGAGGGTGCGGAGAATATGGCCTGTAACAGGGCAGGCCATGGACCGTAATAAAGTGAGTTGACCAGACGGAATGTATGGAGCGAGTGCATGAAAGGCAGGACTTCAGCGAATTTGTCTGCTAGTTCTGCTGGAGGTCCCATTTCTCCAGCGGCAGAGACGTTTAGTTCAAACGTCCTAAAGGCCATAGTGCATGTCCAGTCAACAACGCCCATCAAAAAAGGAGTAAACCAGTATATACGCACGTTACATGATGACACAGACTCTTGGGCAATATAGTCTTGTTCGTATTACTTGTCCCCACTCTCCACGATTTCTTGACGGTACGGAAGAGAACAGGCAAGCAGATACTCCTAAAGTGACGAGAAGTGAGTGAGAGAGATCGTAAATCTCGTAAAAATAGATGCTTTGCTGTGGATGCCTTCATGATATCCATAATCATGAAGACAATGTCCTCGCAAAACTCTGTCATAGTAGTGGTTCTCTGTTGTCTTTGAGCCCCGGGCTGCTTTTATGCTTGGTCGGATGGGTATTAGCTGCTATCACCTTTGAAGCTCAGGAATGGCATGCGACAAAGGCATGCCGCTCTTTTATGCAGAGCAGTCAATAGTATGAGCTCATGTCAGGTACGTGCCCTAATTCCACGGAATTGACGCCGAGGATGGAGACGTACTATCACTACTATATCTTGGCTATGTAAGATACCCAAGCCCTGAGAAGACGAAATGAAAATAGTAGCATTGTACAAAGATATCGCAAGTAGTATAACATTTAACACACAAAAAAGCACTTCTTCGAACTGAGTCCATACGTCTCATATCTCTTCACCTTGTCCTGATTATTCCAGCGTTGATGAGTTTCTGAATCTTCTGCCGTACGACAGGGTTCTTCATATGGTCTTGGAGTGCTTGAGGGTTGCTCTGGGCCTGCTGCAAGATGGACTGCATCACAGGGTCGGACATAATGTTCTAGCGGTTCACACGTCGTGGTCAGCAGAACTCTTGAACTCCAGTAAGGATAGGATCACTCACCGCCACCTCGGGATCTCTCATGGCTCGTTCCAGTGTCTGCTCTTGTGTCTCTTCACCCCGTTGTTCAAAGAGCGCTTGTTGGATCTTGAACTCAAGCTGGCGAATTTCGTTGGCGTTTTTGTTGTCAGTGTCGTGGAGCTGGGCTTCTTGGACTGCTTCGAGGGCTTTTGCGTGCTCGCGCATTGATAGAAGGACGTTGGCTTTGCGAGTGTATGCTTTGACTACGTACGAGTGAGAGAAGGATTAATCAAAGTGCGATTGTCGTGGAAGACGTGTTTGTGGACTGGACCTACCAAATGAAGGATCGATCTCAATGGCCTTGTTTACATCTTTCAGAGCTTCAGGTAATGCGACCAGCTTGGTGTACGCAGCGGCACGGTTGTTGTAAGCACGCGCATCAGAAGGATCACGGTTGATAGCCTCGGTGTAAGACTTGACAGAGGCAACGAAGTCGCCTGCCTTGAACTGAGTGTTACCCTCTTCACGAGCAATGGCACTCTTCTCCGGGTCAATGTAAGCCTGACGTTCTGCTTCTGCCTTTGCCTTCTCGGCGTCACGGAGCTTGTTGAGGATATCGGGTGTCCGGTGCTCGGTGAGGGACTTTTCGAAGAATTTGATAGCGTTAGGCAGGTCATTCTTCTTCTGGTACGCAGATCCAATACGACCATATGCTTTGGCAATGAGTTTGTAGTCTGCCCGTATCTATCTTCTAGTTCAGCGGAGACTCAGATAAAAGAGTACCTGAACATACCGAGCGTCCTTCATCGACAGCCTTCTCACAAATCTCGATAGCCTTATCGTAATTTCCCTTCTCAAAGTATGCGGCTAAGAAAGGGGAACTTGTCAAATCACGTCACTTAAACAAGAGCTTCAAACTCACCTCCAAGGTTCGTCAAGAATGTGATGTCCTTTGGCCAGACCTCCCATGCTTTTTCAAAAGCCTTGATAGCTTCGTCGAAATCTCTCTTCTTGTACGCCTCACCACCTTTCTTCTTCAACTCTGTTGCCTCTTTCTTTGCTTTAGCTTCGTCCTCGTCAAGGTCTTCCATCTCGACATCTTCTGCAGGAGGAGCTGTCGAAGTAGAAGGTTGAGGAGGTGGCGGTGATGATGCAGCGGGTTTAGGAGAACTCGGAGAAGCGGAAGGGATGTCATCGGAACCAGCAGGCCGTTCGCTTGCTTGAATGTCAATTCCCATTAAAGCACCGAGAGCGTCAATCATTCGGGGATCCTGAAGTATTCCCGATCTATGAACAAGTTAATTAATTGCGACAGAAAAACTACATCGGTGACTCACGATTCTGCAAGACGAGGATTTTGTTGCAGCATTTGGATCTAGAAGGAGATGTGTAAGAATGTGTTTGATGTCTGTCAGAACATGACCAAACCTTTTGCATGAATGAAGGGTCAGCAAGATGCTTCGCGGTACGAGGATTAGTGGCTAATTTGGCCATAGCATCTGGTGCCGTGAACATTTTTGCGAGAGGCGATTCACCACCAGCTCCTTCGGAAGCTTGAATACGGTGGATCAGAATGAAAGACGCGTGCATAAGGTGAAAATCTTACCTTTGGCCTCTTGTACTTCGTTCAAACCCTTTCTTAGCGCAGGACTGTCTTCAATCTTCAGCCCTTCTTCATATGCAGCGATGGCTGCATCGTATGAACGCGACCCGTGAAGAGCTGCACCTTTGCGTGCATATCCCTTTGACCATTTCGGATTCACAGTGATGCACTAGAGTAGATACACGATCAGATCCATACGGTAAAAATCGAGATAAAAGACGTGCCTGTTCCGCGTCCTTCAAAGCAGCAGCCCAATCTTTCTTGCCCGAATAAGCTGCACTTCGGTTTGAGTATAAAACATGATTTTGAGGATCAACTGCGATGGCTTGGGTGAAGAGATCGATGGCCTTGTCCCAATCTTTGGCGGCAAAGGCCTTGTTGCCTTGGTCTTTGAGAGCGTTGGCCTGGAGGTAGATAGTGATTCAGACTAATGCAAAAACTAGAAGCAAGATACGCACGTCAGCCATGGAATTGAGGGAATATTCTTATGTAGATACCTGAGCAAGTTAGAAAAAGAGTGAGTGAGCAATTATACGGCGCCCGCGGTGACCTTCTAGAACGTACGATTCCATTCTGGTCGGTCACGTTCACCACACTTGGACGCGTCCTCTCTGAGTCTCTCCAGGCTTGTTCTGGATTTCCAATTGCTGGCTTATCGTCCTTGGAAAAATGGCACGCCGTTGTCTGGTCGACCGAATGCTCTGTGTTTCATCTCAAGAAAAGCCCGTCAACCATCCTAGAGAAACCGCGGAACAACCACTTCATTCTTGCTCCTCGGATGTGATGTCTTCTGAAGATCTTTCATTTCCAGCGAGGCTTGTAAATCTGCAGCTAGAGTCCTCTTCCAATGATACTAGAAAACTCCTCCAGAAAGCGGCGGTCTTTATAGATTCTTGACTCCTTCACCGTCTCTTCCGTATTCGAAAGGATACTTACACTTATTCTACTGGCAACCTTTTCGAGGATCGCAGACTCCTCTCTCAGCTGTTTTCATTCACTGCCTCGGTGTGCCGTTGTGAACGTGGATCTAGTGATCGAAACAGTTCATGATCTACATACTCAACTTCCTTTCAGGCTGCATGGCAAACACTACAACGGGTGTGGCGTATGAGAAAGCAAAAGACGCTGCTACGTCTAGCTGACACGCCAGACTTGCCACACTATGTATGTATACTTTTCTGTACTTTTTTCCCCGTCCTGCGAGCCCTTCTCGAAGGTTCTGTCAATACGTGGCATCGGTCCACTCCTACGGTGGCGTTTTCACTCCCAAAAACAGTGACTACTACCCATCTTTATTCACTCTGGACGCTTCAGCTTCTTCACCCTGACACGTTTTACCGAAACGAATTCCTTTTCCTTGTGACACATTCGCGGAGTACTCACCAGGAATCCATGCTTGCTCGCGTCATGATCAAAAGAGAACGCTAAACTACACCGTCATGGTTTCAGCACTGAGGTCTTTTGCCTTCACTTTCCTTCTTAAATTTCTACGTACTGGCCCACTCTCTCTCCTGGTCAGGACTGTAACCTGTACCGTACATACGGCATGTGACTCGACTTTTCACAACCCAGACCATTCGCCACCTCCGAGTCGCGTGTCAGCCTTCACCGAATGGTGAAGACACTCTCCTATCCCTAAGGATGGATCATCATCATCGTAGCTGTCCGTCCCTGCCGTCGTCATTGACATGACGTCTGTTCATCGGAATAGCTGCGTCCAAGGACCAAGTCGCTATTGCAGTACGGGCCCATCGACGACTGACTGGGGCCACTGTGAGTCTGACTGACTGGTTCCCTTTTGGTCCTCCTCTCCATTTCAACTCGGATCTAAAGCCGTACGTGATTATTATGCGCAACATCACCATCATGATCTCTATTGCCTCCGCCTCCGTAGCATCACCGACAATCTTTACCCTTGCGTAACTCAGATTTGCTGCTTCAACTCCCGAGTCATGGTCATGGATGACCTATTTCGGCTCTGGCATTGACAAAGATGGTGTAATATCAACGGTACCCTGACCACTGTTGACAATACTATGTTCAAATCTTCGTCTTCAGTAAGTTCAAACCAGGTACTTAGTGCGGTTGTTGAGGGACTGACTGACCAGCTATCACCACACAGACGCTACTTACATACCTTAGAACTCAGCGGACTTGTGACATTGCGGACTTTCGACGTCGTCTGTACCTGATCTTTAGAACGTCTTTTTATTTTTATCTTACCTTTTATTTTCAACGCCTCTTCTGATTGGCTCTGATCCTATTCATCCATCGGAATGCGGACTCGGAGTAAGCATGTCTCCGTCCGTAGGCTGCTTCTGGCTTCACGTTCGGATGCATATCATAACGATACATTGTACATGTCATTGTCAACGATGGTTATGTCTAGATCTAGTAAGGATCTTCTCACTAACTGTCTTGAAGGAATTTCAAACACAGTGGCCACCAACTCCACCAGTTAACATATGTACGTCAGAAATTTGAAGTTCAGCTTACATCGTGAGGGCACCATCGGACATGCACGATTTTACTCTGATTCGTAGATCCTACGTATCGTACTTCCGGACCTAAGGTACATACTGAAGTATGTACTTATTTTTGTTCAGCAGGTTCCTACCCTGTTGCGGTCGCAGCCCGAGTAAGGCGGTAAGACACTACTACTACATAGTACATACTTTGACGCTGATATGTATAGTGGCTTGGACCACTATCTTCCCTGAACGGAGAAGCGGGGAAGCCACCCAGTGGCACAAGCCACAAGTACTCTTAAAAGTCTTTAGCGGCATCTCTTCGTTGAATGGCTAAGGGTCGGTTATATACGGTACAATCATTATCCCTTCGAGTCTATGCAGAGAGGCGAGCGCTCCTATTGCGCTGCGCTACATACTACTATGTACTATACATAGTAGACATCACCAATCCCACCAATGCGCCCCATGCAGGTATGATCATGACTCAGAGTCGGTTCACTTTCAGACCATAGTAATAGTAAACTACTAAGTGCCGGAAATTTCCGAAAGAAAAAGAAAGAAAACACTTACAGTATATACTCCGAAGAACAACTGAAGTGGCAATGAATACTCAACGGATACCGAACTTACCGACTCGTAGTCAGCGAACGCCGAGCCCCGAGTGCGAGCGTATATTCCTTTCAAGTTATGTCGCCCAGCAGTGCCACTAGCGCGTTCGGGTTCCAATCTGTTTCGATATGCCCGTTGACCCCAGCTCTAAGTCAGCCTGTGATAGGCTGCAGTAGACGCTGCAATCAGAGCTGAGTTGGCTGAGAGAGAGACGATTCCCCACAAAGGTTAGTGTATGTACATTGTAAGGAAGTTGATAAGTGAGTAAGTGACTATGTAGTCCCGGTCCGGTCGTTATCATTTGCACGTTGGTAATCATCAACTACATCAAGTCAATGCAAACAAAAATCCAAACCGTTCCCGGTCATCGAGACTCCGAGTCGAAGTAAGAGACCATAACGGTCAAGAGGAAAATGGCGTGGGCGTCGGTGACCGACGGTTACGTTACCAGTAGCCTGTGGCGCGATGTAAATCTAGTGTGGCAACAACTCGGGCAATCGTTATTGCAGCCCGAGACGAGGCAGCCTGGTTGACTTGATCAAGTCCTGAGGCCTGACCATCTCGACTCGACCAAGATGATGGATCATGGTACATGGACCTGACCCACTCTATTCACGTCGCATAGTGTGTTCTGTCCATATGAGAATATGACAGCATGATAATGTGATGGCCGCTTCACTGGGTTGGACACTAGTATAAGTAGACAGCAGTGAGTAGACTCGCGGGCTGTGGCCATAGGAGGATCTGCAGGGGCGGTATGATGCATCAAGATTTGTCTATTTCCAAATTTTCAGTGTCAGCGACATGCTGCGACATGGCGTGTCCGTCAGATTGTATGTAGTCTCTGTTAATATAACAAGTACTAGTAGTAGGTAAGTTGAAGTGTAAGCACTGGTTTGAAATTGTTGCTACCTAGATTTTATTCTCTCACCTGCATCCGCACGACAGAACGGTACCGGTTCCATCCGTAGCCTTAAATTCGTGGCGACACGGTTCTTGCAATTACGACGTCCGACCTGCTAGTACAACTGGGGATTATTAAAGAGCTTTAACTGGCAACCTGATGCCACGACGGTTGCGTCAAAATCCGAAGGATATCGAAGGCTCGGATAAGGAAAGAGATAGATAAGTGGTGCTCTGAAAAGAGATACTGGAGCACCCCCGTCTCTCAGCGAGCCAGTGAGCCACTAAGCCTCTGCTGAGCTGACGGCGACGCAAACGCGCAGACGACATGACAACCCAGCCAGTCAACCTGGTCCCTAGATAGCCAAATTGACCATTTTTCATTTTTCAAGCCTCGAGATCCAAAGAAAGGGCCTGATTGGCGCTGCGGAGGATGCTGTCACGAGGATCCCATCAGCACATCGGGCCTCAGGACCTTACGAGTAATCAGTAAGATCAAGACTAGTCCAAGAGGGGGAGGCAGTTGTATGGTCAGGTGGACACTCGACGTGAGCGGACGGAACGCCTTTGCAAAGCCTCATTTGAGGGTACAATATGAACGTGAGGTGAACTGAGGGTTCATTTCATTTCGCCGTTCGAGCAGATCAACTGACGACGGGTCCACTTAGGATCCAATGCCCTTCCATTATACTTACCGAGCCCCAGGCCAAGTTCCTGATTGGAGGAACGGTAATAGGTTTTGTGAGCCTTTCCCGTGAGGAATAATAATATGAGGATATTTATGAGGGGAACATGAGTGGTACTACGTACACATAGAATAATTCGCAAGCTGCAGTCGCAGTGGCGCATGCTGGACGAGACACAAGTTACAACAAGTGTGATTATTGAGCCAGAGTCGAGATCAGGATAAAGTACAAAAGAAACAAGGGCTTTGCAGACTTATTCGGACGGGTGATGATCCAGCAGTATAACAGTACGACATACACTGAAGAGTAACGCGGGAAGGGACCGAACTTGAAGGGTAGTAGTAAGTATAGCATGTAATACCAAAAAGAGTGGGCCCTGACCCCTAAGTTCCGCCACAGAGGGAGGAAAGGAAGACCAGAGAGTCCATCTGGATCGGATTCGGAGGACTGACTGAACTCTGCTGTAATTGGGAATATTTAAGCTCAATGTTAGGACCAGGTTGAGTCAAAGCAGACTCCGAAGGCGTGGACGCGCATGCTTTCTGATTTATGAAAGACCGAGAAGTATGAGCCATGGATCTAGGGAGTGGTTCTTGAAACTTGAAGCAAGACGTTTGGAGAAAATCTGGCACAGTTGTGAAATGAGCAGTAGGAGCAGGAGGGATGATGTATGGGGCCTGACTGCAGCATCGGAGAAGGAGCGAGTACGTACTTGGCAGGAAGAACGTGGTGGTGTACTGTCAAAGATCCTCTTTGTTTGTACGGCAAGACCGGGGGAGATTGAGAATATTTTTGTGAAATAAGGCGGACATTTGACGGCTCTTAGTGATATTCATTCGTCAAGTTAACCGAAGATAGCAAGTCCTACACTCAACTTATATAGTTTCCGCTCAGCTCTTTCCTCTCGTCCTTCTTTCTCATCCACATGCCCGACCTCGACCAGCCCTCGTCCCCGTCCACATCCACCGCCGTCCAGCGGCCAACAAAGCCCATTCCGTCGCGTAATCAGACCGCCGGCACCGTGCGTCCTCGCCAAGAGGACGGAACGGATCCCATGCAACCTCCTCCCTCGAAAAAGGCCAGATCCCGCAAAGCCATCAACTGTGATCCCTGCAGAGCCAGCAAACTCAAATGCGATAGGTACGTTTTCAATCCCTTCTTTAGTCGCGCAAGTCTTCAATCTCTGTAGGAATCGGCCATGTTCGTCCTGCGTTCTTCGAGGTAATCCGACTCTCCGCTTTTTCCGCCAATATCCGTATTCATTGAGGACGCTTTTCTTTCAATTTTATAGGCACGTCGGCTATGTGCTATCAGGATTCGAAGGACCATGTTGGGCCAGACTCGAATTTCCGCGGAGATGATGTCCAGTGCGTTCTTTTTTTGCAACGCCAGCAAAAAAAAACTCACTTTTCACTCTTCAGTTATGCTCGTATAGACCCAGCAGCAGAGATTTCGAATCTTCGCCGCTCTATCAATCTCCTCGAGGCATATGTCTTCCCCAGTCAGCGTCAGTCTAATGCACACCAACACCGGAGAGCCAGTGAGGCAGCGGCTAGCATCGTTCCCAAGAAGGAACCCGTAGAACCAGACGTCAACGAAAAGAACTGTAGCCCCAATGTTCCGGGCATGCTAGGCACGCCAAACCAAGGTGGGCTCTACGCTGGGCCCACGAGTGCTGCGCTTCATCTTCTATCGGTGCGCGACGTGTTCCATCTCTACCTTACCGTGTCTGACTCTGGCACGTTGTGCTTAGAACGAGCCCAGAGGTTCAGAAGAAGACTCTGAAAGCAGACAGCAGAGCCAGGAACGCACTGATGAGTTTCCTACAATGCCTCCGGAATACGACAGGGACCTTCTTGCCATGCTCCCTTCAGTCGACATTATCGATGGTCTTATAACCTACTATTTCGAGTATTGCAACTGGGTTTACAGACATGTGAACCAAGTCGTCTTCACTCAGAATTGGGAGCGTTTCAAGAGTGGCAATTCTGCCGACCGTCTCATCTTGTCCACGGCGTGTGTTATCATGTCCATAGCATCCTATTACCTGCCGGCTCAGCATGGGCTGCTCGACAACTTCCCGGAGACGCATGAACAACTGGGTCAAAAGTTTTTCGAAGTCTCGACTCAGGCTCTCCAGAGAAGACAAGCAGAGACAAAAACCTATAATCTGGAACTCGTTGAACTGCTTCTTATTCGCAGTCATTTCATGGTCCTGCTCAAGACGGATAGTGAGGAGATTTGGCACATTACAGGAGAGCTGATCACAATTTCAACGGCGATGGGTCTGCATCGGGATCCAGGCAAGTGGAGGATGCATCGGGACGTTGCTGAGCGGCGTAGATGGGCGTTTTGGCATGTCATCCTTCTCGAAAGGTGTGGAGAGTCGCCCCATTTCCGTTGGAACCAGGCTAACACGTTTTTCCATGCAGATGGCAAGCTTTTCTATTCGGCCGTCCACTCGCTATCGCTTCACATCATTTTGACACTCAACTCCCTTCATACTGCGACCCTGCAATTGACAAGACAGGGCGGCTATACTTGCCTAATATAGCACTGTTCCGACTTGCCTTCATTCTCGGAGACATCATGGACGATGCAGTATCTGTACGTCAAGTATCTTATGAAAGCGTTCAAGCCAACGATCGCGCCCTCACACACTGGAACGACAATCTCCCCGTCGAACTCGACCTAGATGAATACCGAATTGCTCGTAATCTCGCGTCAACCAACACCAATTTGCGCAGACAAGGCGTCCAGAGCGTCATCATCCGCACATCTTACCTACACATACGATTCACCCTCCATCGTCCTTACGCCTCCTTGGCACACCAGAACCACCAAAAAAGCGGTTCTTCGGCAAGTTCACCCGGCGATACGTCTAAATACGCCCAAAGCCTGGAAATTGCAGTCAGTGCCGCCGACAAGCTTATCGCAATGGTAGCTCAAGCTAGACCAGACTTTGCTGTCAACTCCTCCATGGACGTACCTGGACACATGAACTGGGCTCCATGGCATTGCTTCTCAGCTGCCATGTTCTTTTCTTTCCAGCTTATTGCATATCCCGACCAGCCCGGAGCTGGCCTTTTTCGTGCCAGTATAGCTAAAGCCATGAACACCCTCGAGCATTGTCGTGGAACAGCAGTCGCCGATAAAGCCTTCGACATTCTACACGCTCTCTCCCCTCTCTACACAACAGACTTCCACCAACAAACACCCGAAATCAGAGAAAAAGAACGTGTACGCGTCCTTGGAGTCGTCAGGAAACTTGCGTTCCCGTATCATGATTCGCATGATCCTAGGCGATTTGCAGATTCTCCGAGCACGAGGGGGATGGGGAGCTCACCGGCTGGTTCGAGCTCGGTGAGTCCTCCATTACCGGCTGCAGCCAACTCTTTACCGCATCGTCATGATTCCTTACAGACGCATCAGATGTCGTCTTTGAGGACCGAGTCGCCTTCGAGATTTTCAGCCGTTGGGACTGGAGCAGATCATGGACATGGACATGGACGTAATGGACAGATGGGCCCACCTCAGCCGTCGCAATCGCCTCCATCACAGATGTCACCGACGACGAATATGTCCCATTCTCAGGCCATGGGAGGTGGTGTAGCCTCACCAACGTATCACCACTCTCAGCAGTACAACAATAATTTGGCGCATGTACAGATGTATCCCGACAATATGCGTTATGCTGCACAGTACCATCCCGTGGATGATTCGACTATGTGGGGTGCAGCGGTTGGGTTTGGGCATGGAGAATGGTCGCAGTTTGTTGATGGGTTGAGGCCGTCAGGGACGACGGTCACTGCTCATCGGCATCTGCAGGGATGATTAGAAAGGTTTTGAGTGACGCTTGACCTTTCTTCCTGTTTTCTCATCATATCACTCGTATGGTATTCCCCTTGTTTCTGATACCTTTTTCTTATCATTATAGGGCAATTATACATACCATGCAATACTAGTAGTGTATACAATATTTACTTTTTATACTTTTACATTTGGGATGTCTGTTTTCTTTACTTGGTGAAGAGTCTTCATTCATTCTGTTAAGTTTTGTTTTGGACTCTTTTGTACTACATACTTACGTATCTTTCCATTCTCTTCATGCTTATTTCTGTCCGGTGGTTGTCCCTGCCACCCTCAGGGTAAATCTTGCGTTGTTGTCTGTAGCCTTATTGTAAAAAATGTACATAGGAATCTCGCTCTTGAAAGCATATAGAAAATAGAGTGTAGAGTGAACGCTACGAAATACATAGGGACAGCAAGTTACACAGCACACAATAAGAGGTTGCTCATAGATACCCAAACTCAACAATGCTAATACCATCAACGTTAAGTGTTTTGAAGGTTACCCATTTTTTGTAGTCGTTTGACACGGTTCGAGACCTCGAGCCGTAACTCGGACAACCGTGCCGGTGAGGGCTCCTGCTCGTTCGCTGCTGCTAAAACCTGATCAATTAGCGTATAAGGCAGCCATGTCGAAGCAGCGGTTTTGGGTGCATCACGGCTGAACTGAGTGTCCGTCTAGTAAAAAAGGTACTTCAGCACCAATAAGAAAGTTAAAGGTTAGGACAGTCCCACCTTGCGTATCATAGACAACGTATGATCAATAGCATAGTCAAGGTTACCGAAACGCAAGCTTGTACGAATGAGATAATCATGGTGATGCTCCTAAACGTAGAACGTAGAATTTATTTTTTGGTCAAAACAAGCTCCGGAAAAATGAACGCCGAAAAATATGATGACGAAAACGCACCTCTAGAGTTTGAAGTAACCAAGGGGGCGGCGGTGAATTTTGATAGCTCAAAACGGTTTCTAGAGCTATTTTGGTGTACTTGTAGTCTGTTTCGGCACTGTCGTGACGTTTCAAAGACTGGCGAAGGTATCTCCAACCTCTGTCAGCGGGACTACCAGGCCATGACGAGACCTTGTCCGTAAGAAGCCAGTCTGACGTGTCTTCCTGTCTAATAACAAAAAAGTCAGATAGAGGAAGAAAGGTAGAGCTAGGGACTTGTAAGATTTACATTACCGTATCGGGGTCTTGGGAGAGTCGGAGACATTGGGTGGTCAAGTGAGCGAAGAGATCAGTCATATCGACTTTGAGACTTCGAGCTGTGGCCATTGCTAAATTGAAGCGATTTGATTGGGCTAGCCTCAGGATGATGGATTCTGGAGGGAGTAGGAATTCTGATGATCACTGTCAGTCACCGAAAGGATCTGGCACCATAAACTATAACACAAGCTCACCATTTGACGTGAGTAAACCGGGATCTCTTCGAATGAGGTCTAGCTGTACAGAAAGTAGAGTATAGTCATATTGGATATCGGCCAACTGCACGAGTTCACTGTCAAATTTTCCTGGCGAAAATTTAGAGTCCGGTATATGCCTCGCAAGCTTTCGACGTTTTCTGGGCTAGTAAGTAACGTTTGAATATGAGGGCAAGGTTAGAACTCAATCTGTAAAACTCACCTCGTGTCCCGTTTCCACAGACCCCGGCAGCATGAACCACATCGTCTTGGTGTCAGCTAGAGACAGGGCGTTCATCGAAACCATATACGCCTCTAATTCTTCCTCTGCTAGAGTGGCGACAAGAGCCGGATTGCTGGCAATGAGGGCGTGTAATTTCCGTGCTCGTTGATACATGATCAGAGCAGCTAGATGTAAAAAATAAGTCACAAGAACGGATGCACTAGACCATGAAGACATTATCGCTCACCATTACGGTAATCCCCTCGATGTAGATACCAAGAGTAAAGTATCCTCGAGTACGATGGCTGGAGCCTAGGATCGACATTCCGAGCCTTGAAAGCGAGGGCATCTTCCACTTCATTTGCAAAACCGGAAAAGTTGAAAGTCATCAACTGGTTTACCCAGTCGTTTTCGCATACTTTGTAAACTAATAAGCCGATGCTTTCTCGTTTCCTGGTGGCGCATTCTTAGGGGAACGGATATACAACGAATTTGAATTAAAAGACTCACTGCATATCTGAAGGTATCGACGACCACGCAGCATACGCGTCATCGTATAGCCCAAGGTCTATATATCCCTTCATGACAGTCAACCAAAGACCCGATAAATCAGTCCCAGGAGGTGCACACGACACTGCCAGCTGCGTAAAGTTGACTTCCTGAGAATGCAACACATTCGCCTTGAAAAGCGACGCAACATAAAGATAGAACGAAAACAGTGAATCAAACAATGTTCCTGAAGGAAGCACCTGTTGTAATGCATCCCTATCCTCGATTGAAAGGGCATTATCGGGACCTGCAAGCCAAATTAGAACCCCAGTTCACGATAATAAGAGGTAATCACTCACCAAATGAACCAGCCAATTTTTCAAACAGCAATGCGGCATCCTCAGCACGTCCCGCATTCAGCCAGACCCGAGCAAGCACATAGGTAGCGCCAGGTGTACGAGGCAGCCACGAAGCGATTTCTCTGGACGCATTGAGGTAGCCCATCAATCTCAACCGTTCACAAAAGTACACTTCAGCTCGTGTTGCTGCTGCTGGGGTAATTGATTGCAACAGTCCCGAATTATCTATGAATCGGTGTGCAGAGGCACGGACGTCTAGTGCTGGAAGTTCCGTCTGGGAGAGAAGTCGGTGGACTAGGGAATAAGTCGGTACAGAGTGGACGTTTCGACTTCTTGTGACTTGCATATTTTGTAAAAGGGACGCAACATCATCAGCAGTTGCATCATCCGGCTGTCTGGTAGCTGTACTAGAAGGCTGACGAGAGACGCAGCGTAGAATAGATACGCCTCTAAACACCGCAAGCACTTCCGCTAGCAGAGAAGTATCCCAACTCTTCAAGTCCTCGGACAGGAAAAACAACAACGCAAGGAGACACAAACAAAGCTCATATCTCGCATGAGAAGTCGTCATAACATAGTTTGCCGTCAACCCTCTAAACCACTCTGAACTAGGTGGTGGCAAAGCCAACGCAGCAGCTTCATCCTCCTCCCTCTTCACCTCCATATCACACCCCCCAACAACATCTAAACAAGTCCTCACCGCCGCATCCAAGTTGTCTATACTCTGCAAACGGCCATCAAGCCAGATGACTTCACCTGGATCGAGAGATTCTCGGAATTGTATTTTACCAGCTTCGTTTTGGATGATGTCGGCG
The DNA here is from genome assembly GCA_013368315.1 of Tetrapyrgos nigripes. Taxonomy (NCBI): domain Eukaryota; kingdom Fungi; phylum Basidiomycota; class Agaricomycetes; order Agaricales; family Campanellaceae; genus Tetrapyrgos; species Tetrapyrgos nigripes. The sequence goes on from JAACJM010000050.1 coordinate 182,617, forward strand.
AAGGGAAAGGCCATTTCTTGGTGCATTAGTTCGATGAGGCGTTCTTCCAAAGCTAGCATGATAGAAGGGCCTGCTTTGTACCGCATGTTCCAGAGGATCCCCAAAAGATCGTACGTGCTATCCGTTATCCTCTGATCGAGTTCTAGTATCCGGTGAATATGGATAGGGAGGTCTTCATAAACCAGCGAAGCGACTCTTTCACGCTCGACAACGATGATCTCGCCTTCTCCTTGAGCACCGAGAACAAGAGGCCATCGTGCATTTCGCTCGATTTCTCGACACCTCGCAATGAAGCCTTCCCAGTCCCTCTTGAGTGCATTCCAGTAATTTTTGTACTGTAAAGCACCAGTCTGAGGATCACGGTTGAGAGTTACGGTGCACCCAACAACAGCAGCGATATTCTCTGCTAACGAGGCATAGGTAGTCGTCAACTGAATAGGTGGATGGCCAGGTAGAGACAGACACGCGTCAGTGTATTGTTCAATAGCAATTCGAAGTGTGAGCGTAGAAAACATTCCCGGACGCATGATAGCATCAAAGAACTTTTCAGCCAACGATCCTTGTGAAAGAAGAACTTCTTCCAAATATCCTGGCGTCAGCTCTACTTCAGGCGCGTACGAAGAGGAGGACCACACATGCGTGCGTGACCCCTCGCCAGAAATAGTCTCTGGATCCAGAATCGTCTTTTCAACCATCGATTGTCCTCGACGATCCCACAACGTATACAGGACATCGTCTATCACCATGAAATCTTGGAGATTACATCGCGCAGTATTTTTAGAAGCAGCGAATGCTCCTACTTCCTCGATTTGGTCCATGTAGGTGTCGAGGAGATGGAAAGTTCCACCTGATGTAGGAGAGGAGAAGGATGGGATGAAAGCGAGGACGAAAAGATGATCTTCGGCGTCTGGACTGGTGAAGACGCGTAGGAGAGTGGTGTATTGTTGTTCGAGAAGGGGTTTTGGTCCAGTACCGGGAGAATGTTCTCTACCGGATGAAGGAGCAAGGGGTTTAGCGACGACGCAGCCGAGTTTTGGTTTCCACATTCGGAGGACACGGTCTCGAGACAGGGTCCATATGTTGGCGATGTCTGTAGGCCAGGGATGCGTGGCCATTGAGATTATCTGCATAGCTTCGGGGTTTGAGTTGGACAGTGGGAAGAAAGATGTGAGCGACGACAAGAAGGAGCCCAGTTGGAGGATGTTTTCAGTCCATTCCTCTAAAGAAAAGATGCTTTAGAGACTAATACAATGCAATTGCGGGATAACTCACCGTCTCCTCTGTCAGTTCCCAGATACTCTACTTCCAAGCGCAAGAGAGATCCAGTAGGAAGTCCAATCACAACACAATGGGTTCCTTGTGCATGAACCAGACCGTCCAAATCTCCTGAACAATTTTTGATGAGATACTCGGATATCCACGCATTAGCCGTCGTATCCCTCCAGAGCCCAAAGTTTGGAGCCACTGGAATAACAACTCGATATAAGGACCCAGTTATGGTCGCGGCCAGGACGTGTAGCTCATCAGTCTCCCAAAGAAATACAGCTGGTGTAGGAAGAACGGCAGATGGGAAGATGAGACGAATGGGTTGGACTTCGGTTGATAGTGAGATGAGTTCAATGATCAGACCACCGTGAAGGACACGAAGGAGAATGGTTCCGGAGGTAGGTGTGTGGAGAACTGCAGAATGTGAGGCATGTTCGGGTGAGGTTGTTTTCTCGTCAAATGAAGGAAGAGGTGTGTTCAGACGTCGCGTCTGTAATGTGATGGATGTCGCCTGCGCTGCTGGGAACAGCGACGAGAGCTGAGTCGCGACGAGCAGGTCGCCATTCATCGAGTTTGTTGACAAGTTGGACGACGCGTTCAAAACGGTTCGTGTGAAATCAACAATTTTCTATATCTATTTTTTACGGATTGCTTCAAGTTTTGAGCTGGGAGTATTGAGTATTCATTATGTCGAGGATGTAGCCTACATACATGCATACCAGAAGAAAAAAAATAGATGAAGCATCCATAGATTTTTTTAGTTGCATCCATACACCATACAACCTCAGCTGCAACCTCACCCACCGACACTCCATTTGCAACAACCTCCAACCCTAACATCACCCTCGTCCAAGGACCCTCAAATATTCCTAAGAGGAAGCACAGCAAGGTATCCATTGACGGTTCCGTCTATCGCATGTAGACATAGTCTTTACTCTTGGATTTTGGCAAGAATTTCAGAGTCTTTGAAGAGTTGGTATTCCTGGAAGCACGTTAGCTACAGAGCCGACAGAAACACGGACCGCAAAAGCCTACCTCATCCCCGACCTTGATGGAGCTACCTCCCCAACCTGGGAGCAGCACGCGGTCACCGGCCTTCACTGAGGTTGGGACAACCTGGCCTGCCTTGTTGGGTGCGCCAGGGCCGACGGCAATGACGGTGGCTTCGGGAAGAGGTGTCGAAGTGGCAGAGGTAGGGAGGAAGATACCAGCTGCGGTTTTCTGGCAACATTACTAAGTAAGAGAAATTTTTGACAGAGTATGAATAAACTCACAGTCTGGGGCTTGAATCTCTGAACCAAGACACGGTCAAGGAGAGGAACGACAGCCTTGATGGACTTGAAAGTTGCTTGAGCGGCCTAGTGTTGCAAAGACGTATTGGAAGAAAAGTATGGGTTGAGAATTTGAAAATTGAAGAGAACGAGGGGATTAGAACATTGCAGAAAGAAGCCAGATAGTGAATACGAACCATTGCGATAGATATTAGATGAGAATAGTAAGAAAGGGAGAAGAAGGAGATTCTAGTAAAGTGAAGAGGTTGAGAAAAGTGACAACACGGAGGTTCTGAGAAAAGGTCGTGAAGAATTTTCCACGTCCTTCCACGCGCGATTAGCCGACGTTTCAATGCGTCTGCAATGCGTCAAAGCGACAGTCGGACTCTGAGAGCTTCCCAAAGACCTCCAAGACAGCTGCCTGTTCTACTAGTAGCTAGAGCCCTCATCACAGAGATGGAAATTATTCGGAAATTTGCAAAGACGCGAGTGTTTTCGCTGGGATGGAAATTACATGTCCACCCCAAAACGTGGCTGCTTCACATCTCAATAAACCCTCCAGCACAACTGGATTGTCATTGAGGCCCAGGAAGGCTCAGGACCTGGATTGCCTGCGCAGTGCGCTGGGCCTCGAACGCGTAAACACGTGACTGAACGCGACGCGTCGTGGATTTCAACGTTGCTTGTCAACCACCACAATCACACTCACAGCATCATGACACACATGCTCCGTGTCCCCCAGGTCGATCTCAAAGGCGTGTTGGCTGACCCAAACCCTCACATTGACCTCAAAATCCAAGCCTACGAAGCGTCCACATCAAGTTTCCTTAAGGCTGTTTCCAATTACAAGAACCGCAAGATACAGCAGATCACCGAGCGGCGTGCTAAAGGAGCTGCTGAGAAGAAGAAGATTGCCGAGAAATGTCAAGCCATTGAAGCAGATACCAACCAGTGTAAGGTCAAGGAAATCGAGTTGATGTCTGGTAGGCCCTTCTATTCACTTCCTTTCGATATAGTATGTGCCATACTAATTCTAGCCTCTTGATCTCGGGTTCTAGTTTTGGAGAAGGAACAGAATGAAAGGAAAGAGGCAGAGCTTTCTGTATCGTCGCTCAAACGGCAACTGGCGGGTTTGCATGAGAAGTGTGCGTCTATAGAAGCGGAAATCGAGCAATACCGGGCGATTGCTGACAGTCTTCGACGAGGTCTGTAACTGGACTAGGCTCTTCTCAAGTATGAAGGTCCTAACACTACTCGATATCCACAGAACGGAATAAGGAACACACAACATTAACAGGCCATGCCTCCAACTTGTCACCCGAAGTAGAGATGCTGGAAAAGGTGTTGGCTTGCGTCATTGAAGGCGTGGAGAGCAATCAGCTGCTCATTCGGTTTACTCGTATTGACGAGTCGGACTTGGATAGAGAGTTTAGCTTCATCCTGGATGTGTCAAGTCGCTCCTACAAAGGTTCATTTCTGCACACTAGTTTTTGCCATCCAGGTGCTGACTTTGTTTCTTAGTGTTGAAGACGTCACCGCCTCTACCAGCCCTTCCTGCGCTCACAGACAAGTTAAATTTGAATGGCGACATATATCAATTTATCTTGGATATTCGACACGCTTTCTGCAAGATGGCTAATGCATAGCAGGATGGGAGTTATTATTTTATTTGTCTGTGCTGTTCTCTTCTATCTACATCAGAGAAAGCTAATCACGTCTACAGGGTGCTCTAGGATGTACTTCTATACTGCAATCTTAGGAATTTCGGATATCAAAGGCCTTCCCAGCCCTCGTCCAGACCTTCCCTTACCCGCCAATCCGGTGAACCCTCACCTCCAAGCCAACGCTTTACTCTTTTCGCATCATCTGCTTCAGCACCTTCACTGAGAACCTCCACATCACCCTTCGCCCATAGTGCCAGCACCGACCACCCAACAATGATTATTCCAGGTGGTCTCTGCTCACCAACACTTTCCAACGCCCTGATCACATTCTCCAACGTAGATTCGATAACCCGCTGGTCAGGCATCGAAGCCCGCTCAATCACTGCGATAGGCAAATGTGCGGGATATGCTGCTCCCGTTCGACGGCGTTCACCATCTTCAGACGATGACATCGAGGGATACGTCTCAAGCAAAGCCCCAATAACCTGAACAAGCCTCGCCACTCCCATAAGGATCACGAGAGTCCGTCCACGTTCGTGCCCAGGGAGTTGCACCTCCTTGCCTTTACGCCCAACACCCGTGCATACCATAAAGGATTCGGCTACTCCACGCTGCGTAACGGGAATCCCAGCGAATGTGGGTCCAGCTAGAGCAGAGCTCACACCTGGAATCACGATGGGTTCAAAACCCCGTTCACGGAAGTACAAGACTTCTTCACCGGCGCGACCATAGACTACGGGGTCCCCTTGCTTTAGCTATGATAGAAGTTAGCAGAGTTAGCTTCTCGCAGAAAGCTCGAAAGGGGAGGGAAGGATGCGTACTCGAACAACAGTAAGACCCCGCCGTGCAGCTTCTATTGCAGCTTCCATCATCTCGGTCTGTGCTCCTTCAGCGTTGCCAGGAAATTTTCGAGCAATCCTGACTTCCACATCTTTGGGTATCAAAGCGAGCACGGCGTCGGGAACGAGTTTGTCAGATAGGACCAAGTTTGCGAGTTTAGTGAGGGCTGTGTGGGTAGCGAGTGTAAGAAGTGATGGATGTCCTGGACCTGATCCTACGAGAAGGATTCGGCCACGGCCACCAGGAGGTCGCACATCGAGAGAATGCACCGATGGGGGAAACTCCAAATCACCGTTACCAGCCGAAAACTGTGTCCCTGCCAACACTTGCCTCATCTCCCTCTCCTCCAACTTTGCAAGTTTGGAAATAGGCCAGTATTCGCTGATCTGAGCGACCCACCTCATGCGACGTCTCGCACTCTCTGCGGCGGTTTCCGAATGGGTTCTAGCAGGGACGGGATGGTTTGGGGTGGTGATACCACTTTCGTCAAACGAATCTCCTTCCTCGATGGGACTTCCTTCCTGGTTCAGGTCCCCGTTCTCCTCCTTCGCCAGAGATCTCATCTTCCCGATCATCTCGACCGCAGTTCCCACCTCTCGTGGTAGTCGCGCGACGATCTCTCGTCTGATCTTCCCAGCCAGCCGGCATCCTTGTCCGTTAGTCGTTACCCCAACCTGGAGAGGTGTCGTTCCCCGAGAATCCGCACTTTCGAAACGATGCATCGACGTAAACGTAAAGTCACAGAGGCCAGGCATATCTGTCGTATTAACCAAAATCCCTCGAGATTTGAAGATTTTGTAAATCCTCTCTGCAGAACTTGGTGTACGCCGGCATAAGGAACCGAGGACAGTGTCTGTTATACATGCAAAAGTGACGTTGCTCCCTGTGAATCCATTGCTGTCTAGAAAGTACTCCACTGCCTCTGAATCCCTATCTGAGGAATCCTTCGGAATAGATGACCCGGGCAATGTGTCCAGATCCACAACACTGAGCTGGCCCTGCTCTGCTCTCCAGCGGACCTCGCTGCATGCCCTGTTCGCCCCTCCACTTGAAAGAACGAGGACGCTCGAATTTGCTTCCAATGCTGCAAATGCCCGAGACGCAGCTAAAGAATCCGCTCCGAGAATCAGGGTCGTCTTGTGTTCCAGACGGAAAGAAAGTATCAGAGATGCTCCTCCTCTGGGTGTGGGGAATGAAGTGGAAGTCGAGGTCGTTAATTTCGGATCTTGCATGGCCAGTAGACTGAGGCGTTATCTTCAAAGTTGGTGTCTTGCCCATGCTTTGCAAGATTTTGATTTTTCCGACTCGTAGGGAGATTAGCAAAAGATTAGCAATTGGGACATCGTGGGAACAAGATACTTTTTATGGGTTAGGCTTTTGTGCAAAATACGCGAAAAACCCTGAAAACCCCACTTTTGTGACTACCAGACGAATGTTCATTGTTCAGCAGCCTCGTTATTGAGACCTCAGACTGGAATACACGAACCTCGGAGCGCTCATCCTGATTAAATTATCGGCCATAGGCCTGCCTGCGTCCAGTAAGTACTACGTGTCCCTCAGATCAGGATAGTGTCCCAGGCGTGTACGCATCAGGTCTCAAAATCTCAGACAGCCCGTTTGATCATCTATTAATGATCACTGTGCAGGCAAACGCCGTCTGTATTCGTCGAATTCTTCCAAGTACTTCTTGGCCGCCCACCCCAAATAGCGTTCCATGCGATAATAGGCATTATCTCACGAGACGGGAGGCTGCAAGTTGAGAAATCCCATTCCTACAATCCCGTAAAGCTCTCGACGTGTGGTCACCCAGGCAGCAGCCAGGCGACGTCAGAACAAGGTTATACTCCCAAACACATCGAGGAATCCTCTTCTAGAACGTCCAATGTCCTGGAGTTGAGCGGGTATCATGTCATAGTTTTGTAGGCCCGCTGCCTTATGGGTTTCAGTCTTCTTTATCCTATTCACTGCTCATGGAGGGTCAGTCTGATCAAGCTCCTTCGGGTTCAGCATTGCACGAATGACCTATTAGCACCACTTGGCCCTTCAGACATCGATAAGAGCTCGAGGGCGACGGCGATCAGGCTGGAACAATGAATACCTTCGTCGAGTGAGGCCGTTCCCGGTATACGACACCCATTGCGGCAGGTATCATTTAACCGGTATTGGATCGTATAGAGAGCGCATTCTAGACTGTCTATCGAAGTCGTCATCGACTCCGCGACTGTGGCACGAGGAGCGGTAGCTGTTGGAACATAGTGGTATGATAAACATCGTGCACGAATGGCAAAGAATCTAGTTAATATCATGTCTCTGAATCTCCTTGTGCAGATTGAATTTTCTCCAAGTGCTTCTTATGATAAGTAGCCATGATTGCGTAATAGAAAAAAGAACGCCACTGTTATGTCCGTATCAGCCTTTCTCAACCCCGAAGAGTCTGTAAACGAACATCTACGCCACTTCCACAGTTTGGAATCCAGAGATGAACGACCCATGGGAAGGTCTCATTCATAGCGGCATCGCATGTAAGTATATGCATACGCACTAGACGCACCCCAGACTCATACAGTTATAGTCGAGACAAACCTTGATTGACATCTTGCTCGCTTTGCCTGAAAGTCATGAACGGTCGAGAGAAAAGAGAGTCAAATTCTGAGCGATAAGCTTCTATCGTTCTGAAATGGTACCACGGGATTTCTTCGAAGAACAGCTAACTTTCCAGATGTGGGTCTTGAAATGCTTATCTCAAGCAAGAGAATCGGCGCACCCGAGACGCGTTCACTTCCAAAAGCGTCAGTGATAGTGCTGCGAGCCCGAGATGGAACGGTTTTTTCGAGGTCATCGAAACGTGTTCATGGAACATTTGTGGCGAAGTAATATTCAGACGAAGCAATGTTCAATGAAAGAGAAAGAGCAGGTAGTCTCATAATCATGTCCTCGGAGAGAGGCCAACAGGCAGTAGTAAAGCGGGAAAAACCTACGAGGAAAACAACTCCGACATAGGTTCAATCAGTTCAGCTTTGAATTGAGATCGACAGGTACTTCTGCAGAATGATCAGATCAGGGCCCGAGACAATTATGAACCATAGTCTACTAGGTTAACTTACTGTTGAAGTAGCACACGAGTTGCACGGGTCGTCTGTTAAAGTCCGAATGTGATAGGAGGAAGGAGAACCTGAATTAGTTTATGAGAGCCCGCCTATAGAAATGGGGCAAAGATCAACGTGGTGCGAAGGTGGATTAGGAAAGGGATTGGTCACGGAAAAAGAACCATAGCGGCTATATTTGAGCACCACGCAAATAGACCATTTCTGCAACGACAATTATTAGGGGTCCCACCTACATACTCTCTAAGGGAAATTTGAATCGGTTTCGGAGATAAAAACACTAATATCTGTCGTTGCAGAAATGGTCTAGTAATAAAGGCCTAAAAGTTAATTAACCTTTCCGCTTCACGATCATGAAATGACGAGAAGAAAGAAATAAATTTGCTGGCCAGCAAAATTCAGATACTGCCGTGTTCATAGTGTTCATAGTGCTCGATAAGTAGCTGTGCTAGAGAGAAGAGTCCACGAGTTGAGAAACATAACGCCGATTCTCATTACCACGTAGTAGTAACTCGGTGGATGATATTCGCGGAGTAGGGACGTGTGAGAATCATATCGACGACCGTACCTAGGATTTTCTGGGGTGCATATCGGACTTGCAGTGCCCAAACTTCTGAATCCTGACATGTGCCTTGGTCTCAAAACGCAACTTCAGCAAGACCGAGAAAAACATTGCCGTCGGAAACGATCAAGATCAATGAACCTCCTGGCTTAAGTCAATCCCAGGAAGCGCACTGAAAATGCAATGGAAATGCTGAAACGATGTTACGATAAGTTGACCGAAGATCGAGGGGCGATACTGCAAGCCTACTCACATGTTTCAGGGAAATTGTCTAACATCTGGTCATGAAGCTAACCCCGAGGCCTGCGTATGACTGAGGTAGAACGTCCATGAACCATCCGTCAGCCACTTTGGGGTTGGTGGATGAAAGCGAAGTAGTGAGATTATGTCAGTGTGGCTGACAAGCGCGCGCCGGGTAGACAGAGCTTTCATTTGTACCACCACCTCGTCAAATTTTGGGATAGCAGTACAGCCCGCCAGTGTTGTTTTCAACGACTCCGAGTGGCTAGTGGCAAGATCTTCTTATGGATTCTGGAATTACATTCGCAGAGAGGGCGTCCTTTGATCATGATCGAGAGTTCGACTTCTCTTCCTGGAAGGAGTCATGATTTGATTTGACTCGAGACTCTTTAAGGGTCTTAAGCTTCCTGACAGCCATCTTCACTTTTCATTATGATTCGATGACTTTTCATGCATTAGTCCGGTGCGTTTCGCCAATGATCCGACCTCGTGTACTCCAAATCTCATCCAAATTCTGTATGTACTGTTTACAGCGCTTTCTAACTTTACGATCAACAGAAACCCTTGTTGGCTAGCATAAAAGGATGTCGCTTCCAAAGCCTTTGACCCACTCACCTCCACTCCCACTTCATCTTTCTCGTCCCAACTGCTTCGACCAAATCAACCTACAATGGAACAAATCGTCAACTTCAAGGCCATCCTTTTCCCCTCTGATGGTATGCATGTTTAGCTTTGTGAAACCTTGTTCTTATGGAGAGTGTCTAGGTCGTCAGCCCACAATGGTACCACTCATGACGAGGTACCCACTGTCCTGCTGAAGGGAGGGGTCTTCAGAAACTAACCCCTTCGCCCAGTTTGATGTCTATTCCTGCACACCATGCTTCCTACACACATAGCCCTTCTCGTATGCCTCATCCTGAAGTTCATATGGACTATGTATGTGGTTTTCATCTACTTCGGACTACGAATAACTTGTTAACGCTTGAGCAGATAGCCGAGGGGCTAGGCCCCAGAGCTTGGAAATATCATGTATAGTAGTTACACCAACTCAGTGAACTTTACACTCACTCGGTTGTCTGCAGCTCGTTGAAGCTCTTGACGGGATGAACCGAAAATTTGCAGCCCCCTACATCATTTTCTACCCTGTCGTCTCTCGTGACGGAATGCCGTTCCCAGTTAACAAAGCCATTCAGGAAATACAAGGGTCCGCGTTTATCGAATCTGTCGCATGGCGAGGAAATATCGTGGTCGCTAAGTACCGTGAAAACCCTTTCACGTCCATGATCGATGCTTCAATGGCAGACTTCCCCATTCTGAAGAATTATCTCTTGACGCATGGTTGCCCTGGGCACTAGGTTCGTGCTCCTTTTTGCTGCCTTGTATTGCACTACTGAAAAATTTTCCCGCCTTGCAGTGATTTCGCAATTACGGGATCTCTGTTAGAATTTTCTTTGCAGGTTGTCTGGGTTCTCTGAATGATAGATGCTACTCAGCCTCTACATATACACGTATCCGAACATTCTAATCACAACGAGGACGATTATCATAACTGTATTGTTCTTATATATACATTGGCTAATACAGGGCCGTACATGTGGACGATAAATTACCTAGAGCTTGCCTAAAGCTCACCTCGCTCCTTTGCCTTCTTCTTTGGAGCTTTCTCCGCTTGTTCCTGTTTTGCGGCTTTCTTGGGGTCACAGTGCTCGGGAATTGGACTAGCAGGGTCGATGGGGGGATGCGAGACTCTTCCGATCCTGAAGTAGTCTTTGTGTTCAGCGTAGAACGTCTTCCAGTGCTTGATGCTCTACGAAACGAAGATTAGACTTATATGAAAAGAGAGATCCCAACTCACATCGAGTTCCTTGTTAGATAACCCTCGCAAATCGTGCGTGCGATGGTCTTTGAAACAGCCGGTAGCGAATGCACGCGCAGCGTCAACACCGGTTCTATCGAGATGAATATGAAAGAAGTAGGGAGATAAAATGAAGGAGCATACAATATATGATAAGAACCGCCAGGCTGATATGCCCTTCCTTTCGTTACATCGTACACGTCTCCGTCAATCTGAGCATGAGGCAGTTAGTCTATGATAAAACGCAATGAGGACAGACAAACCGCAAGATAAATTGGTCTACCCTCCTTCGACCCGTCAAACTCGGAGAGAAGCCGTTCGGAAAAGAGTCGTTGGTTCCTGTCCTACAAGAGAAGTATGTCCTCAGTGAAAGATCATAACGTTGTAGATTGGCAAACCTTACCGGTAAGTAAGTCTTCAATTGCACCCATTTGCCCTCGTAATCCCAAGTGTAGCTTCCAGTGATGAATTTGCCGGCAACAGCAGTAAAGATGATCAAGTAGACAAAAAATTTCAGGATGCCAAATACACCAACTTCCTCTTGCGCAGTGGGGTCTTTCTCTTCTGGCCCAACCTCCTCTCCGCGTGCTATCTTCTCGTCGCGAATCTTCTTCCGCTCCAGCCACTCTTCATGAAGCTTTTTCTGCTTTTCCCGATACGCTCTATGTCTGTTGCAAGCTGTAAGGTCAGACAAGACAAACCATCAAGCATTGGATGAAACATACGCCAGGAAGGGTCTGTTTGCTGGTTTGTCGGAGACCATACGGTTGGGGATTGAGGGATCTTTCACCTTGGGTTCCGAAGGAGGCTCCACGTATGGTTCTGGTTCCTTTCCGGTTGCTGCAGTGTTGAGCCAGGACATGGTTGTAGGAGAGAATTGACACGTCAAAAACGTCAGTGGGAAAGTCTACCCGCCGAGTTTGACACGTCGCGACACGCTGTCCACCGCTATATTGGAACTTTTCTGAAGCCTTTGTTGATGTTCTTGGCCCATTTGCAAGAATTCTTCTTACGCATCTGAATGATGTCAAAAATCAAGCTTTTGCCAATGAGGCAGCCTGCATCTCAGTGAAAAATTGGCTGTAAATTGGTTTATCCTAGTTAATTATCACCCCCTCAAAACGTGGCCTTGCGAATCCCCCATCTGGTTCTAACTGTACGACCCTGGAGAGCGATCTTGTCTTGTGGTCTGCATACTTGCCCTTAATGATAACAAACTAGGATAAACTCTTCTTCGTTGCCATCGCTTATGCTCCCTCTAATTTTTCGAGGCGGGGCACCAGCATAAGCCCGTAGCCTATACCTGCCTCTAATTTTTCGAGGTGGGGCACCTGGTGGCCCCCGCCTCTGCCACCTGGAAGGAACAAGGACAGCACTATTCATTATGCTGACTAGCATCGATCGCTCTTGTCAATGTTATATGAAGCAGCGAGGAGAAATTACTTATCACTGATCAGTTACGGCCAAAGATCCGGTATTTGCTCAAGTATTTGCTGAGGATATCGCTGGAATAACTTGTGATCCATCAGCCACCGACGACAGCCACCCGACTGCAGAACCATTGTTTTCAACGGGAGCGCTAATGGCCTGTCGGCTACACCGGTTTATCAAATCTCCTCTGACACCGTTGGACCAGTGCGTACGGCCATACGACCACTCCAGCTCCTTCCAGCTCCCGGCAGTTACTTGAATTTTGGTATAACAGAGTATAACGGTACCTCCCCTTCCGTTACGAGTATCCGGAATCCGTGCCGGTCAATATAAACGGGGTCGACAATCCTAACGTACTTGCAAAGACGGTTTTCAATTTCCTTGTTCCTTCCTATCCGCTCAAGCTTTTGCACCGCCCATCATGCATCATGAGCCATCATGATCAACATCGAGTCGCAAGTCTGACGGATCACTTGACGGAAGTCAGCGGAGCGCTTCAACTCTACCCCAGGTCCTTACGTAGCCGACGCGGCTGAACATTTTGGAAATTAGCCCGCTGTCGTCGGGTTCGCAGTCGGGGAGTGGCGTGGTTTGTGTGTGGCGTCCGAGTCTGGCGGCGGGCGCTGTGTAGGTGACTACTACTAAGTACTACTAGTCTACCAGTGAAACGTCGAGCAACTTGTGGAGCAAGCTGTCGAGATGAGGAGATGAGGCCTACGGATGGAGGAAGGTGTATCGTGGTCGGGGCCTGGGACTCGGAACCTTAATTTTACGGGACCCTTGTTGGAACCTTGCTCAAAGCTCCTTACATGAAGTTCGTTCCTAGACCTGCACCCAAGTGATCTACTAGAGTACCTCATGAAGGTTGTTTTAGGTTAGGGAAACATAGTTGTGCACTGGTCTTCACCGTAAACCTTGAAATTGCATGGATCATTTTACGATGACCACGACATCTTGCACTTTGTCTACCACCTTAGTAGTACCTGGAATGACGACAGAGAAAAAGCACCTAGGAGATATACGGACCGATCCCGAACACTCGCTGCGACTTGGACGGGGCGACCAAGAGCGCCTAGTCTCGACAAGCATCTCGACGGGACGAGAACCCTGACAAGACCCCGAAGCAATAATTACACTTTGCAAATTTTGATTTCATTTACAACTGTTCTCTAAATTAGGGTAGGGTGAACAAAACGGAAGAAGATAGGTAGGTAGTGAGAAGGAAAAAAGGAGGAATAGAGAAGAAACACTCGAAAAAAAAACAAACGAGTAGAGTTCCGATTAGAGATGCCATACTAAAGTAGAAAAAGGCGCCGAGTGATAATGTACTAGATACTACAGATAGTCAGTGACGAGACGAGGTTTATGAACACAAAAAGGCCAGCCAGCCAACGAAGGTGGCAAAGGAATGAAACGAGGGTTGGAAAATAGTAATTGTAGGATAGACGAGCTTGATTCGGGTCTATTTCCCTCTCCATGACAAAGCAAAAGCAAGGAAAGCCGAAGACCAGGCAACGGTTGATGAAAAGGTGAATATGAAACAAGGCGTGAATGATTATGTGCAGCAAAAGAGGTAAGGCGAAGTTGTGAAATCCTCCGGGGTAGAAACGTGCTTGGCCGTGTCGATTGCAATGAACAATGAATAATGAAGAGCATGGAGGAGGGTAAGAAAATGCGCATGTGAGTGATGACAAGAGAGGGAGAAAATATGTATTATGATGAGGATGACAATGTATGCACGAATGACCGTACAAAGACCCAGCAGAAAGTGTAGCAGACGTCCACAAAGAAACCATGCAAGAAAAAAAAGACAAAGCAAGAAGGTGGCAATTACGACACCGTGGTACCTCATGGTGAGGCGGGCACGGAAGGCGGTTGTTGTTGCCTGTGTTCACGTTCACTGGCCTGCTGTGAGATTGTGATATATGCTCCACCAGTCTCCTCGCTAACACCCAGACCAGGGGGCTGAGAAGGTGCAGAGGCAAGGAGACGAATATCCTCATCTGTAGGATCAAAGTCATCGACCCAGTTTCGCATGGCCAAGAACTTGGGAGTCTTGATGAACTGGACAATGAAAAACAATGTAAACAAGGCGAACAGAGAAGACAGACTAAGAGACAAACCTTAGGTACCGAGTCAGTTGCCATCAGACGGAAAACATGTGTCTGTATCCGCTCGTACAACCTTATCATCGTCTGCAGCTGGGTAGCATTGAAGGCATTGGCTTGCTCCGGCTCCACGCGGCCCTGGAAAGCCTTTCCAGTCAAGCTCGTCACAACATCTTCCAAGTACTTCACTAATTCATTCCGCAAGCCGTGATCAATGTTGAGCTCGCACTGGCTTGATGGTGCCAGATACGTGTTATAGATGACGAAAGCAGTGTTGATGAGTGATTCGTGATGACGTTCCATCGCCTGTTGGCCAGGAGTGACGTTTCGACCAGGCGTACGCGGGGGAGGGTTGACGGCGACGGCGGACGACGTGATGTTGAATTTACGCTTGAAGTCCTGCACGTCCAACCAGAATGACAAATTCTCCTCACAGAAATTACTGCGTAAGAACTCGCGGAACAGCGACCGCAAACTGGGCTCCTCCAGAATATACTTCAGCCTCTCCGTGTTGCTCTCCTTGTGCTTCTTCTCCGCAGCCTCATAGTTGGCGTTGAGCTTTTCAGCCATCGAAATGCGTCGGTGAATCTTGGCATCGCCTCCCTTCTCACCATTTTCAGATGAGTGGTCTACCGAAGGACGCTCCGTGAGATTCGCTGACGATGCGTTGGGTGAGTCTGCATGTTGCCGCGAACCGTCCCAGTGAGCGACACGACGACCCTCATCAGTGATCTTGTAGATAGCTTTGGCAGTGCAACGGAACTCGCCGTGTTGCTGGAAGCGAAGTGACGATCAGCCAAGAAGACAGGAATAATAATGGAGATGACGCACGCTAACAGGTGAGTTGCCACCTGGTGCGGAGCCTCGCACAGTAAAGATAATTGCCGAGTCATTGTTTTTTGCGCTTATCGCTCACCAGCGTGATGAGACCGAAACGCACAAACTGAGCAGCCATCTCTGCAGCCTCTTCTCTTCCCACCACCGATGTGAAATCACAGAGCCATTCCAGTGCGGTGACGGCTGCGAAACAGTATTTGTGGTGCTGCTGACCCTTTCCAAGCAACGGCTGAGCCCGCTCCGTGACATCCATGAGATAGACACCTTTCGATCGCTCATTGTACCGTTGGAAGGCATCTAGAGGTGTAGTACTCGGTGTAGGGTAGTTGGCCTGACGACCGACGAAACGGCGAAAGAGAGCAGTGATGACGGACTGGGTAACGATAATCTCGTCGTCAGCAGACCGTCGCTCGAGATGGAGGAGCTTGATGCATATAGGCTGTGACATGAACACATCCTGCAGGTGATCAGAATTTATGCCGTTCTTGGAGATGAAACGCTCGAGGACGTGAAGGCCCTTAGGAGTAAGTTGGTATATACCACGGTCCTTGAAAAGATTGGAGGAGGGATCTGCAGCGTTTTCAATGAGCCGTGCGTCCATAAAATGCTGGCTCATGGCTTTGGCCATATCTCGGGTCATGGAAAACGTTGTCGTTGTTGTCGTGGTGACCACCCGTGAGGGCTCTCTGGGATCGGGCCCACGATTTGATTGTGAGAATTTGAGGGAGGCAAGATTCTGTGCTGCTTCATCTCTGGGGAGGGGTGAGAAGAGGGCAGGATGGGGGAAAGAGTAAGACGCACGTTGAGAAGGAGTTAGGGAATGTCCTGAAGAACTGTTTGTGGGTAGAAAGCTGTAGGGATACTATGAGGGTCGCAAAGAGGTCAAGGGTGTCCTGGAGGACTTGTTAGGGCTGTGAGAGCGGGAAAAAAAAGGGAGATGTACCTTGAGAAAAGGCCTCCCGCGTTTTGTGGTCTTCATCATATGAGACGAGGCCTGGGGCTCAGCATCGACGGGCATGTTGGTCGGGGACGGAAGGGACAAGAGGAAGAGAGTCGGGGGAGAATGAAGGGAGAAGGAGAAGAAGGTAAACGCGCAAATAAGACTTGAGCTGTTCGGCAGTGGTTGGCAAGCAAACTCTCCCACGCCTTGCCTCCTGTTTGGACCTGAATCTACATCCCAATCAGGCAACTCTGACTAAAGCCCCCAGTCTCCCCTCTCCTCACATTCGATCCCTGACAGTCCCGCAGCCCATCTGCTCCAGAGAAGGGATCACCTCCTTTCCTACTCCATCTATAGGTTGCCCAAAATTTCTCACTTTTTGTCGCGCAAGGCACATTGCAAAACATTCGGTTACCGGATCGAACTCCACTCGTGATTGCCATCATCAGTCTATACTTTTTTTCTACAAGCTTCTCGCTAATTTGCCATGCTGCCCTCTGTCAATCCGTAAACCGGCCTGTTTCATTGCAGACAGGCAAGTTCGCCTATCCGTACTCTATGTATGTCTTGTTGTAGTGATAGCAACCCTTTCAAAAAACGTGTCCGTCTGTCTTCATCCCCGATGCACGCTGCAAATGCATCCATCTCCCTCCTCATTTCGATGAGAAGCCCGCACCGAATACTTTCGGATTGCTTCCCTTGATCTGCCTCCCGCGTAGAAGCTTCAAGCATGTCCCCCTTTTTAGTCCACTATTCTCGTGATCGACTGAAGAAATGTCACAAAGCAAGGTATTTCTCTCCGCCGGCACCAACACAGCAAGGACGAAAAATATACGCACACGACACACAACCTGCAGCGGCGTCGATAATCTCCCGATATCCGTTTGCAATACAGTGATGCCCTGCACAGGTTGAAACTCGAGGTACATCAAGAGTGGAGGGAAAAGAGTCCAAAGCGGTGTAAGAACTTAGAAGATGTCGATCTGCAGGTGGATCATGAGTTCTATCAATTCAAAACATTTAATGCCAATGGTGCATTTCCACTCCTCTTTTGCTCCTCTCCTATACAGACAGACGTACATGTAGAAGTGGACAGGATGCTCTAGGCCTCTTCAAGTGTTCGGCCATAGCGCTTTTTACATGTCACGTCATGTACTGTATAGAGTACAGAAGTGAGTCAAAGCAGGTCAAAGCTCAGAAGATGGACATTTCACTGATGGCTTGCGAAGATGAATTCGAGTCATTCGCTAAAGGTCTCCGCCGGCAAAATTGCAAAGTTATATGTACGTAAGTAAAGCATCCAATTAAGCACCTGTTTTCCGAGGTACCGAGTCTGCCTGGGTCTCCTTAATACGGTTGTCTTACGGACCTTACCTAGGCCTGTACGTGGTATAAAAAAATAATACGCCGTCGAATCTCGTAGCAAGACGGAGGTTGAGTCGCGGACGGGATCTACCGTTTATCCCGATGTCCGAAAGTCGGCATAACGACGGTAGGTAAGAAAATGTACTTACGTAGGAAAGGGACTGGAAGGGAGGGCTCAGGGATTTATACAATCTATTACTCAGATATTTCTGTGTTATGAAACAATGGGACAAATACCTGCAGGGTCATGAGCCAGTAACACCAGGGCTCTGCACTGCGCTTCTCTGCTTCAAAGATTTTCCAACCATTGCACCAAGACATCAAATGAACGAATGACCCGTTCGCCGTTGACGCTGCCAGACGCTGCCAGACCTCTTGCACACACGAGTATTTCTCCGTGCGGGTGCTCATCTCGACGGTTACTTGGAACTTGTTTCATTATTCGGCAATGCCGAGAGTACTTACCAGGAATCCTTTACTAGTTCAGCCAGGTTCAGCCGCCTCCAGCTACTTAGTAGGTTTGTAGTTGACAAGCATACATCATTCCTACCGTAAACAATAGCTCTAATCCTCCTAGTAGCACTGTAGTACATCCTTAGGATGACACTGGCGTACGAACCTATTATCCAAAGCAAATTCAAAGCTCGAGATGACGATGACCCCTGATATCAATCATCCGGCGGCGCCGTCGACGGCGACTTTTTCTGCCAAAGACCAAAGCGATGTCAAACCTCGATACAGATGTCGACATATCCATATACCTTTAGAGTCTCAGTAAGTACTAAGTTAGTACTGGTCCGACGACGTCGACGGGGCCAGGGGTTCAGCTGATTTGCATGCTGCTGACATCTCTGTAGTCCTTAGTAGGTCTAGTGCGACTATACTAGGTGGTATACATACTAATAGATGGTGTGCAAGAAGTTTCGCAAGCTCGGTGAAGCTAAAACTCGAGCACGAAACAACGCCACCTCATAAGTACTGCTTTAGTTATGACAAACATATCTACCCCCACCGCCGGTCGACGCCACACTGTCGGTTAGCGTGGCCAATGCCATCGGCCACTTGGAAATCTCCCATTACGCTCCTCTGACCGACTCTATGCACACACACGATGAATATAACTTGAATACAGACCTAGGTTCCTGATTCTTTGTTGCAAGAATAAAACCTTATTAGTAAATGCTGCCGACGGAATTCGGGATGCTGACGAAGGTCCCGGCCAATAATAAGTACCACCCGATATCTGAAGAAGTTGATGAGACGAGGAAGACGGATGCATACCCGTCGCTCGGAAAACTCCGTGGTCGAGCCAGACCTGCCTAGACTGCCTAGAATTCTAGACCCTCGACTCGCGCTCTCTTCACTTCAGTACCACCTTCCTTGCTGCGTATACCTCAATATGAGTATCAATGTCAGTCAATGTTCTACCGGAGCGATTCCCTGAGCTGAGGACTCTTCTCCTTCTCACCTATCTGGACCTATTTTCCGCTTCGGGCACATGTACAATCGGTACAATCGGTACATAGGATCCTGCAGGTGTCAGCGCTCTCCTGGAACGACTTCGGTCGTCACAAGCTTGGAGAGACGCTATTGGTACTTCTATCACTTCAAATACGACTACGGCGCAGCTCCCTGCCACGTCTTCAACTGTGCCTCCTGGCCCTACTCCTCAAATACAGGACCAGGATGAAAACATCACTTCCGACGATTTAACACCTGAAACTTCACCAGCCCCGCCTAGTACCGTTGATACTCCCGTTGGTAGTGGTCGAGGTATTGGTGACGCGTCTCCATCCTCTGATTCCCAATTCTCTTCGACACTGCCATCGCCATCGGGAGCATCTGCTTCATCCTCTACATCCGTCTCAATTGCCTCTCTTCTCTCACAATTACAACCAGTTCCGACGCAAGCGGGTCAAGACTCAGAATTGGGTTCGTCCTTACCGTTAGCGTCGTCTCGTATAGACAGGGACAGGCACCATGCTCATACACGTACACCAGCAAATGCACATGCACCTACTCTTCCGAATACACATACGAACCCGAACCCGAACCCGAACCCGAACTTGACTCCGAACCATTTCAACCACCAACATTCGGGCCCCGGAGGTGTGAATTACACGATTCCGACTCAATCAGCTTCTTCCTCATCAGTATCATCCTCATCACCATCACTGAACATCGAGAACGACATCGGAATTTGGCAATGGTCTTCCTCTGATGGTCAAACGCAATCAGCTATACAATCCCATACCCATTCTAAATCTCAATTCCAATTTCATGACACTCATGCTTCTGAGGTACTATTACAAGGACCGGTACCTGTAGCGACTCCGCAGGTAGCGGATCGGCGCCGCTTCACCTTTCAACAAGCACTTCCGGTAGTGGCAAAGCTGTCCGAAGACGAGGCGTTTATCAAGGCACTGGCTTCTGTGAGTCTATACATTCTCGTCATATCGGTGTAGTGATTGCTTACAAAGTGATTTCATTTGTCTTTTTTCTGTCATGGTTCTTGGCTACATGATGGTTCTCATGTTAAATCTTTGTGATGGGAAAACGAAAAATGAAAATGCGTCGCGTCACCGTGTCTGACACGTGCTTAGATGAAGAAAGAACAGGAAAAGCTGGAACATCGGCTCTGGGAGGAAAGGGGTGCTATTATTCGGAAATACGAAGACAAGGTGAAGACAGCTGTGACGAAGTGAGTGAAGAGGAATCTATCTTTCTGTTTTTGACGGGGATGTATGAACATTCGTTCTGATGAGCTGTTAATCGTAGAGCGACGATCACAGGAGGAACAGGCATATCCAAACATGAAGCTGCGGTAAGTCCTTGCCTGATATTCTCTTTGACGAGGCCTGATCAATACCCTTTTTGCTCCCATTCTTCCTTGCATCTCTTCCGCAGATGTTAACGGATGCTTGCAAAAAGGAGCTACGACGTTTCGATTCAGAGCGGGCTCTAGTGGCCTGGGACGGATTAATTACACAGCAGCAAGAGCATCTTGCACGACTAGGTGTGCCCACGATGTTTGTGACAGACGTAGCGGCAGATCGAGAAGTAGGTTTCCTGCTATGTAGTCCGCCTGAGCTTGCATAGTGATTCTGAATTGTTTTTTTTTTCCCCTTCAGACGCAGCAGAAGGTTACGCAAGTCTTGGAGGGACTCACTTGAGCGTGCGGGGAACTACAGTAGACTATGTGTTTAGTAGATTGCTGTCACTTCTATACCTCATGCTACATACCTGCTTCGGTTGTAACTTATATCCCCGACGGAAAGGACTCACGAATAGGCAGGCAGGAATAGGCGCATCATCAGAAGCCTTCAGATACTTATGGAACCAATTGATAATGGCCCTAATCAAACTGGTACTGGAAACCAGGGAATTTAATATACGAATAGGTAGCCGCACGTACGTACCCTCGCTTCAACTTCGACCTTTGGTGGTTCCATGACCTCTCTTTTCTTTTTTTCTTTTTTTTTTGTTCTGAAGCAAGAGTGACATTACGACCTGGATACCATATCTGAGCGCTTAAGCATGGAAGCAGTAGCAAAAATAGACTATTTGAGTAAAGTCGAGATTGATTCAATGATTGAGTGGAAATGTCGTGATCGCAGTAACTGAACAACATTACAAACTAAAAAAGGGTACTTCAAGATCTTCCAGGCTTTTCCTCAACTTCCATGTACGCTTCACAATAACGGCCGTAGGCCAGTCTCTGTTATCTTCAAGTCCCATCCTAGCCTCTTCTCTCTCATTCCTTTCAATTTCACTTCTCTTTAAACCCCTCTTAGGTGCATCTGGTAGAATGCCGTTTGTCGACATCCGGAGCGAAGACGATTATGCCTCCATCTACTACATCACTAACTCTCCCTTTGGCAACGTCATGGGCTTTGACCCAGGCAAACCTACAATAATCATGCTACACCCAATGTATCTGGACTCGACATGGCTCTGCAATCAATTCGGAGACCCAAGACTACATCAACATTACAACCTAATTGCATTCGATATGCGCTGTTGTGGGAGCTCGACATGCAGACCTAGTGGAAAGCATGATTCTTGGGTGGAGGCTGCAGACCTTGCATTTTGCCATCAGGTGCGTCGTACTTTTGGTTTTGGGGTCAATGGTCTCACTAATACATCCGGTTTTTTACCCCTCTCCCTCGAAATAGGCCTTACAGTTACCTCCCTCTCATATTTTAGCCTGCGAAGGCATCTCCGTTAACTGTGCTTTGAGATTTGCTATCTTGTATGCTTGTTGCCTCTCTTGCATGGAGTCTTCCGAACTTGACGCTGTCCTCCGCCGTTTTAGATTCCCCGAAATGTGTTTATCGTTAACACTTATAAACGTCCCTGCACCTACAGAGTAGGTCACAATCATTTCATTTCTAATCATTTTTTGACCTTTTTCTAGAATGGCTTGGGTCTTTACTGCCCTAGACGAAGCAACGCAAGCTTGTTGTTATGCAGAGGATTTAGAAAGTTTTGAGCATGCTGCTATGGAAGCCGTTAGATTCACCGTTGGGCCGGTATGTCATTCACAAGATGGTTTCCGTCCATCACATCTGATGGGTTTACAGGACTGTGAAGCTGATCTGCAAGATGAAGTAGGCAGTGATAACATTTGGCTATCACCGAGGAGTTTACTGACCGAACATGACGATGCAGCTCATAGCATATTGGGAGGTGCATATGCCTCCGAGTCGACGTGTAAGGACAGTTGAACAAATGAACGTCCTCATGAACGTGAGTCTCGTATATCTTAGCAAGATTCTGGTTGTCTCATAACCTAGACAGAGAGTGCCTTTAAAGTCTTACATGCTAAAAGACATCAAAAAACCCGTTCTAATCATTCATGTGAGTACTGCGCAACCATCAGCGCCGGAGGAAGTGATTGTTTTATGCTATTTTAGGGAGAACGTAACGAGACATGTCCTGTAAAGTATGCAGAGCGGCTCGTGGCCGACCTAGTGAATGCCAAGGATGGAGCAATATTATATCTGGTGAAGGGTACGTGCACAAAAATCCTATTATTTGACGTTATTCATTCATCGTTGCCTTGAAACTCCCGGTTATAGGCGGGTCAGGAGCCTTAAACATTCTTCCTGGAACAGCGTCCATAGCCAATCAAGTCGTCGCCAAGTTCATATCTCGTTTTAATTATGAAGAAGTCGACATGAAGCCTTCATCAACCCCCATTCCCGAACGGATGTCGGCAGCACTTCTCAAATTATCAGAGATCACTGGAGACTCTTCAATTGCATCTCGTAATCCCGTGTCGTCATTATCCTTTTCGTGTCTGTCTCCAGAAGCAGTCAAGGGACAGACAGAATCAATTGCGTTATACAGAAAAGGACAGTCAACAGCATTTGTACCCAAAGGACCGGATGGAGGACCAATACGAAAGTGAGTGCACCCGTACTGATAGGTAACTCCGTCTCTCATCTCGACGTCGTTTCTTCAGGTACTCCGAACGCAAAAAAGATCACTGGTTCCAAGGCGAAAAAGATGGTATTTCATACGCTAGTGAGTTGCTTCTATCCTTTGATTTCATCTCTAGTTGTTAGCCTAACACTCCACCTTTTCCGTGATCTCTTACCTTTGTGACTTTTCAATCAAATCAGCCTCATTCCTACCTACTAAACAGGGAAAGCAAGACGTTGAACATGAGAAAGCAATACCTCTTCCGACGTCTGAGCCCGTTCCCACCGAGATGCAGGGTCGGCTACGTCGGCCGATAGTCAGCCCAAACTCCGTGGACAGACACGTCATCAAAGGATCCATGGCAAAAGTCGTTGGGTCCAACTCCACTCCTGTTTCTTTGCAACGACTGCTCAAATAGTGTTCCGCTCACACATTACCGTCCTACTCCATTGCTAGTTACCACACCCAATATCCAATTATCAACGTATCCTTATTCAATACAGCCTCGTCTTTTTCTCCATCTCTTGAATCTTGTATACATACTCACACAGTCTGACTGGCTTTCCGTCTTTTTGTCTTTTCCTTTCCTCTGGTCTTACTCTGGTTTCATCATTGTGTTTATTCTTATTCTTCATCTCCGAGGAGCATCATTATGCATGTTATATAACACATACGCAATCCACCATCTCACCCTGCAAACTACCCACAAAACGCACAGCCGCACTGGATTGTCATTGTCAATATCTCTACTTCCATTCTATGTCCTCGTTTCTGCATGCTCATAGGCTTACTTTCATACTTAGCAGACGCTTAGACGTTCATTAAAAAGGATACGTACGCCATACGCACTCACTAGTGTATAATAGTTCCCTTCTCCTACGGTTGCCCATCGGGACAAGGTCAAGTTTGACTTCGGCTGTTGAGTTCCTTCCTTAGCCGACACCTGCTTTCGGGGTCCTGGCACTCCGTGACTGCACTTGGTCCGTGGACGACGGTCTCTCCATCAGCTAGCAGGCTTTTTCATGTAAGCTAGTGTACGATTCTACTGGTGTAGTTACTGCACTCAGCATGTATACATACCTCTTACGACCGTCGACTGTCACTTTCAGACCTGGAAACCCAAAAATGAGCCTATAACAATGGGTGTTTCGGTTTTGTGCAGGTTTTGTTTCTTTTCACGCTGCGACTCTCTTTGACTTATGCTACCTTCTTTCATTCAGTATTCCCTCCATTCTGGATCATTGGAGCATGCATACTCTTTTCTCCACTCTATGCTCCTGAGTCAGCACCTGCTCCCTCATACTAGCACCTCTCACCACCAGCGGTTTTGTAGGGGTTTGATGGTAGTTGCAAGTCTTCTTGGGAGCTCACAATCTGATCTTGTCCAACTTCAAGGCCAAGGTCAAAGAAGACTTCCGTCACTCACAAGGTCCTTACCCCACATACTCCCTCCAAATGGTGTCGAAGCACGTAGTCACCAAATAATCCGACCCACCATCTGTTACCACGTCGTCTTTTCCCAAGCAACCAACAAAAGTCCAAGGCATCATCGGAGGGAAACCTCGCTGTACACCGCTCTCCCGACATTCCCTCAACTCTTTCAGCAAGCTATTCCAACACTACTGTGAGTCACGCCTTTCTCGATTTCTCGTTCTCTTTTCGTTCACTTTGGTCCCTTTTTTCTTTCATCCTCTCTTTCGCCTTCCACCGTTTCTTTCTTACTATTAACCTTCCTCTGTTCTTCCTGCCAGACCATCTACGAAAACTGCATTTACTCCCTCAAAACCTGCAGTCCTAAATCCCCCGACAGAAGAACCCTTAGTATCAGCTCAGGATCTTGATCAGATGGAGGAACTGGGTGGGAAAGTGAGGTTAAGAGGCATTGGAGGTCAGAAATAGGGAACAACGCCTGATATTTGACAACAAGTGACAGGCGGTTGTATGTGTCACTCATTGATTTCCCTTCTCTCGTTTGACTACTGTTTTGCCGCCAATCGTTCATAAATCCTTACCTTATTCTCTCAGTATTCTATCTGGCCCAGCTTAGCTTTTTTCCTCCTGAATTTTCTATATATAGAGTAGCAATTCTCTTAATGTTATCGTTCATTCAGGGAATCTATTCTTCTGGGATACATATTAAGCCGAGGTGCATCAAGAGAAGTTAGGGGCTATCAAAAAATGGACTGTAACTTTTGCAGCTGAGCAGCTACAGCCTAGCTTTTGCTTTTAAATGGGAGCTAGCAGCCTCCTTGTGCTCCGAAAATGAGAATTTGGACAGTGAAATATGTACCGGCTGGTACGAGACTGGAATTGTGGTGGAAAGGAAAGCCGCGTCTGGTTGGATGATGTAATCAAGTTGCCAAATTAGGCTGACGTGCCTTAATACGCGCCACCGTACTACACCCGCTTCGCTATCGTCTCGCGGGTTATTCCAATGATAGTCATTGGGATTCTTAAGGATGTATATATATTGGTTCTATCTAGCTAGCTATGTCTTGCTGGATATTCCAAATTCTCCTCCTCTAAATGGTAGTCACTGGGATTAAGAAGTATGTATACATGTATTGGTTCTATCCAGCTAAGTGACTTCTCTCTAGATTTTTCAACTCCGTTTGACATTCGTGCATGTCGACCCAGCCACTTCCTGTTTGAGTATCGTGGTGTCGTGGACTAGTCCATGTCCATTGTCACTATAGAAAGCGTGACAGGACCCCGGCTCACTTAAGCGACGTTAGTCGAAGTCAAACTTGACCTTGTCCCGATGGGCAACCGTACTTCTCCTCGATAAGTATCATCTCTCTCGTCGGATCAAGACCATAACTATATTGCTAGCCGGAGTCTGCTGGAATCCAATGACTGTATAATTTTTAATTTTGGCTTCGCTCCCGAACTTAAATAGCAAAAACATCAAATAGTGACGGCGTTCAATGTGAGTCATGTACACACAGACCCGGCCCTAGGTTGCTATGTACATACTATACTAGCCCGCCACCTTAAGCAAAACAGACCCCATTATGCAGCCAAACCTATGATAAGGTAGGCAAGACGTCTTGCACAGGCTCCAGAAAGTCCGATCTAAAACTAGGATTGTACCCAACAACTACATATCACATACATGTCTACCCAGCAGGATCTAAAATCTATCTAAAATACACCGCGTTGTTCCCATTAATCTTTTCTTTGCCCTAAATCCAGATCCAGATCCCTCATTAGATTATCAGATACTGCCCTCAGCCAACTTCGCCTTGTAATACCTTACCATCTCTTCCAATCCCATCCTCACAGTCCACCTAGGCTGCCACTTGAGCGTCTCCTTCGCCCTCGTCGTATCAGCCCTCCTCTTCTGCGGGTCATCGGTCGGAATAGGCTTATAAACAACTTCCGACCTCCTACTCCTCTTAACCCCATCCTCATCCTGAACCTTCTCAACAATCTCCCTCACAAGCTCTGCAAACTCGCCGATAGTGAATTCATCACTGCTACCAATATTGACGGGACGAGATTCGTCAGAGTTCATGAGGCAGATGAGACCATCGATAAGGTCGTGGATGTATTGGAAGGAACGGGTTTGTTTGCCGTCACCGTAGACGGTGAGGTCTTCGCCTCGGAGGGCTTGCATGATGAAGTTTGAGACGACGCGGCCGTCGAAGGGATTCACTGAGAAATGGCGTGAGCAAAAACACAAGACTTTGAAGGGTGTACGTACTGCGTGGCCCGTAGGTGTTAAAAATACGGGCAACACGAACTTCGACGCCGTCTTGCCTCATGTAGCCGTACGTGAGGGTCTCGGCAACACGCTTACCCTCGTCATAGCAAGCACGAGGACCAATAGGGTTGACATGACCCCAACTAAGAATGAAATGAGATGGTTTGTCAGAGAGAAGCAAAGGATAACTTACTAGTCTTCGTTTTGAGGGTGAACCTCGGGATCACCATAAACCTCTGTAGGATACGCCGCAGATTAAGACATATTTATGGATATGATGGACGAAGGCAACGTACCTGACGTGGAAGTAATCAGGAAACGGGCCTTTGTACGCTTAGCGAGACCAAGCATATTCAGAGTACCCAAGAACGAAGTCTTGACGGTCTTGACAGCATTATACTGGTAGTGTGGTGGGGACGCAGGGCACGCGAGGTGATAGATCTCTACAGCACATGTTGAGAGGTAAAATTTCGAGATAAACTTTAGACACTCACGATCACATTCGATCATGAAAGGTTCGACAACATCATGGCGAACCATCTCAAAGTTTGGGTGGCCAACCCAGTGGCTCACAGATGTCTTGGAACCGGTGAAAAAGTTGTCCAAGACGGTGACATCGTGGCCGAGGAGCATCAGACGGTCGACCAGATGAGAGCCAACGAAGCCAGCACCACCAGTTACCAAGATTCGTTTACGATTAGAGGGAGCGAGAAGTTTTACGGGAGGAAAACGCGTGAGGGTGGTGTAGGAGATGGCATTGGTATCGGGATGGTAAATCGATTTGGACTGGTAAGCAGCGTTATTACCATCAGCGAATTTTGCATGCTCGGCGTCTTTTGCCTTGTCACCCAGAGAACTTTCGCTGTCTGAAGTGAGGACATAGTGGGGGCGAAGATACAAAGCACGCAAAGCCTCAATGGGGACTTCGCTATCAAAACCGAAACGACTGAAGCCAATGGTGGTGATTTCCTGGCCGTGTTTGTCCAAGGTTTTGATCTAGAAAGAGTTGGATAAACCTTGCAAGAGAGAGAGAGTAACTTACACGCGATTCGGCCATGATGATGGCGGTTGGAAGCAAAGATGGGCAACGATCCTTCCTGACTTTTAGAGCGGCCTCAAGTCTCCTAAAATCTAAAATTTCATATCACTTTTCCCACACATTTTTATTTCTGACCATGCCTCGCGTCGCGAAGTCCTCTGGAAAATCAAGACACGACCCTCTCCTTGCCCAGCTCAACGAAGATGAGGAAGAAGCAAAATATGGTCGTCTATCTCAGCCAGGAAAGCGCAAAAGATCGAGAAAGTCTCTCGGTGAAGACGAGGAGTCTGGAGAGGTGCTTTTGCTCGTGTTATACACATTTCTTCCGCTTTCTCAAACTCGCTTCAGGTCATTTTAGACCCGAAAACTTCCAAACGCATCTTTGAATTGGCAAAAATACAACAAGATGAGATAGATGCGCTGGATGCTGAGGAAGACGAGGATGAAGAAACTGATCAGCCTCAACCGCAAGCTAGAGCCATGGAAGACAATGACGAGGAGGAGGAGGATGACTACGACGCTGAAATGGAAGATCAGGAAGAAGTGGAGGAGATTTTTGTGAATTTTATGAATATCTTCAACGTGTCGATGTATTGACGATACTGTTAGGAAATAGATGCCGGGGACATGGAGACATTAGACGCACTACTCCCGCACAATGCTGGTGAACGAAAAACACTTGCGGATATCATTTTCGCCAAACTTGAAAGCGCAGAATCCCAGGCACCACAGGCTTCACCAAATGCTGCGACAATACAAAAAGTTCAGCAAGGTTTGCTCATCTCTTCCCCTTTCGTCGACTTGAGCATAATCATTTTGTTCGACAGACCGATCAAAACCAAATCCAGCTCTAGGATTAGACCCAAGAGTAGTGGAGACGTATACCAAGTACGTCCTGAAACCTTGTTCCAGGCTCTTGTGCTCACTCGTTTATCTTCTTTAAGAGCGGGTCAATGGCTTACGAAGTACAAATCCGGCCCTCTCCCCAAAGTCATCAAAGTTATACCTACCCTCCCCGCCTGGGCACGTATTCTCGCTCTCACTGAGCCAGAGAACTGGTCCCCTCATGCCTGTCGAGCCGCTACCAAATCCTTCATCTCCACGATGAAACCACCACAAGCTCAACTCTTCCTCAGCGTTGTCCTACTTGATGCCGTTCGGGAGGACATACAACAAAACAAAAAATTGAATGTACAATATTATGAGGCACTGAAACGTGCTCTGTATAAACCAGGAGCGTTTTTCAAGGGCATTATTTTCCCTATGCTCGACGTACGTGCTCTGTTCCTTCTCGTTGCCTTTTTCTCTGAGTGTTGTTCAGCAAGGGTGTACCTTGAAAGAAGCCGCTATCATCGCCTCTATACTCGCGCGGGTCAAAATACCGGTTCTACATGCGTCCGCTGCATTACTACGAATTGCTGAGATGGACTACTCAGGTGAGTATTTCTTCTGCCTCGCTTTGCTACCTCAGAGGAACTTATTTTTATTTTTTCATCAACTCAGGTCCAAACTCCCTATTCATCCGCGTCCTCGTCGACAAAAAGTTCTCACTTCCCTACAAAGTCGTCGATGCACTCGTATTCCACTTTATAAGGCTATCGAACACGTACAAAGCGAAAAGTCGGGCAGATTCCGAAAAGTTGCCTGTTCTTTGGCATCAGAGTTTATTGGTCTTTGCTCAGAGGTATGTTTGCCCACCGTGTTTGGTCTGTCTCTTTGCCAATGTTTCGTTCCTACTCTCGCTTCCATACCCTTTTCCTTCATCATATCTTCCTCCTTATTCTTCGTTATATCACCGAAACTAAACCCAACACGCAATTTCCAGATACGCCTCCGACTTGACTCCCGATCAAAAAGACGCTCTGCTAGACGTCATACGAGCCACCCCCCATCCTCAAATAGGCCCCGAAATCCGAAGAGAACTGGTCAACTCAGTGGTCAGAGGTGCAGCGAGGGATCAGGTTCAAGATGTAGAAATGTCCTAACTCGGTTTCGCTTGAGCTTAATATATTTTTTTCTTCATAACTTTAAACTTGATCCGCGTCCAGGTCGTCTTTGCTTGGCCCGTTGGTAACTTGTTGGTAACGCCGGTCAAATGGAACTAGACTCTCCCTCAGATGACCATGGAACTCATATCGATCACTCCGAAGCTCATCCGTCCTTTCTCTCTTCGTCAATCATGATTACTCTTTTCAGGTACCGGGACTCAATGTCTTGTGTTTTTCTTACTTGTGACCCATTTGCACACAAGGGTATCACCAGAAGAGAACCGGTGCTACCCAGCTTATACGAACCCAAAGTTATTTAAGGCACTGACCTGCTTTCCAGCCGATCTACTCACTTTACTGATTGTGTGTCAAGGTAGACTCACGATGACCAAACCCTGGAAACCCTCCAACCCAGTCCTATTCCCCATTGTTCTACTAGCTCTCTCTTCGCTTGTCCAATCAATCACAGTACCCTCTTCGTCGCCATCAAATGCAGCCAACATCGATAAATCTCTCGTTGCAGTATCGCTCGAGTTTTTTCGCGTTTCCTCAGTATACAACTCTTGCATCTACATCGACATGTCTGAGCAATATGGCTAATTTACGTGGTGCGCCAGTTGCTGTGAGGATTGGTGGGACTACTCAGTGAGTCTCTTAGCCTTCCTTCTGTTTTTCAAATCATCACTCACAAGCTTTGTCATCGTTTGTCCTCCCAGAGATCGCGCAACATACGATCCAAACCTCTCTTCAGCTGTGCAATACACGGTAGCCAGTCCCGCGGATGCTCCCACTTCTCTGACTTTTGGGCCTTCGTTCTTCACCCTCGCAGCGGGATTACCTGGGGATGTTACTGTTGGACTCAATAGACGATTGAATAACCAGGCAAATACTCGGAGTGCTGCTATTCAGGCCAAGAATACCATCCCTAGTTCGAAATTATTTGCGATTGAGTTGGGGAATGAACCGGAGTGTGAGTAACTTCTTGGATGTTTCTTGAGCACGTGATGCCGACATTTTAGCCATGCAGTCTATACTTCCAGTGATCCTATTGCAGGTGGTAAAGCATGGAATCAGAGCGCCGATGCAGCGAGCGAGCAGTCTTGGTTTAACGCTGTTTCTACCTCTGTGAGCCTTTTCTCCCAGTGCTTTGTCGATGCATCTCATTTTCATTGGGCCTTCTAATGTGAATTAGGTTGGAAATATCTTCCAAGGCGGAGTCTTTCTATCATGGGACACCTCGCCTCTCATATCTGCTCTGGGATCCGCCATAAGCCATGTTCACAGTATCTCCCGACATTCATATCCTCAATCTGCCTGTGGCGGTGCTAGTACAAATCTACAATCTCTCATGAGTCATTCGTGTGTTATGACCTTCCTTCTGCTTGTCTTGCCTCTCCTCTCAACGCTTGTAATAACAGAGGCATCGTATTATACACTAGTCAGTACAAATCAGGAGCCACGACAGTGCATAACGCCGGTCTCAGGTATTTCTTGGGGGAGACTAACTCTGGTAAGGCTGCATACTATCCGCCATTCATCCTCTGGACCGATTATTGTTCTTCTTACCAAACGTAACACAGCGACTTGCGGCGGCGGCGGAATCAGTCCTACGTTTGGCGCTGCATTATGGATCGTAGATTACGTGCTTCAAGGCGCCCTCAACGGCGTCGAAAGGCTCTACTTCCACCAAGGAACGATTGGTAATTGTGTGAGTGACATTTTTCATTCTCTCTGCTTTGAGACAAACGGTGACAATTTCTTGGCATCGAAATAGCAATACTGCTGGTGGGGAAGGTGAGACTCTTCAAACTTCTAGGTCAAACTGGTCCACCAATACCGTTTTTCAAAAAAGATTTACAACGGGGGCCCCAATGTACGGGGTTATATTCCTGAACGAATTTCTCGGGGCAGATGGAGCGAGGTTGGCCATGCTGGACAATGGGACCGGGGCAGTAGCTTCATACGTTGTATACAACTCTGCTAACGCACCCGTCCGTTTGTTGGTGTACAACTCGAATTATTATGATGGGACAGGGACGAGGTCAAGCACGTCTGTCTCTTTTACGGGTGGAGGAATACCTTCTAGTGGCACCAAGACTGCAAAGAGGCTCACTGCTCCGAACGCTACATCTCGAGTTGACATGGGTGGAACAGTTACTATTGGTGGAGGAGGAACAGTGAGTGCTCCTGATAATGCGCTAAAGATGGTGTTTAACATGCAATTTTCACGTCTAGTTCGACGGTAACTGTAATGCTATTGGGAATCAGGTCAAGGAGAACGTTGCGGTAAATGGAGGATCATTGACAGTGACTGTGAGTGCCTCTGAAGCACTGATATTGTATTTGTAAATGCTACACAACACTTCACCCTGTATATTTATAACCCAAACAAAGATCAGTGTTTCTTCTTTTTGGCCGAGCCTTTTTTGGCCCCGTGCTTTGGAACAGAACGGATGGCATTGAACACATCTCGCAATCCCGGATCCCTATCCATTGACACTTCGTCGGATTTTACTGCAGTAGAGGATGTCAACGAGGAGGCCTTTGTCTTCTTGGCAGGTAAACTGTCAAAGACTTCATCAATCTCGTCTTTGTGCGCTTTCTCCCGCTTCCGCTTTTTCGTTGATCCTACTGAACGATCCGGAGGCTCCTCGGTAGGAGTAGCAACAGTTTGTGCAGTCATAACATTGGAGTTAGGAGCCTGGCTTAGGCTCTTTTTGCTGGACTGAAGGTTCTTCCACTCTTCTGGTCGACGCAGTAGGAGATACAGGTTCAGATTACGACTGAAAAATTTGCCGTAATAGGAGCCAGCTAGAGCTTGTTCATAAGGAATGAGGGATTGACCAATCTTCTCCTACAAAACAGCGCCCATAAGTGAAAAGAAGGGAGATGAACGCATCAGATGAATACCTTGAGGTAGGTGTCTGCACAACCAAATATCCGATCACAGATACGACTTCCTATGCGGTCATCTGCTAAAAGATGAAAACTCCCAATAAAAGACATGCTAAAAGTTCGTTTAGACTTCGCCGTTACTGTTGGAGAATCGAGCAATGCGTCGATTACTCGGGATGCAGTTGGGTCGTGTGCGATTGCTATTCGTTCATTGATGTCCAGGGAAACAAGGCTGAACGTGGTGGACGCTGATATGAGTTAAGAATGACGTGGGATAACCACCTGCATACCTTTCAACCACAGCTTGATTGTGTGCCTCTGGAAGTTTGAGTAGGCTTTGCAGTAAGAGTGAACCCTGGACATTGGGCCGATCTCCATCCTTCCTATCATCCCGTTTTTGGTGTTTCTCACTCGTAGGATCGCCGTTTTTCGAGTTGTATGCCTTTACAAAAAGAATCAATAAAGTGCATGCAGACTATAATAGTACCTTACTTGAAGAGTTTGCAGACGCAACACGCACGGCACCAGTAATTTTCGGTCTTCCTGCGTTTCAAGACAGAAAGCAATAAAGATCGCCTGTAAATGGGATATAAATTGATCGCAGACCACTCGCTTCATAATGAAAACTACTTGCCTTCATTGCCTTGTCTTCCAGAGAGTGAAGAGACGCAGAACGATCCACAATTGCTCGCAGTACACCAGACCTGTTTGAGGCTGGAAAGTTCGTTGTGAGTCACCGCTCCAGCCCATAAAACCGATTAATGACACACTGATAATCTTCTCCCATGAATCCTTCAATTCTTCACATGCATCTTCAAGCTGCACAGCACTTGCACGTTCCAGAGCTTTGGCAACCACGAAATTCGCCACAGGATGAGCACCAAGTCGGGCAAGCCTGCCTTTCATATACGCGTTCCAGATAAGGGAGAAAGCTTTGTCGGATGATCGTGTAACTATAATCTCGAGGAGATGAGAGGAGGTAGGGTCTCGGAACAATGTGCCCAGATAGTCCGAAGGAACGATTTCCTCAGCGCCCTCGTCTAGAATTAGAGCAGTCAGTCGATGAACATCGTTGTCGGGGAAGAAAGGCGCACTAGCTGCAGATATGGCACCCATTGTAATTCTATCCATCAGCGACTTGGGTTCGTCAGCCATGCCTTGCGTAGACTCTACTGCAAGGAGGATCTAGTCAACTGCGTTTAACAGAAAGGTCATTTCACAAAGCGGATGACTCACAATCAAGCATGGACTAGCAACTTTGTCGGCTGCTAGAGCTCTGATCTCGTTGTCACCAAGTTCTTTCCTCAGAGTATCCACGAAAGCGCGTGCTTGGTTCTGAAACTCTGGTAGTGTCTTGCGAATTTGCCCTTCTTTCTCTTTGCCCTTGCCTTTGGCGTCAAAGACGGATTTGAGTTGACCTTGCTTCGCTTTCCACGCTGAGCTCTTTTTTGAACGCATACTGGCTGGTGAAGAATTATTGGCGGTCGATGAAGCAGTCGGGCACAGCAGCGCAAGAAGCGCCCGTATAACATGAGATGCAAATGGGTCCATAATCAGGGAGCTTAGAGAAGGAAGCAGTTCCTGCAATTGAAACGACGTATAAGTGATAGTCTGAAGAGAAATGGCACGACGGAAGACCAACTTCACATATATCGAGAATCAGTTGAGTCATCGTTCGTAGTTCGCCCTTATCAGAGTCGTCTGGGATAGAAGGAAATATGCCCATGACCTTTACAGATTCCGTCAGAATGGGTTTATGTTTGGAGGGCTCTTGAGTACGCACTTCGCGGGATATTGTCTCGGCAGCTACAGTTATCATTGTTTGACACACATGCGAAGCAAACCGATGTTTGACAAGGACATCATATCTTTAAGGATAGAGTGTTAGAATAAAGGTCAAGGCTAATCCAAGAAGCACTCACGAGCCACACATACTGTCCATAAACACCCTTCTCACAAAATCATCCATGGAATAGGCCATACGTTCAAGAACCATTGAGCAGTCCATATCAGTTGCTAGCTGTTTTTCTTTGCCAGTCATTTCCGTCAAGGCAGCCATGAAGAACATTCTCTTCTCTGGATATCAGAATCGTCATTTGCACCACATAGATAGTTTCGAGGTCATGACTTCGTACCAGCATTTGGGTCACTATTTTCATCGACCACTAACCTCTCCTCCTCACCTTCCTGCCAGTCACAAATTTGAGTGTCAACAGTTCGGAAGTAGGCCTTCACGTCCGTATCCACGTATCCAAAAGGCGCTTCTAGATTGTAGTCGTCTTGAGAAGGCGCTGAAATGATCCAGGAAGGTCCAACTTCCGGCTGAACTTCAGTATTCGGTTCTTCTGCTTCAAATTGAGGCTCTTCGAAACTGTCGGCTTTCTTCTTGTTTTTCTTTCCGCGTTTACGATGTTCTCGGGGCATTGGGAATGAGATTTAGATGGCAGTGAAGTGGACGAGACGAACAGAAAATTTCGCTACGACCGGATTTGGAAGGTGCAACTCACGTATTTCACTAGAACTTACATGTATGAAGGTATGTATTCCCTTCTTGACTACAAGCACAATAGTATTGGCAGTAAATATAGATAGTCCTGAACGAAAGGTCTAACGCGTCACACATTTTCACTTCAGACTGAGTGTAGAATATTTTACGGTATAGTATGGGAATGAGACTTCAATATTTCAATGAGTAGCAGAATATGGATATGCTCCTAGTACCGTGATTGTATGTATGAGTGCTTATGAGTCCGAGTCCGAGTCCGTGGAGTACTACAATGAGGTCCAAATGTGTGAGAACGAACGTGAAGATAAGAATGAAGATAGACCAACGACCGACAAGCTGAGCACGACTGCATCGCCGTTAGCAATGCGTCCTATGGCCACAAGAGAGCTTCAAGTTTCTAAACACCTTCCTCGCAGCGTGCTTTGTTCTAGTCCAGGATTGCAAAGTAGACTTGGTGCATGTTGTACTGCTTCTTCCGTCGTCAACGCTTGGACTAAGCTCTGGCTGGAACGGAGGCATTACGATTGCTTCGTCAGAGCTGGACATGCTGGAGTGATCTGAGCCGTCGTATCTGAGACTACTGATCCTCCAACGACGCGGATCGCTGAGCTCGTCCGAAGAGGAGGAAGCCGAGCGGCTAGCAATGGAAGAGAAAGAAGCTTTCTTGGAGTGAGCATTTGACCTGGAAGACACCAAAGACTAGGTCAGGACGAAAGAAATGAAAGTGTTTGCGACCGCATATACTCACCCAGACTTGTCAGTAACAACCTTCCCGTAAATCTTGGTAAATTTCGCCAACAACTTCTCCGCAGACATATCGACTTTCCTTTTACTTCTCAACGCAGCCGGCATGTCCCAAACAACGGGTGACGCGGGAGATCCCACTACTTCCAGAACCTGTGTCTTCCACTCGTCATTCGTTGATCCCGTGAACGATTTTTGATCTTCGAGGCTAACTTGATCCCAAAACGATTTCGAATCTGTCCTGGAGAACTCCTCGATATCCGCGAGATCCATGTCGGATTCATAGGTGCGAAGGTTAGGACACAATTTCAGCATGCGGCACACAGATGCGAGAGGAAGGCCATAAACTCGGAGGTGACGAACGCCGGAAAACAGAGGAATGATGAGTATATCCCGCATGGCATCTTCATACTGGAGAAAGGGAGAAGCCTTGTACGTGAAGAAGAACTCGAGAGTCGTGACGGAGGAAGGAAAGGGGACATTGGTAGTCCAGATGGAGAAAATTTTCTCGCGCTTGAAAGGGAATATGGCGGAAATATCTGATCGGTCGACGATGTCGAACGAGAATCGATGAAGGTGCGGTAAATGACATTGTTTGCCTCCAACATTGGCGTCACGTTGTAGGAACTCGACTACATCAGACACCGCCGAAGCCATCGCTCCACTAGCGAGATCCTTTCTGAACGTGATAGAGCGACAGTGGAGGTCGTGCACCCTATTGCCGTACTTGTTGTACATGAGCGATTGACCACTGAGGATCTGGAGGAGGTAGGAAGCATAGCGGGCGCGTAAAATGTACACGTCTTGAGCAGAAACTTGCATGTAAAGCAATATCCACGTTGTGTTGACGAGCATAGAGTTGCACATGAAAGAGATGCGCTCATCAGGGGAAAGCGGCAGAGACCAGTACTCTTGGACAATTTTCTCGAGTATTTCATTGGGGAACGGCGAGTTACTTTGGAGGCCTGATTGAGGAAGTGATTGAATAGACATGGTCGGATAACGAAGAGCACGCTCTTGAGCTTTTGAGAGAAATTTCAGTCAGTATCCCCATTTCAAGGGCTCAGTATAGATGTTGATATCTCACCAAGAAAGGGTAAAAAGACAGTCAAAATCTGTTTATGTAGTCTGGAAAGAAGAAGAGAAACGCGAGAACCGGCACGCGGGAAAGAAGATAGCGATGTGGTGGTAAGGTGGAAAGACGCGTAGAACAAGCGTTACGGTTGATGTTTTTGTAGCCAACTGCGATTACATCATAAGTATGCAAGAGTCTGAAGCACTGTAGTATACATGTGTGATATAGCCAATGATGATTGCAAAGGGGATTGAAAGTTCGTTTCGGGGAGTTTGGGGTTTTCTGACCTCTTCCTCGAAGATAGCCTGGGGACCAATCGCTCAGTTCAGGTTGGTATCCAGGCTACCTCGAAGAAAGAGATTTCTTAATCTAGAAATCGATTTCTGGATCTATTTCCTCCGTCAAGATGTGAAGACCTCGAAGACGAGTCCGAGACGAGTCAGATACTTTAACTTACTTTGACCCTAGTCTGAGAGTAATGTCGTTGCTCCATGGTCGCGTTTAAGTACTCTCAGACTGGATTCCGGGCTAGTGGGAGGCTGCTGGTAGAGAGAATTTAAAGTAGGAGAAAGTAGAGTACTAGCTAGGACGTGTCGGTCTGGAAAGACTTGGCAACAACCGCTCGAAAATAATTTTACCAAGTACATACAGGCCAGACCAATTACTGCTACTACGTACAAGTTCTCCATAATTATCGATGACATCTTGTCCACTCTAGCGTACAAAGGATAATAAGAGTCCAGTCAGTAGTATAAACCCGAATAGTAGTCCATCATCTCCGAATCAATGTCATCTTCGTCGTCCTCTGAGTCGTGATAGTCAAAATACTCCATCCCGTCCCATGAAACGTCTTGACAAATTTCCCGCAAACTATCAACGTCACCTCTAGAAAGATTCATGCACGTCTCCAGCTGCAATCTCTTAACCTTTGCCTTGGCTTCAAACCTGTTCATAAGAGCGTCTTTCAAAACCTCCAATTCCAGACGAGTCGAGTCCCGGTCCGAATCAAAGTCAACATCGCTCAACAAAAGGGTCTTCAGCGAAGGAAAGAAGACAACGCTGTTCGACTTCGTGCTGGTGCGGGCCAACTCCCTAAAAACGTCGGCAGCGCCGTAACAGTGCTGTACCTGCAGTACTTGTACTCGCTCCATAGAGAAGAGAAGCTTCTGCAGAGAGGTCTTTGTAATGAAATTCCAGGTGATATCGAAAGAAAGGGAACGAATGTGGGTAAGAGGGGATATGGTTTTCAATATCTTGACTGCGAGCTCTGCCGTTGGCACTCGGTTTATGCTGATCTCCATTACAAATTGCAACCAGGGAGTGCTTGGATCATGTCCCGCGGAAATACTGAGTCCTTGGTATCTGGAACAAATGTTTAGAGAGCGAATCTTGGAATGCAACCGACGACGATATTTGGAAAGATGAGACAGCATAGGCGAGACTTTCGCCAGGAGAACTGCATCATTGACATTGTCGACTAAGCAGATGAAAGACATTGTTGTTGTGGAAGGGAATGATATGTGTTCCAGGAAATTTGCGCAAGAGGTTACGTCTCCCTTCAACATAATAGAGGATAACTTTGGAAGCGCAGCGCCCACAGTGAATGGAATGGTGTCTGCTGGCAATACGCCTCTGAGCTCCAAAACTTCAAGACCGGGCATACGCGCGAGCACATCAGTGAGTTGTTGTAAGGAAGGAGAAGTGGTTGGAATAGTAATAGTTATCTTGAGAGACGTGAGGTTCTTCAGTAGGCCAGATTCCCATGGTAAACGAAAGTTGCGCATGTGCAGGTGCCTGAGACGAGGTGCATAGCCGTTCATAAAGTCCAAGGGAAGGGGGACGATATGCTCCGGAACCCCACAAATATGCTTTGTGCTGAGGGAGAGAGTATGTAGCAAGGGTACGTCTTGATCGATGACAACGGGGAGCATTTCCAGTCTTCCATCCAACTGCAAGAGGCAAGAATTGATACACAGGTCTAGCTCACTGATGCGAGACATGTGCTGTAAGGCGGTCGTGACGGCATCCGTCGCTTTGGCGTCGAGGAAGAGGTCAGACGTTACTCTGACAGTCAATGGCGCCGCCTTGGACCGTCGAAGCATCTCTGGTACCCAGGCTGGCTTGAAGAAGTCAAGAGTGCTCCATAACGCAGGGTCAGCCAAGGCTACGTCACGCCAATGGCTGCAAACATAGGAAACAGTGATGAATGACCAGGAGCGACCAAGCTGTGCCTTGTCATTGATGCATGAAATGCAGAACCGAAAAATCCTGGATAAGAGCTCGCTCGGAAGTGAGTTAATGGGCACGAGTTTGTTTCGGAATTGATAGAGTTGTCTAATTTCCTCAAGGTGTTTCTCAACCTGTTGGTCAATCGTATCAATCTGAGGGTCTGGAAACTGATCAGAATGAGTGTACGCTTTATCGACACGCCAACACTCACCTTTGACCATACGAGGATGACGGCAAACTACGCTCATAAAGTAAACACTGATTTCGCTCTTTCTTGAGTTGAGGTCCACGATGGCTCCAGGTACTGAGGAGTGTTCCAACGTTGTGCTGGTGGAAATTGAGGGAAAGAACGGGAATTGAGGTTCTAACGCGACGCTGTTGGAAGTCGGGAAGCAAGACGCGCCGAGACCGTGACGCGTCATAGACCCTTTTGAACCTTCCACCTCCTGCCAAAGTGCATACAGCAATTCATATTATAATCAACATAAACTATTTATTATTATTCCTTAGAGTCCCTTGAATCCTTTGTCTACCAAGCGCATATACCCGCTTCGTCCGGGTCAGAGCGCTCCAACTCTTCGATCCCATCCCATTAAATTGCAACATCTGCGCAAAACTTCCGCAACGACTGAACATCCGTCCATTAAATTGCAACATCTGCGCAAAACTTCCGCAACGACTGAACATCCGTCCGCGACAGATTGATGCACTTCTTGATAACTACTGTCCGAATCTTTGCTTTAGCCGCAGACCTGATCATGGGCGCGCTCTTTAGCATTCGAAATTCCTCAGAAGTATAGTCCCGGTCCGAATCAAAGTCGACACCCATCAATGAAAGCGTCTCCAGCAAAGGGAAGGCGAAAATCCGTCTCGACTGCACCCCGATATAACTGAGCCCCCTGAAAATATCCGGGGCGCCGTCGTATGAACCCTGCACATGAAGTATCTCGACTTGCTTCAGAGGCTGCAGTAGCTTTCTCAGCGAAGCATCGGTGACGAAGTTGCGAGGGACGACGAGGTCAATGGAGCGAATGTGGCTTAGAGGTGTTATGGCCTCCAACGTCTTGGCTGCGAGTGCTGCAGGCGGCATCTTTCCCGTATAAATCTTCATAACCAGCTGCAGCCAAGAGATGTCGAAGGAATAGGGATTGGAGAATATCCTACGGCGATACTAAGCTCCGGGTACCTGGAATGGATGTGCAATGACTGTAGTTCGGGTTGACATCGCCATCGAATCCTCTTGATATGGGAAAGCATCGGGGAGACTAACTCAAGAAGAAGGGTTTCGTTGGCACTGGCAAATGTGCAGATGAACGACATCGTTGTGGTATAGGGGAATGCAATGCATTCTAGCAAATTGGCGCAAGCGGCAAGATCTCCTTCCAAGCGAATTCCGGAAAGACGCGGGAGTTGAAGAACTTCAACTGATGAAATGTTGTCCATGGGCAAAACATTGGTGAGATCCAAAACCTCCAGATCGGGCATGCGAGTGAGCACATCAGTGAGCTGTTGCAATGAAGGGGTATTGAGTCGTCTAGAGAGGGATATCTTGAGGAAAGTAAGATTCTTCAGCAGGCCCGAATCCCAGGGCAAATGGAAACCATCCAGCTGTAGATGCCTGAGACAAGGCGCGTCGCCGTTCATGAAGTCCACGGGTAGAGTAACCATGAAATCACGATGGCTACAGACATGTTTCAGCGAACTGAGGCAAAGAGTATGAAGCAAGGGCGCAGGTTGATTGATAGCAACGGGTAGCATCGTCATTGTCCCCTGAGGAGGTTGCAAAATGCAAGCAGAGAAGTACAAAGTCAGCTCGCTGACATGGGACATGTGCTGAAGGGCAGTCGTGATGGCATGGATTCTCTTAGCATTGAGTGGAAGCTTGGGCGTTACTCTGATACATAATGGCGCCATTTGAGAGCGTACCAGCATCTCCGACACCCAAGCTGGTTTGGAGAAATCCAAGATGCTCCACAGCACGGGGTCAGCCAAGGCCACATCTCGCCAATGACTGCAGATATGAGAGACTTTGACGAAGGACCAGGAGCGAGCGGGCGGTGTCTTGTTGTCGTCCCATGCGACTGTAACACAGAACCGAAACATGATTGAAAGCAATTCACTGGGTAGGAAAGTCGGCATCTGTTGAGTGCAACAATTCCTTCTGCAAATTTCTGAACTTGTCGATCCATAAGACAAATTTGCGGGTCTGGTAGACCTGTCAGCACGCTACTACAGCTTTCAAGACGAGTCTCGCTCACCCATACTATCGTTGATACCTGCCGAACTCTTGAGCTAAAAACCGGGCCAAACTAGCTTCTTCTTGACCCTGAGGCACCAATTGGGCACCAAAAAGTGGACAGGACGTCTTGGAACGTAGCGATGAACTGATGGTGGTGGCTGGTGGTGGTCGATGTAAGAGCTGAACGTTGAACGTTGAATGTTGATTGCCGTAACGAGTAACGACTTTCCATTCTGGGAATGATAAAGTCTTGTTGCAAAAAAAGGTTGCTACAGTCTTACTCATAGGCCTGCAAATGAGTTTCGGTAACTATATGCACTGGAAATTACAAGAGCAATTATCTACTAGTAGAGCAGACCAATTCGTTACAAAAGTCCATATCATCAAATGTCGTGAACAACAAAGGAGAGACGAGTTCTATATACAGGCTAAAATCCGAATCACTAAAGTCCAAAAGTCCATTCCATCATACGTAAAAAATTCTTTCAGAAATGTATATAGTCAAAAGCAACACAGACTCCCTCGCTTTCGCATCTGCATAACAAGTCCGTTTCGACAGGGAGTCTTTGATACGTCATCATTTTGAACTCCTTGAAACCTATCTCCTTCACGGCCATCCTGCTGCTAATGAGATCTGCTACCACTGAAGCAGAGCATTTACTCCCATTGCATTGGATGTTCATTGAGTGGGCCAAGGGAAGTAGAGTCGATTTCAACGATTTATGGACGAGTCCTTTCAGGAGATTGTCAGATATCGGGTCATTCGCTCCATCGCCAGCATTGAAACGGAGGTCAACGGTGTTCAGGAAAGGCACCACCGACAGACAGTCAATGACATGGGATTCCGCCAAAGGAAGGTATGAAAGATGGAGGAATGTTAATGACGGGCCCATACGTTTCAAAAACGACATAAACCTGGAGTGACAGCGATTCCAAATTTCGTTCCCAGTCCATGAATGGAGAAGCCATTCGATTCGAAGTGAGGAAAGCATTGGCAGGTCTAGTTTGTCGAAGAATGAGACAAGACAAACCGCAGCTTCACCTGCTGGTACCTGGTCACTGGAATCGTGTAGTGTCAAGCTGAATTCTGACAGCGCTGGCAAAGAAACCCGCTCTAAATTGCGATGAGCGTCGCAATCAAAAGCCGTATTGACATCCAAGGTACAGCTGGACAGGTTGATGGCGCCGCTGAGGATATCCAAGCAACTGTCGAGACTCATTGCTTGACGAGGGTCGCAAGCGACATATAGAGAGGTAAGGCGACTCCAATTGATCCCCAACTTCTGAACATCCAAGACTTTGGATGTATCGCAACTTCCCCGTGTGGTCATGGCGAACGAGGTCAAGACTTGGAGATCATGGGGAGATGCATCAAGGACGGGATCAACGCATTCCCTTGGAATCGAGAGTTCTAGGAGCCGCAGTCGTCTTTCCTGATGAAGAATGAGGGAGAGGATAGTGGATGCAACCTGGCTCTGTTGCTGAGATGATTCACATGTCAGCTTCACTGACAACGGATATGCTTTCGACAGCCGAAGCCATGTCCGCACACCGGTGAGAGCCCTTTGTTCATCTTCTCGACGATGAGCACCAGACAGATGGACCTGAAAGGATGACCAAATTTTCGGAGTGGACAGTATTATTGCTTTCCAGGCTTGGCAGACCGAAAGGAGAAGTAGTGGTGCCTCATTTCTGCTGAAACGAGTAAAGGAGTTTGTTGAAAGGCAATGATAGAAGATTTCGGACTGTAGTTCATTGGGAAGGTTTTTGAAATGCATGTTCGAGTCACGGTACCTGTACCTGAGTAGACAAGATTATGTATGACGAAGGTTGGAGGGCAAGGTGGGAGGTTTGGAAACATACCACAGGTGACGAAGTATTTATTGTTCCAAAACACAACGAGTCACCACTTTAAAAGCAGTACATGGAATGCGTTGCCGTTAAAACGGATAGCGAAATGAAGCTTATCCGACGAGACAACGGCAAGGGGATAGGGGGAATATTAAAGCGAGGGACTAAAGTAAAGGGGATCGGTGATTCTCCGTTGCGTGAAGCTCAGCATTTATACTGGTGACGCTATATATGGAGCTGGGGGGCATGAGAACTGTAGCCAAGCATGATGTAGCGCAACTGTAGGCACATCAAAGTCAATACGAGCATGATGACGTCTACCGGTACAATTTTTATCGTGAGCCTCGTGGCTCCTAACCAATTCACATGCACGCCCACCGAGTCAACGAAAACATAAGGGTTACTTCTGAGAGGAAGCTTGCTTGCTAAGATTTCGCCGAGACGCGGAGAATGAAGACGTGTGATATTCACGGTGAATTTCGATGAGTTCGGCTAATTATCTACAAATCAAAAGCAGTGCTCCAAGGAATGTATAATTAAAGTGATCTGCGTACAGACATGTCGGAGTGCCCCAACACTCTACCAATCAGATCGATCGTTCCTTGGAGCTGGTACTATAGCCAGGGCTCAGAAAAAATTTCCGAAATCGTAAGCTTCATCGCCAGAGATAGCCTTTTGTGACTTGGCAGAGGTATTAGTTCCACTAGGATCTTGCTTGCCTTTTGGAGCTTTCGCATTGGTTTTCAGTGCAGACTTGATCGGCTTGACGGATGGCTTGACGGATGGCTTGACTGGATTCGGTTTACTCACCGAGGCAAAGGCAACTTTCTTGCTCGGTGGTAGAACCATTTCCGCTGTCCGTTTCCGCTTCTGCTTTCGGGATAGTGATGGCAGTTCCTCCTCCACCTGTTCCTCTTCTTCTTCGTCCTCGCCTTCTTCCTCGCCATCTTCACTATCATCTTCTGCCCTATCATCTTCACCTTCTTCACTGTCCTCTTCCTCATCAACCTCGTCTGGCACCATCCGTTCGTCTTCTTCTTCTTCACTACTACCCTCATTCCCATCTTCATAAAGTCGCTCCAGCTCCACCTTTCTGGAATCCACCTCGCCTGGTGTGAGTCGTACGAGTCCTACAGCCTTTCGCATAACCTTTCTAGGCTGAAGTGTTGAATGAATAGAGCTGTCTTTGGCGTACATACTTTCCAGAAATACGCCATCGGATGCGTTTTTGCCTTGAGTTGCATTTTCCGCAGGAGGCGGCGCCTTCCATTTTTCCACCGAGTTAGGAGTAGTGTACCAGTGTATCTTTCCCATGCTCCAATCTCGCAGCACGGCCTTGGAAGCAGCTGTAAGATCCAAGACTCCTTTCTGTGGAATGAACGGAGTGAAGCGAAGCGAATCGGTTCGAGGAAGGGTTGAAATCAGGACGTCCGTCAGTCATGCACTGGAATGAAAACAAAGGAAAATGGAAGGTTTACCTTTCTAACGAATTGCTGCGCTCGAGC
Organism: Tetrapyrgos nigripes; assembly: GCA_013368315.1. Lineage (NCBI taxonomy): Eukaryota > Fungi > Basidiomycota > Agaricomycetes > Agaricales > Campanellaceae > Tetrapyrgos > Tetrapyrgos nigripes. The sequence continues at coordinate 227,304 of JAACJM010000050.1, forward strand.
CATTCCCGATAAGAATGAGTCTAAATCCCCCTTGATGAATGTAGGAAGACTGTAAAGCAGCATGAGGTCCTCGGCGGAAGAACGCGATACCAACTGCGCGACTAAGTTCCGGGATGCATGAGTAAGATGGAGGAACGGGAGAGAGAAGAGAGAGAAAGACAAATCGAGGATGCTCACCACAACTAGAGGGATCCTTCAATCTATCGATCCTGCCCTTATTCCGGAGAAGAATATCCCGAGCGCGAATCTTCTCTGCATCATGCGCAGTCTTATCGACCTCCCACATTAATCCAGGGGTATCTATCACTTGGATGATTTTGCCTTCTATATCGAGCGTCACCTCTTGAGGAAGCACTGTCGTAGTCGGACCTCGAGACGAAGAAGATAGGGTGTAGACGGGTAGAGCAGTTTTCCTGAGAAGAGAGTTGATGAAGGCACTCTTTCCAACCTGTGCTAGCGTCAGTTGGATGAAGGGAATGAGTCATGCAAACAACTCACATTGGTTATACCAACGACGGCTACAGTCGTATTCTCCTTGTCTTTTGCCCAATGTCCGAGACACTCCAAGATAAAGTCAAGACCAACCGCATCGTTAGAGGGCTCCTTAGCCTTTCCCTTGCCTTTGGCTTTGATACCTGCAGGTATCGAAGGGTTGCCAGGCAGACACGACGAAGCCGAATGGAACAGGAACGTAGGGTGTTCTCGACGAAGATATGCAGCCCATGCGACAGCAGATTCCTGAGGACATGCGTCTGTGACAAGTATTAATCAATGAACACGCCAGAGTGCAGAGCGAACCTTACCAATCTTATTGAGCACAAACATCATCTTCTTACCAGGCTTGGAAGCAACCACTTGTTCCAAATGCGAACTGCGAAAAGACAACGGGTCTCTAGCATCCAAAACCTGAATGATAATGTCGGATTGATCCAACACGGCTTGCAGATGAGGTAAATCGCGATTAATGAGCATGGGCACGCCTTCATCCTCGTCCTCTTCGTCTTCCACCTCAGCTTGTAGTGGTTTAGTCGTAGCTTTGGCCTTGATGAGCCTTTTTGCACCAATGGTCGCGACTCCTTCAAAGTCTTCGTCATCGTCGTCGCCATCTTGAGCCGTTCCGATGTCGTTTGCCTCGTCCTCTTCATTTGTTTGTTGTAGCCCTTTCTTGGCATCTTTTCTTCGCTGTTTCTCTCCTGCAGCCTAGCAAGACAGAAAAAATTGAACAAAGCTCGAAAAAAAAAAATGGAGAATGACAGTAAACGCACCAATCTCCTTTGCTCCGCTACCTCTGCCAAAACCTGATCCTTGAACGGGAAGTTGTTCGGGATGCCAGGGTCTTTCTTATGTTCTATACGCTCAAATGAGATTATGACCCAAGGTTTTGACGACAGACGCACTCGACTTCCACTGAGGATTAGGATTCTTCTTTGCTTGTTTTGCTTTCTTCTTCTTACTTTCTCGTACTTTGTTGTGGACTTTGCGCCTGTCGTTGGTCGTTCCACGCTTGCTCGTCTCTGGAAATGAGATGGATTAAATTGACTGTATATGCATCTGGAAAGACTACTCACTCTTCCTGATTCGAGGCATCTTTACTTTTCAAGAGGAGAAGAAGCAAAAAATTTGGCAGTGATTATGTAACTTCGACTCAAGTGAGCGCTTCGAGTTGGAACTTGGTTGCCCTCCTCAGCGATTCTGCAAACGTCCTCACAGCACTCATACCCGCAAAACACTAGGGGCCCACAGTATGTAGTTAAAATAGAGGAAACAGGGATCATTTATTAGCAGCTTCTCCACCGACGAATACAAAGATATCCATAAAAGTACATAAACATGAGAAAGTGGACCTACAGACTGTCAGTGTCATCAGAAACGACTTACCTGCATCAGATTGTACCACTTTGCATACATTTGCACTGTACTTTAGGCGCCCACAACGGTCGTTTGTTCACACTTGCATCGCCTTGGGTTGGATTTGCCTTGGATACGTCGATAGGTGTCCACAGCACCGGTACCAATCGACCACCGAGTAATGCCGTTAGTACAAAGGCTGTAGAATTAGGCAATAGAAGCCTTCTTCACTCTTGATTCCTTCCCTTCCTTATCACGAGAGGTTTGACATTTGTAAAGCGTACGCGCATTAGATGTGCATTGAAGATGAGTGTACTTGTACTTGCAAAATGAAAATTAGAGGGACGAAAGCGAGAACGAGAACGATAACTAGACAAAACTTGACGAGACAAGACAACTTGATAACTTGGAAGGGATGTTCCAGGCTTCTTTTGTGTGAGTGAGTGTGTGTATGCGTGGCACATATTTTTTCTTTTCCTTTTCGCCAATTGCCATTGCCATTGCCATCTTGCACACGAACGGCCTATGTCGTGGTAACGGCACCTCTTCACTTGAACCATTGAACCATTTCCCTTGATCCTTCCGGCATGCATTGAATGACTGGAATGGCCAGAGGGCGCCAATTACCATCGAGGCTCAGCCCTGGAATCAGCTCGGGGATCAGACCTAGGATCGTCGTACTCCCTTGGAACCCTCGACGGGCTGCTGCCACGAGGGGGACTGCGAGAGTAGCTCCGGCGGCGTCGATACTCGGGGAGTGAGCACGGCGAGGAGGAGGGCTTCGACGTTCACGCCAGTCTCTGCTGTCTCTTCCATAGTAATCTCGATCCCTGTCGTCCCGTCGACGGTAATGATCACGGTCCCGATCCCGGTCTCTGTCACGGTAGTCCCTTTCATCACGGCCACGATACGAGTCGCGTTGCCTGCGGTGACCCATGTACTCTCCAGGAGTAGGAGCATGAGGACGGTCGGTAACCGAATAGTCGACACGGATCCTTCGGCCATTTAGGTCCTGCGAGAGATGAGATCCACGTTTGAAAGAAGACATTGACAAAGACACTTACGACACCATTGAGCTCCTGGATGCAACGAGTAGCTTCTTCAACGGTTGCCATCTTGATGAAGCCGAACCCACGAGAACGGTCAGACTGTAAAGGAGTTGGATGGGCATCTCAACTAAGGAGCTTGATGAGGTGGAGAACTTACCCTTTGATCATAGACGATGGTGACCTTTTCGACACGTCCGAAGCGACTGAATTCTTCATCCAGATCACGTTCTTGAGTGCGGATGCTCAGCCCAAAGACACCGAGCACGTTGGACGGATTGGGGGGCTGAAGCTACGTTGAGTCCAGTAAGAAGAAAAAACAGGACAGGAGTGAGACCTACGACTGGGGCATTAGCAGGTCGTCTGGGTGGAGGCGAGCGTCTTCGGTATGGACTTCTGTAGCCGTTTTCGCGAGCAGGGCTCCTGGAACGCGAGCGCCCACGAGGAGGAAGGTCACGGTCGCCTGGAGGAGGAGGCGGAGGCGGAGGCGCTGAATCGGGGTAGTCCTGGGTGTAAGGGTCGGGAGGAAGAGTGTTTTCTGCGTACTGCAAGGTAGAAGACATTGAAGGAGATGGTGGACTAGAAGGAACAGTGTGACTCACCATGTTGGAGTTCAAGCGGGCCCGGGTATTTACATTTGTTTACCAAAGCGATGTCTCCCCAACTAGCACCCACAACGTTGCATCCTGAGCCTGGCAGCAACCTGGCAGTGTCTGGGCAACGCACATCTTAGTCTGCATTTGGTCTACGTTCCTCAAGTTATTAGAACTTTCAGAAGTAGTGGCATGTAATAAAATGTAAGTACTGTACATTGTGGCCATAAAAAAAACTGCCAGGGAAGATTATGATGGCTATTGGACCAAAAACGTTGGGTAGTCTTTCAAGCACATTTTGAAGATGTATTTCAAAGGTATGTAGACATGAAATTCGAATTCCTTGAGAAGGACTCAAGAACTTGAAGGACTCTTGAGTTTTTGCCGCGAATTTTGCCGCCGTGTGAATTGTGGCTTGGTACTGTACAGCTAGATCACCCTCTTGCAAACTAGCGAAACAAGCCCAAACACATTTTCCGGCAAGAACAAGAAGATGGTGAGCTCGTCGTCGCCGTCGGTCGCGCCAAGGAACTGTTCTGATGGGTATGCCTAGGGTATCGACATTACACGCCATCACGTCAAGAAGGGCCAACGTACCGCTCCCAAGAGCGAGGATCCCTACCTTCTCTTGCTGGTCAAGGTATGTATAGTGGACTCTTTTTTGTTGGGACCATCATGCTCATATTCCTCAGCTCTACCGTTTCCTGGCCCGCAGGACAGATTCCGATTTCAACAAGGTCCGTTTTGCTTCCAAACCGAAACTATGCGCAAAGTCCAATTATTCCTTCCTTCCCTATAATAAACACAGGTCATCCTCCACCGCCTTTTCCTCTCCAAGATCAACAAACCCCCCATTTCTCTCTCTCGCATCGTAAAAGAGACCGAGAACACCCCCGACCTGTCCTCAAAAATCATCGTCAACGTTGGAACTGTCACTGATGACATTCGTCTCCTTGAAGTTCCTAAACTCACCGTCGCCGCTCTGCGATTCACCCAGTCTGCCAAGGACCGTATCTTGAAGGCTGGTGGTGAGATTCTCACCCTTGACCAACTTGCTACCCGCGCACCCACCGGTTCCAACACCGTCTTGTTGCGAGGAAAGAGGAACTCTCGTGAGGCGGTTAAGCACTTTGGTATGGGCCCTCACAAGCACAAGAAGCCTTACACTATTTCCAAGGGCCGCAAAGTATGTTTTTCTACATATTTCATCAACGAGAATTTTTATCTAACTGTGATTTTCCTTCTAGTTCGAGCAAGGTCGTGGTCGCAGAAAGTCTCGTGGTTTCAAGGTGTAAAGGGATGGGTGTATCTCAAAATCAAACCTGCAGCCGGAGCAGGTCAGAGTGGGTGGTGTGTTGGATGGTGTTCCCTATGCTTTTTATGTCATGGTATCCTTTCGCTCTATTGTACGCTCCATGCACACCCTATGTTCGGCAACATTCTTGCGCTCTTGTACCATGTACTTGACTGTCTGCGGTTGGTCACCATCCATAATGTTGAGGTCGCAGTTCGAAAATTACAACCAACCTTCAGGCTGTCTCCAGCGATATGTAAAATAACGTTGACTGAAACGACTGCTGTACTTGGCCGACCTGTTGACGCGAGCATTTCTCGATAATCAACGCATTCGTGTACAGGGCTGTCCACTCTCGTAGAGGAAACGAATGACAGTGACTTTGATACTAGAGTAATAGCATAGAGGAGGGAAGATACTTAAATACATACATGCGCGAGTCGTAAGTATACAAGTAAGAAAAGACAGGAAGTGGGCGATATCATAAAAATGCCTCAAGGCATACTTTGTCCGTCGTTAGACGCTGACCCCCCCCCATACATTCGTATGCTCACCATCACTGAGATGGGAGAATTTGCCCGAGCAAGTTCTGCAGCATAGAACGTTGTATAGCGCGTTGTCTTTCTTTGCTCCAGCTGGGCAATAACATAATCAAGATCACAATACAGGCTCTCCAAATTTGTAGCGTGCACTAGCTCAGATGTCGGTAGTGAGGAAGAGTCTAATGGGGGAGTATCTCGTGGAGCGGTGTTGATATATAGTCCCAGGCGTGTAAGGTGTAGACAGAGACGGGTAAGGGGGAAGATAGCCCAAATACTCGTCCTTTTATTGCCACTCAGGTCTCTGCCAGTGCCCACCCAGTACGAAATATTGAGCTCTTCCAACCTAGGCCATGCTAGTGCCAACGTAGTGAAGTCCGAGTCAGACATGTTGAGAGGATTGCGTGAGTGTAAACGAAATATCGTGATGTGACTGCACGCCAAGAGGGGATGCAGAACATCGAAGCCATCGATATTGGTATTCTCGACTTCATCATCACTGAAATCCAGATCCAATTCCCTGAGGACAGAGCATTGAGAGATGCACTGGATGAGACAGTTGCAACCATTCCGGTCAGTCGAATTGGCAACGCCAAGGTGAAGGATTTGTAGCCGATGGAGAGGAGGAAAAAAGGGAACGAGCGTCACGTTGCACTCAACTCGGCTGACGTGCAGCTCTAGAAGAGAAGAAAAATGACCGTTCAACCATAAATTTCCGACACGATGTACGCTTTGTATAATCATGTTTTAGCACAAGCTTTTCCAACACCGCAGATTGACGCAGCCTCCGTAATATCGGAGTCATGTCTTCAAATGCAGGGATGTCGATGTTTTTGAGTAGTGGTAGATTTCCAAGAAGTTTTCCCAGAGGCTCAACAAAGTCCTGGTTTGGGTAGACTTCGATCGTCAAGGAAGTGAGCCTGGGCATTCGGGCTTCGACGCCCTCCGTCAAAATTAGCAGACTAGACAAGGTGTCATTAGACGCTCTGTAGGTGAAGTGTGTATTCCATTATGGATGAACAATGCCGGAGCTTCTTCGGAGGCATGGCGATTGAAGCATTCCAGAATGCGAAGATTAGGAGGGATAAGTGACATTGACCTGATACGATACATAGCACCAAGGAGGGGAGAGACATCACCTGTTCTGGTATGAGAACATTGAGAATTGTACTGAAGGTAGTATATGCGCCATGAGTATTTGGACTGGAAACGATTCCACAGCGCGGAAGTAGGCACTGACTTGAAACGTGGTTCAACGGATGAATAGATCAGGTGAGAGAGGACATGGGTATGTTAAAGTGCTCAGTAGCTTCCACCGGGGCGATGAGACGTGCCATAGCCAGAACATCCTCATTGCCTTCTACTGTACTCCAGACATGGCCCAGGGCGATTTCAGACCAGAACTGGCAAACTGATACACATCGCTTTTGGTCGACTTTTTCCAGATGTCCAAGGATTTGGTCCACTAGTTCTGGAAGTTGTAATGCTTGATGCATGTGGTGGAATGATGGGGGTCTTAGTAAAGATTCGCTCTGCTGTAAGGTGAACACTGAGTACTGATGCTCCAGCGAGCGGCCTTGGACAGAGTACCTTGACGTCGGTCACGGTATAAAGGTTTTGTCTTTTCACCTTTTTCACCTCCATCTATCCTTCTCTCCCAGCGTGTCCAGAATAAATATGTGTTCTCTCTATCTCCCCATAATAGTGGATGCGGCCACTGTAAATGTTTGTATGTAATGGATGACAATGAATACGTTTCATAGAACCACAAAGTGGATCAGATATATCCATGCTCTTACTTTACCGAAATGATCACTTTGCAATTGCCTTAAAAGTAGTCGCTACCAATGCGTATGCTTTTGAGATTTTTGATGATTAAAATAAATAAAAAGCACTGTACTTCTTCGATCTAATTACAAACAGCAACGTCGACAACAGCAATCAAGTACTATGCGTCTAGTAACCTGCCACTTAGCAGAAAGGAAGGAAGCTCAAGCCCTAGAACCGGCGAACCACACCCCCCACAGATGACCGGAGACAAAGTGCCTTACATAGAACCAGCCGCGTCGCGAGTTTCCTCGGTGCTAGCTATCCGGCCGTTCAGGAATTTGTTGATCCAATCACCAGAAAAGAGGTGCAAGCCCTGGAACCGGCGGGCCATCCCCTCACATCCTCCCGCCTCCCCCACTACACCACCACAACGTAACTGGAGACGAAGTGCCTTACATAGAACCAGCCGCGTCACAAGTTGCCTTGGTGCTAGCTATCCGGCCGTTCAGGACTTTGCTGATCCAGCCACTAGTAGTTGGGCCAAGTCATCCCCCCAATCCTCCCGGACCTCTCCCACCACACCACCACAGCGAGACTAAAAGTGACTGGAGACAAAGTGCCTTACATAGAACCAGCCGCGTCAAGAGTTGCCTCGGTGCTAGCTTTCCGGCCGTTCAGGACTTTGTTGATCCAGCCACTAGTAGTAGGACCTGGAAAAGGCAACTCGTGAGTAGTGGGAGGCCAGGACGCATAATCAAATGAAGCCTGGCCTCGACAAATGGAGAGAACAACAGAGTATGAGTGCCCCCAACGGCCGTATAGCTAGCAATTCGAGTTACCGTTTTCAACAGGTCAACTGGCACGGTGGCACCATCGTCCCGTACAGGTCCGGGGTTCGGTGACCAGTCCACGAGCGCCAGAAACTCGAATGCCAGCTAGTATACCGCCGTTGGAGACATCCATGTTGATGATCAGGACGCATAGTTAAATGAAGCCTGGTCATCAATTAGTCACTTACCGAGAACAGCTTTGCGAAGAAACTCCTCTTCTCCTCCTTCTTGAAGAGGGGTATCTTCTCAACCTGTTCCCTGAGTTGTTGCAAGGTGAGTCGACATCTTGGGTCCGGGTGGAGGGCGCACTGAAGGACCTTGACGAGCTCGACGTGGGCGAGAGGGAGTCGCTTACCAAGCACCTCGGGGTCTGCAAAGAAGGCCTTAAAGTGTGGGTCGACGGGAAAGGCCGCTCTCCATGGGTAGTCGCCGTTGCAGGCAGTCGCCAACATGTAAGCGATAGCCCACACGTCTTGCTGTTCCGGAGAATAAGCCCTGTTCTCAGCGTTCAAGTTACAGATACGTTCAGGCGGCATGTACTTCAAAGTGCCGTAGACGCCGTGAGCCTCGTAACACACACGCTGGTCTGTGGCCAGTCCGAAGTCTGCGATCCTGACTCGGATGTTCTTGCCCTCCTTGGAGCAGAGAACATTTTCTGGCTTGAGGTCCCGATGGAAGACTCCACGCTGGTGGCAATGCTGGACGCCTTCAATGATCTGTAAGAAAGCAGAGCGAACATCGTCCTCATCTTCAAAGAGACCCTCCCTGGTAGCGTGGAGGAAATCCCCAAGCCCGCAGAAATCCATCCGAATGCAAGCATACGACTCCCCCTTTAACACCTCGTAAGACACCTCTTTGACTGCAACAACGTTCTTATGGTCTCCAACCGTCGCCTGCAACCTCAACTCTTCATCCAACGACCACTTCTTCATCGACTTCTCCTCTGGTCTGGGCATCACCTTCACGGCAAACTTCTCCTTTCCGGCGCCTTTCCCCGACGTCCTCACCGCACAATACACCGTGCCAAACGCTCCGCTCCCCAACAAGTTCTGCAACTTAAAATGACCATTCATAATGGACACACCAGTCAAGTTTTTGATGTTTTGAGAAGACATGTTGCAAAAATTTGCGATATCGGTTGGTTACGAGTAAGGAGTAAGTAGTGGTTTAAGAGTAAGAGGTAAAGAAAAGGGGATAGATGAAATGCTGGCCTTATATGGGGTTGAGAAAGGGGCGGAAGGATGGCAGGGTAGCATAGCCCGCGTTTAGGGACTCATGAGGACCGGGGGTGTTGGTAGTAAGTCCGGTCGAGCGAGACTGACGCGATGTTGGTTATTGGACCGGACAACAGGAAGCAGGAAGAGAGAGAACTGGGGAGGAATCGTTGAACAGGACTCTTAGTTGAAGGCTGTTAGCTCCGAAGCACGGGTATCAAAGAGTCCCTATATTACTCTATAGCGTATAATCCAAGTATTGGATACTTGGACGCAGAACGCAATTAAAGTATACTTGAACCTAGATTAGATCTTCCCGATGAGCAGGTTCCCAATCATTTGACCAGTACGCCACGCTGTGTTGTACAAGGTAGGGAAAAGTGTGGAAGTAAGTCCATCGGCGAAACCGAAAGGAAGCGTGAGCGGGATCCAATAAACATGACGAGAAGGAATTACAGTGAGGAATAGAAAAGAAAGGTTGAGAGAGAGATTGAAACATCATTTACCTAGGGGAATGGCGAAGCAGTACAGGATGTCTTGCGCTGGAGTATGCTCGTGGTATGTACACTTCCTGCAGGATACATCTCGACCCAGGCGCAAATCCCCATTGTTCCCCAACCAAGACAGACCGGCACGCATCGTTTCTGGTCGTTTCTCGTCAGATATCCCAAGATGTGGTCCATGAGTTCTGGACTTGTAGTAGACGGAGGGAGAGTTGGCCTTGAACTTTGAAGTGGAGTGAAAAATAAGGTGCACACTGCACTCGTCGTGAATGTGAGTCGAAAGACTTCCAAATGAAGAAGACATCATTTTGTTGGATCAAAAACTCAATAGCTCCGACGAATGGGTCGTTTGTGCCGTTATTTATGTAGCCTGGAATCCAACCGCTCAGCTCGCTGACTTGCCTGGTGAGCTGAGCGGTTGGTCCTCAGGCTAGTTGTTATGTACACAAGCGGAGCCTGCGACGCGAGCACTGTTCCCAACTTCAATTTGCTTGTTGTTCTTCTCTAATCAGCCTATAAACTTCCAAAAGTGTATATTTTGTATGTGTAGCCCTGTAGCCTTTTTCCGTGAAGAAATCTCGATGCCTGACGACTCCAACGCGTCTTCACTTTAGATTTTGGTACTGTATATGATGTGCACATGGTGCGTGTTTGCAAATGTCCGTATATGGAAGGTTTTTCCAACACTCCCTCGAAATCTTTCCAGTTTGCAATCAAGCCCACTAGTTGGCCAGGATGGCCAGCTTCAGGCGGTATTACCCGTATATCGGTAATCTGCTCCCAGACACGACCACCCCCTACCCCCTGTCGCTCCCCACTTTAGTTCATGCCAGCTCAGCGCTCAGCGACCAGCAAGATTCTGCTTGAAGACGTCCGTTCACTCATATAGAAGAGGTCTGTTGGACTTGATTACCGAGTATATCAACCTTTAATACGCGTCAGCCTCCATATCCGACGTGCTTTGCAGCCTTCTTGAACCACCCACGCCCCCAAGACGGCTCATTCATTCTGTTCTCACCGTTCCAGGATCTGTTCTTCGTTCTACGTTTGAAACATGTCGACATTGCACACTATGGCCATGAACATACGAAAGTCAAGAAGTCAAGAAGTCGGATTCGGTGTCTGCGATAAGTGGCCACGGGGGTCTCCCAGCAACGCTCCCCGTCTCTCTGTCGCTCCGACTCGGAACGGGAACGTGGTCTGTTCTATACAAGAATTATTCGGGAACCGAGGCCCCACTTATTGTCGCCCAAATCCAGAAAACACACAACGATCGCGAGGCAAGATATTTATTGTTGGCCTTACTTGGACGTGGTAATCAGGAGGTGGTCCCGGGTTCATCATTCAACGGGCGCCAGATGGACAATCTAGTGGATCGACTTCTAGCGCCCGTATACCCATTTGGAACAAGGGTCTCCAATCGGAGGAGTGAAGACGGAGGGTCGGGACGAGAGGAGAGCGAGGAGAGAGACGAGGGCAGAGCTAGCGGTAGTGGTGCTACAGGCGATAGTAGCATTGAGAAGGACGAAAGGTTTGTTTGAGTACTTGCAACTGTAAAGGATGCATAGTCAGATTTAATGCAGTAAGTTTCAAGAGCCATATTTTGAGAGAGACGATGTGAGTGATGTTTACTGAAGAGAATCTGTTCCAGAGCGACCTGAGAGTCCAGTGCATTGTAAGAGGTAATCAGGGCTCGGAAATCGTGCCAAGGTTAGGGAATACTTTGGCAGTTTTGTTTGGAGGTGCCAAAAAGACTGAAATATTATTATGATTTATCTAGCGCTCAAGATATCCCAATTGTCTACAATGGCACGACACTGAGCCTGGGATCCATTAGACTGAAGAAGACGAGCACCAAGAGACGAGAGAAGAGGTCAGAGGTAGTGGCAATGGTCCAAACTCCGGTGGTATCGACGACGACAAAGTAAGCAGTGGTCTAAGGCCCTAGACCTCCGTTTGCACCTCACCCATGTGTTAAAGCTCCAGCTGTAAAAAAAGACGCTCAGTCAAATAAACACGCAGTAAGTCCTGGGTGCTTTAAAGAAAGAAAAGTCCAGGATTACTGAAAGATTGTTCCAGAAAATCCTCACACTGCAGGCGAGCCCTTTGTAATATCAGGAACCCAGTGATCCGAGTTCCAAAGACCCTGTCCCCGGTATATCAGCCTGAACTGGACTTTTCGGGCTTCGGTCCTGTCCAAAAATGAGAACAAACTACGCCGGACTGTTTAAGGACTTTTACTATTTTGGAAACAAAAAAAAAAACACGAGACCTTTAAAAATCAACATACTGCTTTTTCAACCAACCACCTTCACTCTCTCATTCTGCCCTCTTTCCCCACCTCTACCACTACCACCACTTCCATCCACAATGCCTGCTGATTATGATTTCCTCCTCCCTCACACCCGCCTCTGCTGCAACGCTATAATCTTTGATTTTGTACGTCTGTTTCCTCCAACATCTTTTTCAATCAGTCTAACACCAAACACAGGATACGCTTATCAACGACGTGCTTGCTGTGGAGGCTGCCTTGACCGAGGCCGCTCTCGTGGCTGGCAAGGATCCCGAAAATGTCATCGCCACTAGTCGTACTTCATCTTCCTTGGAAGCCCTCACGAAGATCACACGCAAGGCTGCATCCAAGACTGAGATCCGCAACTTTGAGGATTCCATTCTTTATTACGCCGAGAGTGGCCAATTCTGGAACAGGGAAGTCATCCCTGTCATGAAATATGGACGGGGTTCGACGCCGGGATCGCAGACTTCTTCAAGATCGTCCACTAAGGAATTGCCTCTAGAAGCGAATAATTTTCGACTGGCAGCCTTCGATGATAAGGTCCAGGTGGGAGAGAAAACCATTCGCGTTGACCGCTCCATTTGTGGCGTACCGAACACCTTGGCTATCGCCAAAACCCTTCGGAAGGGGGAGCTTGCGATTGTAACATCTTATACGGCATCTTATGGTGAGTGTGCTCGTCTACTCTCAATAGTCAGTACGCTGATTTATTATTGACAGTGCGCCAATGCCTGCGACGTCTCAAATTCCCTTTCACTCCTATAATCTTACAGCGTCCAAAGCCGGGTCTACTATCCACCGTCAATGCTCAACGCTACAACCCCTACCGCCTTGTTGTCGAGAAACTGCAGTTCAAGCCAGAGGAGTGCATAGTTGTCACCAAATCGGCGGACAACATTCCCATTGCTAGAGACTCTGGCGCAGAAGTCGTCGCGGTCTGCTCGAGATATTCTCGGGCTGAACTCGAGAAATGCGATCCCTCGTACGTCGTAGGCAACTACGAGGACTTGCAGTGCTGGCGTGGCAAAAAAGCAGGGAAGGGCGAGGAGAAGCTGCATCTTGACTGTCTTAACACCCGTCCGGATGATCTCTTTGTAGGCAGCTTCTGCTAGGAAAATCATGAGGATCTTACATACCCTTGTAACAAAAGCATCGAGGATGAGGGATGCGAGGGAAAGGAGCTGGTTGTTCAATTGGACGATGACAATCCCTGTAGCTTGTATTATAGATGTCTAATGTATGGTTGTACCATAGAACTCTGTTGTGGTTTATAGGTTACCTCTTTTGTAATAACAATAGTCAATGGACGCATCAAATCTTCAGCAACATTGGGCAGTCTTTTTCTTTGTATAAGAGAATGAGTAGGCGTCTCTCTTGCTACATTGTCAGTGCATACATGGACTTACATAAAGACGATCTGCTGCTCTCAAGCTAGCAGTAGGAAAGGAAGTCTAAATCTTTCAACAGAAGAAAAAAACGCAGTAGCTCATCGATCAGCTCCCTAATCCCAGCAGTTTTTTTCAGAAAAATAGAGTTGAGCATTATATCATGTCCGTCAGTCTGTCTACTCCGTCATAAATTCGTTAATACTCTACTGCCCGTCAATAAGCAAGCTGACAGGCATTTTATCAATCGTGTTGAGTGTATACTTCTTACTTTTGCCCCAAAATGGCCAAGACTCCAGAGATACTTCCCTGGAACCTGACGGCGCCAACAGCAACAGTGTCCATGTTATAGAGCACCGTCCCATCCAAACCCATCCTGTCCCAACTCCCAACTCCCAACTCCAGCCTTCATCGATCATCGCTTCATCTGCCTTCCTACTGAGTACGCGCAATGCCAGCCCACGGCGGTGGAACCTGAAACCCAGACTTTTCAGCAATGGGCGTCACCGGGCTACCGATTGTATCAGTATCATTCTGTATCGCAACAACCTTCGTCTCCTTCCCAACCTCCTGCCCATTCTCCTTCCTAATGCCATTCCCATGTCGTCCAGTCGAACTCGAAGTGACTCCGAGGCCCTGGACCTGAACCTGAACTTTGGGATGCAACGGCCTCAACACCCTCGCACCTCCCGCATAGAAAAATGCCAAGCCACCAAAAACAATATAATGGCCATACCAACCCAAATTCGACCAGGCTTGGATAGAATCTTTGAATGTTAAAAGCATGAATGGGGCCGTGACGTAGTTGAGGACGATGAGGGAGGTGATGATGCCTATGATGTCGTAGAGGCGTTTGAAGAGGGAAGGAGGTTGGTTGGGTGCGTTGAGGAAGATGGGACGGATGTTTTTACGGACGAGACGGGCGACGGTGGTGATGAAGCCGCCCATGAAGAAGGTGAGGTAGTAACCTATGGCCGTGCCGTGCTATAAACGCCACAGAAGATAAGGTTTAGAATTGGTCTGCTTGCAAAATCTAGTGATGAAAACGTACCCAAAACGCACTCGTCCCAAAAGTGATCATGCTGCTCTTAAACCCAGGCTTCTTGTCTTTAGGAGTGACACGTTTGTAAACACACTCGCGTAGCCATACGTTCGTTTTCATGTTCCAAGCGTCCAATAAGACCTTGAAGTTTTCGGGCATTTCGATGACATATGCGTTGACATTGGCAGCTCCATTCCAGAGCGTTTTGCCGGAAGGTGTTATGCCAGTGAAGCCGTATCCGGTCAAGATACTGGCACCCTACGGTTAAGCAATCGTTAGCTCAAGAAAGAACAACATTAGAATGAAAGAGCCTGGTTAGCCTACCTCAGTCAGAGTCCAAATAGCATAGTATTTACATCGTTCAAGTATTCCATAAATTTGTGTAAGCGCAAATCTGTCCATTTGGTTGCACGAGTCGACTTCACGGATATAATGATCACCAGCACTAAAACTAACCTTTTAACGAAAGGCTTCGCAGCAAACTCGGGCGTAATCAACTTTGAAAAGTTGTAGCTCGGATGAAAGACGACAAACATGCCCAAGTAGAAGAGGCCCATAAGCATTCTACGGTACCCAACGCGTTTTCTTCCATCTGGGACGTTACGGCCTTTATGGCCTTTGATGTTGCGTTCCTTGAAGGTAATTTCGTTCACGACGTCTTGGTAGTCGGCGTATTCGAGGTAGGGACCGACGAGGACACCAGGGAAGTAGAAGCTATAAACGGGTACAATGATGAGAATCATATCATCAGTAGTATAAAAGATTTTACACACCAGTATCCCAAGAATTCTACCAAGGAAGGGTAACGACGAACGACTTTGGCAGTTTGCCACTTGTCTAGATCCTATTGTGACGTGTCAACCAGGGTTGATCAGGAAAGAAAGGATGGTAATACCTCAGCCGGTCTACGACCATCAACAACGTTCCACGCAAATGTCGTCAACTTCATAACGAGAACCATCTGAGGTCCAGTTACTTCTATGGTTTCGTATCCAAAGCCGTAAAAAATACGGATGATATGGCTTGGAGGAGAGTGTCACAGATAGGAAGAGCAGCTTGACCAAAGCACGTACTTTATCATAAGGTGTCCCAGTGCAAAGCTGTTACAGACATATTAATGAAAGGCAAAGCATGTACACGAGGAAACGCACCCAAAGACCATCCAAGGCATATTGGGACTATGACTTTTCCCGAGATAGTAGGTCACTAAAACATCCACCAAGAGCTGGAAGAACGCCGAATACATATTGAGCATCGGGAAGAAATAGAAGAGTGTGACAGCGATGCTGAATAGGTGTTTGAGTGTGGGCTTGTCTGAAGGAATGCGAATGTAGATGCTTCCAAGTGGATATGCGACCAGTAGACAGAATATGAGCTATCAAAGCTGTGAGTATTACTCGCTGCGTCATAAGAATGGAAACTGCAAGCGTGTACCTTGACCTGGTCAAGTGAAGCACCTAAAGCATTAGAAAGTGGAAGGAAAATCGCGTCCATGGCTAGACAGAGCTCCCAGAACGAGCCTCAAGCAGCAACCCGAGCGACGAGCAATGACGTTCTGGTGGAAGAATGACTTGAGAAAAACCCCAAAAAGTCGCCAGCAACGTTTGTGGTGACCACGTGACATTCTCTCCTTCGTCGCGCAGTTGATCAAGCAGTGGCTCAGCCTGGGTGTACTGGACGGACATGTTAAAGGGAGACAAGGAGGTGGTAAGATGGAGAGAGGTACTGATTTGGGAGTGTCGGAGATCCAGCTTGCACAGAAACGCCACAAAATGGATAGCCATCAGCCTATAGTTCCTAATCGTCGACTTGAATCGTGCGGGCGTCATCTTCAGGAGACCGGACAAAGACAGGGGTCCCATCTTTGCCCACTGGAATGTGAAAAAGCGCGCCAGACGTGTCTTTTGAAAGTTCTTTGTAGTGTCATTGTAGAATTATGCCTTTAACCAGTTTATAGATAATTTTTTCTTCAAAAGCGTATGTACAAGCGAGGAAACTATGTCATCATCATTTGTCAATAAAATTTCAGTCCTCTGACTCGACAAAATCTTAGATTTTGCTTCTGACGGTGCTAGGTCGACATGGCTGACGACCGGCTGGCAAGAGTCGTGGCAAGACTTGAGAACTTGCCATCGATCGCGTTGCCCACCGATTATCCAAGACTTTCTGGTACCAACAAGCTCGTAGAGGCCGCCCATCTTGCCCAGCTCCCAGAACAAACATCCCTCAGTCTCTTGAAGCTAGCAGTCTATACTGAAAATGATGATGACGAAGACGCGGACGAAAACTTGAAGAGACCCACTGCTTTTCATCTACTCCTCGCTGCTTTCACGGTTCTTCTTCATCGCTACACAGGCGACACCGATATCGTGATTGGTTCCTCTTCCGCCTCTTCACGAGATCCGTTGGTTTTAAGGCTATCAGTTGATCCAGCCGATCCATTCTGGGCAGTTGTGCGACGGGTACAGCAGGTTGAGGCAGAGGCAGAGGCAGACGCGGTTCCTTTTGAACTCATCACAAACGCGCTCAACAAAAACAGGGATGACCCTCTTGAAGGGCCGATCTTTCGTGTCCGGTTCTTTGATGAAATGGGCGAATCCTTGGGAGATTTCATTCGATCTACCAGTCTCACCTCCGACCTCACCATCTTCGTCACCCGACCACCAGCATCTACCCGTGAATCTATCGCTCCCCATATATCATTACGCATTCTATACAACTCTCTCTACTTCACGAGTGCACGCATCTCCTACATTGTCGATCAGCTTTGCGTTCTGCTTCGCAAGGCTTCATCCAATCCTCTTTCACCAGTAGGGTCAATTCCTCTTCTAACACCTTCCCAAAAAGCCAAACTGCCCGATCCCACTGCGGATCTCAACTGGTGCGACTGGAAGGGAGCCATTACAGACATATTCTCCCGCAATGCACGACAATGGCCGGATCGTCCTTGTGTCATACAAAGCGTTCCAGCTGCTTCTCTCACCGATCCGCAAGAAAAAATTGTATTCACATACGGTGCTATACGTCGAGCTTCCAACATTCTCGCTCACTATCTTCTCAAAGGTGGAATTCAGCGGGAAGAAGTTGTCATGATTTACGCTCATCGTAGCGTTGACCTTGTAGCTGCTGTCATGGCAGTTTTAAAAGCAGGGGCAACTTTTTCGGTTATAGGTGAGCTCTTCTCATCTCTATGAGCAAGTCACTAGTGTTAATGTCCAACAGATCCTGCCTATCCTCCTTCTAGACAAACCGTCTACTTGCGTGTCGCACAACCCCGAGGTCTAGTCGTCCTTCAGGGAGCTGGCGTCATCAACCCATCTGTACGCGAATTCATCTCAACAGAACTCAAAATTCGTGTAGAAGTGCCAGCTGTCCGTGTCCTGCCTTCTGGGGACATCTCTGGAGGTACTACCGAGAACGGCGTTGATGTACTGGGATCTCACAAGCAACTGGGAGAAACTGATCCCAACGTCATCCTTGGACCTGATAGTATTGGTACCCTTTCATTTACCAGTGGAAGTACCGGTATTCCAAAGGGTGTGAAAGGACGTCACTTCAGTCTGACGCACTTCTTCCCTTGGATGGGTGAACGATTTGGTCTTGACGAGACTTCCAAGTTTACCATGCTCAGCGGAATTGCCCATGATCCTATCCAACGTGATAGTACGTCTCTTATCTTACAGACCATGTCTCTCATCTCACTAACTCTATTTTGTCTCTAGTGTTCACACCTCTATTCTTTGGCGCCCAGCTACACGTACCTACCGCAGACGACATCAGTACACCCGGACGTCTCGCAGAATGGATGGCTGACAGCGAAGTAACCGTCACCCACCTTACCCCAGCAATGGGTCAACTCCTCTCTGCCCAAGCCACCTGTCAAATCCCTTCTCTCCGTAACGCCTTCTTCGTCGGAGACGTCCTCACCAAACGTGACTGTCACCGTCTCCAAGCCCTGGCAGCTAACGTCCAAATCATTAACATGTACGGAACAACCGAAACTCAACGTGCTGTGTCGTATTTCGCTATACCACCTGTATCTAAGGATCCTACTTTCTTGGTTACGCAGAAAGATATTATGCCTGCTGGAGAAGGAATGATTGATGTGCAACTTTTGGTTGTTAACCGGAATGATAGGAATGTACCTTGTGCAGTGGGAGAGGTCGGTGAGATTTATGTGAGGTCTGGGGGGCTGGCGGAAGGGTATTTGGATCCTGATGCGACTAAAGAGAAGTTTGTTATGAATTGGTTTGAAGAGTCGAGGACAACGCCGAGGAAGGATACGATCAAACATCCGCTTGGGCACAACTTACCTGGACCTGAGGCACGGTATTGGAAAGGAATTCGGGATAGGATGTATCGGTCGGGTGATTTGGGGAGGTATCACCCTGGTGGTATTGTGGAATGCACGGGTAGAGCGGACGATCAAGTCAAGATTCGTGGATTCAGGATTGAACTTGGGGAGATTGACACGCATCTCAGTCAACATCCTTTGGTGAGGGAGAATGTTACGCTGGTGAGGAGAGACAAGGATGAGGAGAAGATTCTTGTCAGTTACTTTGTTCCCTTGCAAGGCGCAGCTTTGGACGACTATGCGAGTGAAGTGCCGGATGATGATGTTGCAAAGGGTGTTTCTAGAGGAATCAAGAAGTATAGACGCTTGATCAAGGATATCAGGGAATATCTCAAGAAGAAGTTGCCCAGCTATAGTGTCCCAACATGTAAGTTGTTTGCTCTGTTCTTCCTCACAAATCTAATGCCCTCTTTTTAGTATTCGTACCTCTACACAGAATGCCTCTCAACCCCAACGGCAAAATCGACAAACCCGCTTTACCTTTCCCAGATACTGTTCAAGCCGTCGCTGCAGCACCTGCACAAGCCGGTAACACAACCGAAGAAATAATGCGCAAGATCTGGGCTAGCATCCTTCCAAACGCACCTCAACCCATTCCATTCGACGAAAGTTTCTTCGACTTGGGCGGTCATTCCATCCTCGCTACCCGTCTTATCTTCGAAGTCCGAAAACAATTCGTCGTTGATGCTCCCTTGGGATTGGTCTTTGACGAACCCACCATTCGTGGACTGGCTTCTGCAGTTGATCGGTTGCGCAATGCCGATTTGGGTTTATCGACCTCGGAAACTGCACCTTCGGCGTCTACCAAGGGGCCTACTACTACTCCTGTGGAATACGGTCAAGATTACGAAAATCTTGTACTCAAATTGCGTCAGATTTATCCGTCTGTTTTACCAGACTTTAACACTCATTCGTTAACGGTATTTTTGACTGGTGCTACCGGTTTCTTGGGTGCATTTGTTCTACGAGATTTGTTATCACGGAAGGAACGAGTTGCAAAAGTCATATGTCTGGTACGAGCAGCCAGTGTAGAGAAAGGATTAGAGAGGCTTAGGGAAGGATCTAGCGATCGAGGGGTATGGGATGATTCATGGGTCGACAGTGGAAGGCTTGAGGTTGTAGTTGGTGATTTGGCGCAGGAACGTTTTGGTCTTGGTGAACAATGGAAGAGGATCGCTCGTGAGGCTGATGTAGTCTTGCACAATGGAGCATTGGTGAGTGATACTTTCCTGTCATGCAAGATCTATGTTCTGACAAGTACGATTACAGGTCCACTGGGTATACCCTTACGAGAAATTGCGAGCTGCAAATGTTCTGGCAACGCTTACTGCTACTGAGTTGGCGTCAGAAGAAAAAGCCAAAGTCCTAGTGTTCCTTTCTTCGACTTCGGCGATAGACACGGAACACTACGTGCAACTGTCAGAGTCACTGGCCATGAGGAATCCTGAGTACAAGGGTGTTCCAGAGAACGATAATCTCGAAGGAGCTAGGTCTTCCCTGAAAACAGGCTATGGTCAGACGAAATGGGTTTCTGAGAAGTTGTTGTTTGAGGCTGGGAGGCGAGGATTGACAGGGCATATCATACGTCCAGGTTACGTCGTTGGAGACTCAAACACAGCAGGTATGTCGCGATACTTCTGAGATATCTTCACGCGTTGACATACCTCTTACTAGTGACCAACACCGATGACTTCATTTGGAGAATGGTCAAAGGATGCATACAACTCGGCCTCGTACCCGATATGAACAACACCGTCAACATGGTCCCAGTTGATCATGTCGCTCTTTGCACATCGTTGGCAGCAGTCTCTCCTCTCCCCGACGCCGCTCAATCCGTCCTACATATCACTGCCCGACCCCTGCCTACATTCAACAGCATGTTTTCATCGTTGCTCCAATACGGTTATGCGGCAGAACAGTGCGAATACATTGTTTGGAGACGCAAACTGGAGCAGCATGTCATGGAGGCTCAAGACAACGCGCTATATCCCCTTCTTCATTTCGTTTTGGATGACTTGCCTACGAGTACGAAGGCTCCTGATCTTGACGATAGCAACACATGTGCTTTGCTCAGACCGCATAATCCCCAAGTTAATGTGACTGTGTCGGATTCTCTGATAGGTAAATACCTATCTTGGCTTGTCCGAGCTGGCTTTTTGCCTGCTCCGTCCAATCCTTCCCCAGAAAAAGTCCTCCCTGATCTTGGAGCTGGTGCTTTCAAGGCAGCTGGACGAAGTGGTGCATAACGGCTTGTCCTGGCACACGTAGTATGATCTAGTAGTTGATGTAGAAATATAAGATAAATTGTGTACCAACTTGCAAAGTACTGTAGCTTGAATGAAAATTGCAAACCAGAGCAAGAGAACGATAGAAAGAATGACATGTGCAATAACCTATATCTACCAACTCCAAAGTCCTTGTTCGTACATCGATTTCAGAAAAGAGAGCGACAAATGCGAATAATTTACTACGAGATACAACGCTTGACTAACAGAATCGAAAAATTACACACATTTCCCAATTAGAAGAAAAGATGATGGAAGAGTGCTGTAGGCGACGCAGGCCAATAACAAAGACGTATGAAACAGTAAGCCAAACCAGGAAAACGCAAAGAGACCGCATCAGGACCCAGCCTTTCTATTCCAATTCCCGTCTGAACTACCACTCCCCGGAGATATTGAGTTGACGACCTCCATGAGCGAAGGTCCTGCACTATGTGACTTCCTCCAGCCCCTAGCGGTGAAAAAGTCCAAACCCGCTCCATAAGGCGAACCTGGTTCCGATGTATTAAGAAGAGAACTGGAAGCATGCGAAGGAGGTGTATAAAGAGCTGTTGTTGACGAGTCCGTGGTGATATAGTGCCCTGTCGCAGTGAAGATGGAAGGCGTTGTGCCTTCTGCCGCGGTGACAACAGGTCGTACAAATCCAAAGGAACTTCTCGTGTCTAGTGTCTCCTCGCTGCCTTCGCTATTACGTCTTCTTCTGTCCCTCCCAGCTTCGACTGAATGATAGAAGTCCTCGGAACTATCATCTGTTGACACTGATGATGCGTTTCGGGACGCCATGGACATCGTCAGCGACCGGGGCGAAGACGTGGGTGAATACTCGTCGTCATCCGACATTGCATGCATGTATATCGAGATGCCGCTTTCATCCGACAAGGAGACCGAGCTCAGCGATGCAATCTCGCTTGAAGGTAAAGGGGATGGTGATAGACTATGTCTGCTTGTACCTGTCCGCGTCCTAGCAGTACTCCGAGGTAGCGTCCCTTTACTCGTGGAGTGCTCCGCGGATCGCGCCAGATGAGGACTGGACCGTGAACGAGCTCTCACCCAACTCAACAGAGGTGTGATGATGGGTAGATGCCTTCTTCCCTCCCCCTTTATCGTGCCCGACTGCTGCCCTGTGCCCTGTATAGCCCCGTATCCCATTGCATGATGGACCGTCTCCTTCGTATTTCCTCCCTTCTCAGCAACACCGCTGGCAAATGCTTCACCCTCTTCTATCATCCTCCAAGCATCTGGAGTCTCCCCAAATTCTAATCGTCTGCCAAGCATATTCACTCCTTTTTTGTTCTGTCGCCTTTTCCACAAGAATAATGAAATAGCTGTAAGGAAAAGGAAGAAGACCAAAGTCCCAGCGGCAATACCTGCAGTTCTTTGAGTAGGTGGACTTGGTGTACGTGGGGAACCTGTGGGATCGGCAGGCTTCGCAGTATTTGACCTGGAGAACGAAGAGGAAGACAAAGAGAGAAGAATCGTCGGTCAGTCATTTGCGTCGGAAACATAAAGGCAAAGAAATCGGCCGATAAATGAAAAGGTATACGCGAAAGAGAATGACAGCAAGTCCAAAATGGAAGACAAGCCAAGGACAAGTATGCAAATTGATCAGGAACGAAGTAAAGGAGACTCAGCCTTCAATATGAAGGGCAAGGAACAAGGATCGCGCCTGAAGGTAAAACGGATGTAGTACTCACATTCCTCCAACCGATCCAGGGGCTCCGCCACTAAGTTCGTGACCATGATGCATAGGCTTATCTCCAGGTTCTCCAGATGCAGTATGTGCAGCATAATTCTGCTGATTACTGAACGAGGATTGTTCAAAGAGAGTGGAAGAGGCAGACACTCGAGTTCCCGAGCTGGTTATGTAGTCCATAGTACTGTCAGCGCTAGACAGGATCGTCTGCGTCTGGCTTAGGGTAGGCCGAGGAGTTGAAGTCGAGGTCGGGTGATCACCAGATGTACTATCATCCCCTGAATCAGAGGACTCGCGCGTAGCCGTCGGTGCCGGGCCTGGCATTTCATTATTAGAGAAACTGGTTGGAGGGAGCGGGAGTAAACTGCTGGTCGAAGAAGATGGCAGGTTTGGTGGAGGCACAGGACTGGATGAAGGCACAGGTGAAGGAGTCGTCGTTGTAAGCGAGTATGATGGTGATGGAACTATCGGTGGAATGGGAGAAGGTAACGGGATCGTCGGTATTTGCGAAGGTTCAAGAGTAGGGAGGGGGACCGTAGGGAGGGGGACCATAGTGGGGATGAGAGATTCTACTAGAGAGACACCGTCATGAACGAGAGTGTCCACTAGTCCAACAACTTCGCCGACTACAGATGTTGCAACGTCTCCTACATGGCTGACAACCTCTGCTCCAGTGTCAAGAACTTCGCCGACTACAGATGTTGCAACGTCTCCTACATGACCGACAACCTCTGCTCCAGTGTCAAGAATATCACCCACTCCATTTGCGTCATTTTGCAGGGTGTATCCTACAGCGTCCAGTAAGTCCCTTTCAGAGAGATTGTCGTCGGCAATGTTTTTGATGTTGTCATGATCTGCAGAGATAATTGTGCTTCGGGAAATGTGTCTGGATGGAATAGCAGAGTCGAAGATGGGTTGTGAAGGTAATCCTGAGCGAAAACGCGAGTTTCGTGACATCGTCTCGCTTTCCGTCTGCAAAGATGGGTGGTTGGGTTGTCCGGACGACAACAACAAGTTAATAAGGTTTCTTCAGCAAATGACGAACAGTTCTGAAAACAGAGATCTGCCGAGAATGATGGATGCTAGAAGATGAAAATGATGAAGGTTGGTTTGGATGTGAGGCTATGATATCTGTAAATGACGAAAGTCCTATCCCAAAAAGCGATCTGAGCTGTTATAGCAGTGCAATCCGCGGTCGTGCATCATCGACTAGGATGGATAATAAGATGCTGCTGATGATCACTCCGAGTCAGAGTGCCAGTGAGTGTTCCGGACGGCACCAATCCCAGTAGTCCTGGCTCGAGAACGAGCTCTGCGCTGCCCGACTGGCAGGAGGTCTGGCAAGGAGCGCAGGAAACGCAGGAAAAGGACGTGAGGACCTGCAGGTGAGGGACGTTGCCGTTGAAAGCAAGAAAGCGATCAGCCTATCCAGTGTCCTGATAATAAGTGACATTTCAGGCACCGGGACACATTTGGCTAGATGGGGCTGGTACACGTCGCGTCCTGTGAGAATTTTGACAAGTAAAACATGTGGGATGCCACTGGATGACCACAGAAAATGCGGGTCTCGGGGGTGCATTATTGGACAGTCCTTTGCAGTAGCGCACAGTCGACTCTTGGCTTCAGCAACACCAGCGATACCCACGGCACATCTTGCTGATAATGATGCAAATCTATTTTGAGTTGGGCGCAGTGACATGATGGTCCAGGTCACGGCAGAAGACGCGTCAGACAGCTGCCGAAAATTCGAAGTTCACCTTGAGTTCACCTCGGTTCTGCCTCGGTTTACTCATTGGATCGAGTCTACATGAATACTCAAACAATCTCTATGGCCTCCAGTACTCTCAATAAAATGCCCATGCCAACCATACCACAAGCACCGACAACACCCCAACCAAACCCGCCCCTTTCACGCTCTTCCACCTCTCCTCTGCTTCCTTCTCACCACCAATCTCCCATCTAGGTTTCCTTGCCAACCACCAAAATAACGTTGCAGGCCCAGGAAACATTGCAATATTCTTCGTATTCCGTGTCCCGTCGACATAATAGCAACTCTCACAAGCAAGCCAGACGGAGGTAGCTATCCTTTCTTGTAACCACTTGTTATAGTCATTCGTCACGGATTCGTGTCCGACTGAACGAGCTTTGCCTTGGATGATCGGTCTAGCGAGCTGGACAGCTAGTTGGATTTGGGCTTCTATATCGAAGAGGAGGGAAGCGTGGCCTGTTGCCGCGTTAGTTCCTGCATGAACATGATAAATTAGACTCTTCTTCTTCAGGATGAATTGCTAAAAGGCTGTCTGGGCAGCATACGCACCAATGATATAGCACAAGTTGGGAAATCCAGGGAAGTTACATCCCAAATACACCATTGGTCCGCCTTGTTCATCAAAGTACTGTCGTATCGTCTTGCCCTTGCGACCTTTGATGACTAGCTGTTCAGGTTCCTGCACACGCACGGATGATCAGCTTACTGTTTCAATAAACTGACCAACGAGCATCCCGTAGCAAAAACCACTACGTCAACCGGCACTATCCTCCCGTCCTTCAGCTTGACGCTTTTCTCAGCTAGCGATTTGATGGGAGTATCTTCAAGCAAGACGTTGGCTCTATGGAAGCTTGACAGATAATCAGGATCAACGATGATTTGTTTCGCTCCAACAGCTGTAAGTCACAAAACGCAACGAAGACCAGAATTAGGGTTAGTCTGGGTTGTTAGATCTTCCTCAACTGCGATGGAAGGACACATACGGTATCGAGGTATCAGTTTGTTCCACAGGCCTCGGCTTTGATGTATGAGGCTATGCCCTGATAAGATAGAGGCATTGTAAATGACACGCATGTAAGTATCAGGATACCCACATTCCGAGCCATTTCTCTCAGACGTCGATTGGATTCTCTAAAAATGAGAAATTCAAGGTCGGCCTAAGCCTTGCATTAGAACACGAAGGACTCGAAATCTTGGCAAAAGACGTACCCGAGCCATAATGAGATTTCTGTGGCATCGCATAACAAATGGTATGTGTCGGAATATCCATTTCGTTATTGAACGATACCGGAAGTTGTTCTTGCAGAACAACTGACAAAGGGATGTTATGTGAGGTTCCTGAAGGATGTGCTCGAGGAATAAGCCATTGTGCACTTCGAATGAGATGACGCTGGAAAGCTTGTGAGAAATGGTTGGGAAGAAGGAAAAGAGTCTGAAAGGATTGGCTCACATTATAGATGGGTCTCTTCAGACAAAACCGGTACAATCTGTGCGCTACACCGATATTTTTAGAGAAGGTCGACGCACCGGAACATCCATTCCCGATAACTTTTTCTTAGTTCTATGTCATGCCTTCACGCTGCAGAATGCGAAAGAGGTCCCTTGAAATCAGCAAAGTTGAGACCAGAAAGACTGGTCACTTCTTTCGGATACAAAGGAGCCATAAAGCCACCAAGACCACATATCATGAAATGTGCGTCGACAGTATTTACTTATCTCTCCCGTCTTCTCGTCTTTTGGTGTGACATGATACAGCTGCTCCGACGAATCCCATTCTGACTAGAGCACCGAGGTTTCTAGGACTGTATTCCTTGGGAGATCGTATTTGTTCCAGAGATTCTCCCAGTAGGACTTATGTAGTCGTGAAACCAGACTGACGATACCCATGTAGTAAGGAGCCGCGCCCATAGAAAATTATTAGGTAATCACCGAATATTATTATTATTATTATTATTTTTTTTGGAGGAGCGCTTTCTGTGGTTTGTTAAGTCCGTAGACACGACAGGCAGATAGTGGCTGCCCACTCAAACCGCGCGGTAGGTGCAAGGGACGTGGTCCTTGCTCGCAGAGACATAATCATGTAGCATAGATCCATAACCATAATTGAACCGCATGTCTTCCTCCCCGGAGAAATGCATTTACGCACTGAGTGTGGGACTCGGTTCATACTTGCAGGCTTCACTGGGGACGTGAGATACTAGATACTTACCTATATACTTACCTTTCTCTCGTCCCTGTCCGTCGCCGCAAATCTGATTCAATACCCACTAAAACTCCGGTTAGCCCAAACCAATTGTCTGGGAGTTTGTGCTCGTCTTTTAGAAGTCCCTTCCAGGTAGATTTGACTAGTTGCTTTGGTATGGCTTTCCTTCCATACTTTCTATTCGTCATTCTAACATCCAGTTCGAGTCTATCGTTGACCATTTTTACCCAGCGGTTTTCAACTTCTATTTCTGAGAATGCTTCGTCTTCGTTCGCAATCACCCTCTCGCAGCGTAGGATCCAAATTAGGTACGCAGATTCGGCTATGAGTATCCTCCATAGTCGGTTGATGCTCGCGTTCCTTTTTCCGGTCTTTTCGGATTTTATACTAGACAGCCCGCAGCCGAGAATATCACCAAGCCGAGGATGGATGTCGAGGAGGTTGTCCTGACTTTTTTTAGCCCACAGCTGCTCAACTAGGGTCCAGATCCGTGCTTGACCAGGGGAGCGGCAACCGGTGAGTACGTGACTCATGTCTTCAAGTTCGTCGCAGTGTATGCACATCACTCGTTTTTTCATTTCAGCGGTTGCATTCTTTCTCTGCCTAGGGCTGGGCGCCGTACCCGTACATCGACGGAGTACGGGTACCGTACATACGGGTCCGTATCCGTACCGTGTCCACTCCAAGCTGAGGTTGGGACGGTACGGTATACGGTACGGTCTGACCCGTATCAGACCGTACCGAATACGGTCTTTACGACCGTGATACGGGTAGGTGACACATTAGCCTTATATGGCAAGTGTAACGCTTCCACGTGACTGTGACATCGTCCAAAAAGGGAATAGTGAGTCCCAGTGCAGGCGGGGACGACATTTTGGGTTGCCGTTGGGACTGACTGCATTGTTCTGCTTTACTCTAGGACAGAAGCTGGATCATTTCATGGGAATTTGTTGCCTCTTCTGACCCCGGTGATACCTCAATAGGAATTTTTCTCCACGTACATGCAGACCTGAGATATCAATGAAATATACTCAAGGTACGCAATTGTTTTCATGCCTGAAATTGACTGATGATGGATTTTTTATTCACTGACCGTAAGTACGGTATACGGTACGGTATACGACCCGTACCCGTACCGTCGAGGACTTTTTCTGCAAGGCATACGGTACGGGTTCGGCATGTCCGTAAAAAATACGACCGTATTTTATACGGTCGTACCCGTATACGGGTACGGTTCCCAGCCCTATCTCTGCCAATGAGAGCCGATCATATATGCATCGTGTGCGGCCATCCACAGGAAGTATCTGGTCTTCTTGTTCAAGTCTTTGTGTCGTATCGAAGCCCAGAAGGCCGCATCAGTTGGTATGTACTCAAACTTCTGGTTTATGCAGGCTTTCACAAAGCTGATATTTGTCTTAGTCCTTGGTCGGTCCGTGGCACCGTCATTACTTTTTCGTTGGAGGATCGCTTGATACGCGAGAGCTTGGGTCATGGATTTTAATTTGGCTCCATGGACTTGTAGGGTTGGCATCGGTGTCGTGTTGATGTAACTCGGTCTGTGCTTGTCTAGTGCCAGTTTTGCCAGGGTATCCGCTCCTTCATTTCTGGCGTTACCAGCGTGTCCCTTCACCCATTTCAGGTGGGTAAGGGTTGTTCGTGCACGGAAGCTGGCTACTGTGCTTTGGACAAGGTCGGGGTTTGCTGTGGTGGTATATCCCTCATCTTCGTGTTGTTTCATATCTCTGGTAAGCAGGTTTAAGACATATTTCGAGTCCGTCTCAATGTTTAGTTGTAGATACTGGGGGGTCGTTTCTGCCGCCACTTTCGCAGCGACAAGTTCCCCGGTTTGGTTGGACTGGGCGATGTATAGTGGCAGCTTGATTTTCCTGTTCAGATCATGGTTATCTTCAATGAAAATCCCAGCTCCCGCCCTCGCGTTCTCTTCACCGTTATTGATGCAGGATCCGTCTGTTGCTAGTGTGATCTTTGGGTTAGCCCCTTCTGGTAGTGTTTCGTGGTGTGGGATATGCGAGTTAGTCGTCGGTTTCGCTTTTTTGTCCACAAATATCCTGAAGATGTCGGATAGGTCTCCATCGGTAGTGATGGTCCGGTCAAAGGGCTCCCACCCGTCGGTGCGGGCAGCGTTGAGGAGTGCAGGGGATAACTCGTGGTCCTCTGGTAGGTCGCTCCTCGGGTCCCATTTAGAGGGTAGTGTGTCCAGCAGTTGTTGGGCTCGGACCATACAGGCGTTTGGGTTCTGGCAGTCGTAGTGCTGGCGTATGTGGGCACAATCAGGGCAGGGGCAGTCTCGGTGGAGATTGTGCTGGGTCTGGGTGAGTACCAGCGCGAGGTCTTCCGCCTCGCCCACTGTCAGGATTTGATGTTTCGTCCTCAGGCACCGGCTCGCCTCTGAGGAGTTCAGATAGCGTATACTAGGGTCGGCTTGGCAGTGGTACCAGACTGGCATTTGTCGGAGGATGTTCCGAGAGATTGCAGTGCCTGTAACCGTTAAGCCATATTTTCGGGCAGTGTCAGTGAGTAATTTTAGTTCGGGGATTGGTTGCTTATTGGTATACGAGTTCCAGGTTTGGAGGAAGATGTTTACACGGACTCTAGGGTCAACGTTCCTTTCAGACGCTGGGACTTTCAGGTAAGGCTCCAACCAGTTAAATACAGTTACACCCCTGACTGTAATTTAATTGGTAACTGGTATTAATGTGTTATAATCAGTTATAACTAGTTATTAATTGGTTCACCAGCAGCAGCTCTTTTCAGTGGAGTATTACCTTCAAATTCTTTTGCTAATGGTCTACAGCTGCAGTAAAATCTTGCTGAAGGTGCATATCATGCCTGGGCTGCCATCTAAGCTCATAGAATCAAAGGAAAACAAATTTGATAATTCTCCAAACCAAGTATTGATAGGGGTAGTGGACACTGGGCTTGCAGGTAAAATATTGCCACTTCCACAGAGGCTAGTGAAACACTGAGAACTTCCTGTAGGTGGCAAAGGTAAAGTGTGCCCAAATCTGGATTCTAAAGCTCAATCAGGACCTCCCAAACTACTACCTGAGGCTAACCAGTTATAACTGGTTATAACAGTTACAACCAGTTACTGGCCTCAGCCATAACTAGTTACAACCAGTTACTGGCCTCAGCCATAACTAGTTAAGTAATTAACCTGTTATTAACCAGTCATAACTGTAATTAATTGTATTTGGTTGGAGCCTTACTTTCAGGGCAAAGAGCGCGTCAGCTACTAGGGCCCATAGTGGTCTGTTAGGTCCAAAGTTTAAGTATGATTTAAGCCACATGATTGCAATTGCTTCATTCCTTGACTCGATGTCAAGAACTTTCCTCCCTCCTTTTTGTATGGGGCCCTGTACTACGATTTTGCTGACAGGGTTTTTTTCTTTCTCGGCCCAGATGTAATTATTGATTCGTTTGGTTAGGCGTTTTTCAATGGATTTGGGCATGCCTTGTACCTGGGTAAGGTACTGCGTCATTCCTCCTGGGAACATCTGGATGATGTGTCTTCTCCCCTCCATCATTGGCGAGCTCGATGCCCAACGTCCCAGGGTGGTATCAATTTTTTCTAGGGTTGGTGCCCATATCTGCGTGGAGCTGATATTATTTCCATACCAGGCACCTATTATTCGGATTGCTTCGCCGTCTTCTGCAATGTGGAGATGTGATGGTAGCAGGGAGGTAATCGGGTTAGTTTTCCTAGTGAGTATAACCTGCTTCCGATATTCTTCACTTCCTATTGGTATGATCTCCGTTTTCGCGATATTAAATCTCGCTCTAGAGGCGAGGCACCAAGTGTCTAGGATGTGCTGTAGATCTTCAAAATCGTCGGCGGCCGAAAGGAAGGTGGTTGTATCGTCTGCGAACAGGTTCGCTATTAATCGCTCTTCTGCACCGGGGATCTAATATTTACATGAGGCTTTTCCCAGTATTTTCGTCACTACTTGCTATAACTCTGTAGATTTTATTTGACATGTGGTATGCCAAAATGCATCTAAGGCTGAATACCAAAAATCGCGACGTAAAATGAAGCAGAACTCGAGATAAGGCCATGTCAATTCCAATTCCGCGACAAGCTATTAGCGTGTCTAACGGTAAGTACTACCACTTCTGGTCCATTTCTCTTGGTAAAAATTTGCGTACAAGGTCTTGGAAACTATCTCAATGCATATGTTACATGTGAAACAACGAAGTGGGATAAGCTCGAAATGTTTATTAACAAACCGCGGAATGAAATGAAACGAAGTTTGTTTCTACCGGCCCTTCGATGTCCGCTTTCCTACATAACGCAGATTGGTTCAGGCTCGATGTGCTATAGTACTGTAGATTACTGAACTGTATAGAGTACATATCACCGCTAACCGCTAATGCCTTTGCTTCACGGTTTTTCTAGCCGCTATATGCCATTGACTTGCCAACCGGGATTACATAATAACTTTTTGCAGGCGCGGCGCCCTTGGCAATGGCTGTTCCGCGGCGGTGGCACTGCCCTTGTGGCCAGGTTAACGTTACTCCTCCTCCTTAAGATAACTACCAGAGTACCAATCATCTCTTTTTATACGTGTCGCAGCACTACAGTCTTTATATGGTCAGCCGTATAGACTAGGCTGCTCTTGGACACTCTTCTCACTTGCATGGGTGAGGTGTCACAATGGTACGTGGATTTGACCGCTCTCAGGGTGTTCAAAGTTTGACATGGACCACTCAGGTGGGTTGCAGCAGCTAGGCTAGCTCCTTCAAGTACGTCAGATAGGATCATCTCTTAAAATGAAAGTTGACTGACAAGGAGTCCAGCTTTTGCGCTGTACGACCATGTCCTCATGCTGGGTGAGTCAAGGCGCCCTAATTAATCACCCGCACAGACAAAAAGCTGATAGGCCTTTCAAAGGAATGGAAGTACAGTACATTTGGCTTAAACCAAAGCGGCGAAGTGCTTATTGGTTTTTCACACTACGTTATTTTGTCACTTTCGGAGAGATTGTTATCTTCGTGCTCAGATTCTACGATCCGGGATCTGAAAAAGGATGTCTCGCGTTTCAGACTTTCATCAATGCGCAAACGCTGTTTATTGAGCTTTTGGTTGTTGGTGACTAACGCTTCTCCTGATCCTACTGTTGCTTTGCTCACTCAATCTGATGTACAGCCCTCATGTCTATGAGAGTTTATGCTCTTTACGAATGCTCAAAAAGAGTGATGTGGTTTATGATCACGGTTGCAGGCTGCCTGCTTCCTCTCGTTGGGGTGAGTCTCGGTTGGCTTCGACCTCGGCCAGCTTGCTCATGCATATCAATGCATTCTTCCCATATCGTTAGTGGTCACTGGTGATGAGCAGTATTGGAACTGTCTTACTGCAGGGTATGATTTGTGGAAGAACTTTCCCGGAGAGACGGTGGGTGTACCTTTCCTGTCCTGTGTTTGACTTTCTAACTCATATTCTCTTTCATCATTATACTTATATGATCAGGGCATCCTGTGAGTCTCCCCATTGCCTTGGTTAAGTTTACTGCTCAGGAATGATAATAATCCACAATTTAGATTTAACAGTCACTTGGGGCAGCGCATTTGTGTATGACTGCTTAATCTTTACTCTGACTATCAGGAAGACACATCAGACACAAAAAAAGGTCAGGGGCACAGTTCCTGTACGGATGCCTCTGCTGGAACTAATGTTGAGAGATGGTAAGTTTCTTGCACCAGTTCCTTTAGTTCTAATGCTTATAACCGTCTGACGTTCCGAAACTCAAGGTGTAATCTACTTCGGGTATGTTTAATGGACCACCGCATTCTGCAATGATTTGACTGTGTGTGAAGGGTGATGTGTGTGGTCCATTTTGCGAATCTGATTCTCTGTGTAAGGCTTTCTCAAGTTCTCTCCTGTAATTCTCGAACTAAATGTCGTACTCTCACTCACTCGTAGGCGACTAGGGTAAGCCAACGAAAACCCACGAAACGTACTCATGTCTAACGCTCGTCTACTGCAAATAGTCATCGGGCATGACAGCTTTAGCTCGAACGTATGTCTATTGACTCTTACCCTGGCCAGAAATTCATCTTATACCTATCTATCTTCTCCAGCATCTCCGCAGTAATGGCCCTCCGCCTCATACTCAACCTCCACGAGCGTGCTTCCGAAGGTCTCCTCCTCCAAGGCACATCCGCCGGTTTAACAACGATGTCCAATTCTCAAACGTCAAATTCTATTTTGACTACGCTAGCGTTTAGGTCGGGATCTTTGGACGAGCTTGAGTATGAGTTGGATCGGTTTCCGGATCGGGACGATGAGTTGGGTAGGGATCAGGATGGGCCAAGCGGGCGAGTGAAGGGAAAAGAAGTGGATAGGGATACTAGTAGGGATAGATATAGTGGAGATGCCACCCATGCAGAGAGCTCGACGACTCGAAGATCTGCAGCGGTAGACTGAGGTTATGAATGCGGCTTCGCCGATTATAGAGAGTAGGGTCTTTCTTTAGGATTACGATTTTGATTTCACTGTAGTATTCCAGATAATTGTATCACTAATAAGTTATTACTACACAATACATACCTAATTGACATTGACATTAAGACGAAACGAAGGAAATGGCAAAAGACTCAAGAGCAGTGTGTGTTGCAATCTCAGAGTCCAACACTGCGTGACGGTTTATGAAGTCGACATCAACACCGACAGACTTGGAACCCGATTCGAGTTTTGCTCATTGACTTCCATCCTGCTTCACCGGCTTTGTCTTTAGACCCTCCATTCATGGCCTTATTTCCGCCAGCATCACGATTTTAGAGCTCTCTATAGTACTTGGAGCCGTCGCGGTCCTCAAATCAACATGAGAGTTGCAGATATTCTCCTATGGTCCAAGGTGAGTATTAGCGTGTATAAAGCTCACTCTCATCCTGGCTAGGTTCTGAGACCCTCAAATTCATTCAATAAACCAGCAAGTTCAACATTGCCTAGAAGAGATCAGAAAGCTCCATCAATCCCGAAACAAACCCATTTCGACTTCCCGAACTACTCCAGGATTTTTCGGTTCTGCATTCCACGTAACGACAGCAATTGCAACGGACAGCTTGGTCGTTCCTGGTCGTTCATCAAGGTCTCCCATGTCTGTGGACGTAGCCTTGGCTGACCCTGCCTTTTATGCTGCGTCCTGGACCAAGCCAGTCTCGGTACCCGAGATGCTTGGACGCTGCAAGGTGTTTCCACTGAGTATCAGCGTAGACTCCGGCATGCTTTTTGACGCTCAAGCGACGGACGCCGTCATCACCGCGCACCTTACAGCACATGTCTCATGTCAGGGAGTTGGCAATGTGCATCCTCAGCAGGTGGAGCTCGTACCACCAGGAGATTGATGGCCCTCATAGATCGATTTTGTGTGCCTCTGCTATACACGCTCTGCCTCAGCACGGAGCACACCAGTGAAATGCAGCAAGGCTGCATAATAATCCTGCCCATGGATTTCATGGGTAGCAAGCCTCAGGCATTTGCACCCGGATGATTTCCATGGAACTCAGTCTGCTGAAGAACCTGGCGTCTCTCAAGATATCCCTCTCTGTCCCTTCCAATACCTCTGCCTTACATCAACTATCAGCACCCCCGTTCCTGGCAACAACTCACGGATATCCTCACTCGCATGCCAAATCTAGAAATTCTGGAGCTTAAAAATGTTTTGCCGAGGGAAAGTAGTCCACCAGTCCACATCGTCCCGCTCTCGCATCTATGTAGCATTCGACTAGAAGGGGATGTAATCGCTTGTGCAAACCTTTTGGACCGCACATCGTTCCCGTTTACCGCTGTGATGCACTTCATCTGCTCATTGGACAAAGTCGACGATCGTAAACGTCTTAGAGAAGGCTTCACCTATGCTCTGCCATCTCTTCAAGCTTCACGGACGGTTGCAAGCCAAGTTCCGGTCTCTGCATATCACATGCGAAAGACTCGGTGTTGCCTTGGGGAGCACTTCGACTACTACACCGTCGCTTCAAGTGGAAATCCGTGTCCTTTCCCTGGATATCGCGTGGAATTCCATGACGAAGAGCTTGAGGAGGTTATTCTGGTCTCTGAAGCAAGTGCAGAAATTGCACCTGCAGAATTGTCATGGTGTCTGCGATGTTTTTGAGGAGTTGGCGCCACTCAAGAAAAACTCAAATCGTGTTTTCTTATTCCCTCAACTGAAAACCCTTTCATTGACAAATGTAGACTTCTATCCGGATTGGAACTTGCCTTCCGACGAGATGCAGCTGTTGCAGGAGGTACTTATGCTCAGATGCGAAGCCGACTTGAAGGCCAAGATTTGGCCAAGATTCGAAAATTGCAGCCTGTGACAATCTTTCGGCAAAGGGTGTGGAATCCTTGCGGGAGATTTGTACAGAATCCAGATGTTGAGTGGGATGGTAATTTGAAGGATGACGATGAGATGACGATGAATATGTTCTAAGTACCATTAAAAGATGTACATACATTACTACATATCATTGACTGGACTCGCGTTAGATGTGTACTGTTGTTTACCAGGCTCGTCTTCTCTGTTCCTTCCACTTTCAGACACGACAAATCTATGAGATGGATCTGCCTTTTCAACTTTAAATGAAGGAATTGATTCAATACTAGTATCGGCGTATACGGTACGGTGAGTATACTGCGCGTCTTTTAGGCTTCTTTGCATCTTGACAGAACAAATAGGTGAAGAAATCGGTTTGCCATGGTCAATCAAATGGAGTCGCAATTCTCCAGCACAGGCTCATAGCATCATGATCGGGCTCAAAAAATCTGATTGAAAACGAATGATGGGCGCCCTCCGACTTGGCTCCGACTGTTTAGGGGGCGTGCTATGGGTTGATAAGAATCTAAATATCCGACAACATTTGGATATCTCGCGATTTAGCGGCCTTTTCATGTCAACGGATTCATTGGATTCTACATAACCATTTGAACCCGGCGCGTATCTATGTTCATCAGACTCTATCCCCCTCCTTTTGATCTTTGGACTCTTCCAGCGCCCTTTACCGGTGTAGCTCACCCTGCTTGAACATCCTTCTCGCTTGCATTATGGCTGAGGTAGACCCATTGTACGTGGGTCAGTCATTCACAGAGCTCCAAATCTGACGCGTAACAACGCAACGATCCAGGCTTGCAACAACCATGCTGGCTCCCTCAAGTAAGTGGAATCCGTCTTTTTAAAATCGAAAACTCACCAACTTTGAGTCTAGCTTTTTTATTGTATGACCATCTGCTCACATTGGGTTAGTCAAGGATTGCTCAAGCAGCGCGGAGATTGACGTCAAACTAGGAATGGAAATACAGTACATTTGGCTAAAACCAAAACGACGAAGCGCATATTGGTTCTTCACACTGCGTTACTTTGCCACCATAGGGGAGATCGTCATCTTTGTGTTCAGGTTTTACGATGCAGGATCTGTGAAAGGGTGTCTTCGGCTTCAAACCTTCATCAACGTGCATACGGTTCTTGTTGAGCTTTTGGTCGTTCGTGAGCTGCTGGTCTTTCTGTTCTCAAACTCAACACTCACAGTGGTCCAAAGTCCTCATGTCAATGAGAGTTTACGCACTGTACGAATGCTCAAAGAAGATTATGTGGTTCCTCATCTCGGTAGCAGCGTGTTTACTTGGTGCTGTCGGAGTAAGTCCCAGGTGTCTCTTTGCAATCATTTACTCATAAAATTATCCTTCCCAAAATTGTGAAAATGATAGTGGTCAATAGTAAAGACCCTTAGCGGAACTGCCTTGCTGCAGGGTATGGTTTGTGGACGATCTTTTCCGGAGCAGAGGTGCGTGTTTTGTTGCCCTGTAGCTAACTTGGTGTAACTCATTTTCTCCCACTTCCTTATATCAGTGTATCCGGTGAGTCCCTTCACTCCAAGTTCTCAGGAAGCCTCATGTCAAAATGAAACACCACTCAGCCCTGATAGTTACTTGGGCCTGCGATTTAGCATACGACTGTTTGATTTTCGCTCTTACAATCTGGAAGACGTATAAGACACGAAATGACTACACAGGTCCGTTACCTGTACGAATACCACTACTCGAGCTGATGTTGAGAGATGGCGAGTTTTTGCTACCAATTCCTTTCACTATGATTTCATCCTGACAGTGTTTAACCTCATAGGCGTAATCTACTTTGGGTATGTCTGTGCTACGTTCTTGAACACGGTTTGTCTCGACCTGACCGGATTCATAAAGGGTGATCAGTGCAGTCCATCTTGCAAATCTCATTCTCTCTGTAAGACCTTCGCAACAATTTCCTTCCAAGTTTTGGGCTGACTTGTGGCTTACCAATTACAGGCTACCAGGGTAAGAATAAGGACCTCTTTGGGGCGTAGATCGACATTAACCATCCATTACAACAGTCATCTAAAATGTCAGCCTTGACTAGAGTGTATGTCTATCATGCCTATTCTTCTGTTGGCTTTTTTGTCTAATACTTCCTTTCAAACCCTGCCTCTCTCCCGTCCATGGTTCCGTTTCCCGTGTTTCTTTCCCGTCTCTAGGGTCTCAGCAGCAATGACTTCCCGTCTCATGCTGAACCTCCATGAATGCGCTTCCGACGGCGTTCACATACAGGGTGCCTCCGCCTTTGTAGCGACACAGAATTCCCATCATATCCACACAACTAATTCCATATCTGCCGGGATGGTTTTTCGTAGGCATTCACTGGACGAGGATGATCTGGAGGAGTACCAGGATAGGCCAGGCGGCAATGCGCATCGAACTCGTGCATAACCGCGATGAATCCACAATCTGGCGAGCCGCTGGAGCTGAAGATGGGAGTCTCAGCACGAAGGTCAGGCATAGTGGTTTCTTCTCACTCATCCACTGAGACGCACTGTCATTACTAGTATGTATAGATCGACATATGTACTTTATGTACTCTACGGATAAAACTCACGTATAATATATAATATTTCATCGAGTCTACGTTGTGTGTTGCGCAAGCAGTGCCATGGATTGAACTGGATGGAACCAGGGGAAAGAACACCTGTAGCGGTGTCGCTCTGACTCGCTCAGAACCACTGTCTCGACGCGTATCTTGCGAATATGTAGCATGGTTCTTTGCATCGCAGAATCCACATTGCGTCTCTATTGTGACTATTTTTCATGTCTCACTTCTCGGCACGAGAAAAGACAAATCGTAGCCAGAGTGGTGCAAGCCCTTTCCCCTCTTGCTCCCGTTCAACAACTCATCAGAGTCGCTGGGGCTTTTTGACGGATCGACACTTTTTCAAATCCTTTGTCAAGTGCGATCTGAGGACGATGTTAAGGACATTTTTGCCCTTTTCCCGTCACTGACAGTGAAATCGCTTTCATTCTCCTCTGTCTGCTCAGGTGCAGAAGGGGATCAAAGTGACACTGGGGACACTGTGTATCATCTCCTGGAGAATGTGATTATGCAGAGACGCGGGGCAGAGTGCGAGATTGGGCAACCAAAGTTACAGCGATGCGACAGCAGTTCTGGGGGAGTATGTCGTTGAAGGATATTTATTTGTCCACATGTTGAATGGGACGCTGTGCTGCACAGTCAAGAAGGCAAAGACAAGATAGTCCACTCTGATTACCTTCGCCACAGTGTACATATCTTCATAGCTACCCAAGGGAACGATCTGTATTCTGTAGTGAACTTGAAAATTCATCAAGCTGCCCGATTCCGAGTCGATGATCTAATCTTCATGGCTTGACCTCGAACGACATCATTTCGATATCGATATTTCCTAACCACCAGCAATCATCTCCTTGCAACCACTTTTTCCATCGTACTCAGGGCGTCTATCACATCTCCGTTTCGAGGATCCACTAACCATGTGCTCGGACGCGACTGCGAAAGATGACTGTTCCCCAGTAGTCGGTGAGTCCACGGCGCGTCATCTTACGATAATCCGGATCTTAACCTGCAGTTAGCAGACCCAGAGGTCGATATGCTCAAGCAAGAGATCCAGAGACGCGAAAAAGAGATCAAAAAACTCAACAGTTATCGAAACACACTCATTATGTTATGCAAGATTTTCGTTTCATGCGCAGTTGCGACGCTCAACTGCGAAGAGCATCGCTGGGATCACCGGTCTTGATCATGGATGATAATATCTCATGTGTGCAGTCATTGGCGAAACGTAGATTTGGGATGCCCTGAGCTATGGGGTTATCTGGATTTTTCCAAGCCAGCTTGGGTGCCAGAGATGCTTAAACGGTCCCGGGAAGCACCGTTGGTCATCAAAGTACCTGAAAAACTATCCGTCTGGACTAAGGAGGAGGCTGCTATCACCACTTCCCTGCACCACTTTTCCCGTTTCAGTGAGCTGACTTTGTGTATTTCGATGCATCGGGGCCAAGCGGACACAGACATCAGGGCCTTGATTGAGAGGAACACGCAGCCCGCACCTTTACTGCGTGTGCTGTGCCTCACCGGAAAAGATCCCATTGGCTCGGACAAATTCTGAGACTTCCCTTGGAATTTCTCGACGGCGATGCGCCCTCTCTCAGGCGCTTGGAGCTGACGGACTGTTCCTTACCCTGGACTTCTGGCCTATTCAGGAATCTTACCTGTTTGAAGATGAAAAGTTCTTTATCCTATTATCCCATCGAGATCCCTTCCCTCAAGCAACTCATGGACGTGCTATCTCGGATGCCCGATCTGGAAATTTTGGAACTCGACAAAGTTCTGCCTACGCCTGAATCAATTTCCTCAGATATCATTCATCTCACCCACCTCCGCAGCATTTCGTTAATGGGAGGCAGAGATGCCTGTGCGAATCTCCTCAATCACATATGGTCCCCGTCTATCGCCACGCTGGATATTGTTTGCATCGATTACTCAGATCATCCAGAACCCGAAGACTTTCTCGAGAAATGCTCACCAATCATTCACACTATTCATCGAAACTGGTCCAAAAGCTGTAGGCCACAGTCTTGCGAATATTCCTTATATATTTACTGTACCTTCTCCTTCAAGATGTAACTCACAGAGGTTCCTTCTTCCAGTCCTTCACCGACTCCACTTCGTTTAACGATGTACCACCGACAAAATCCACGGGAAATAGCAACGCTTGCGCAAAGACTATTGGACGCTGTCGCGTCAGTGCTTCCTCATGTTCGGCGTCTCTCGTTAGAGACTAAAGAGTCCTTCACGACGGAGACTCTAGAACGCACATTTCTTGCTCTCAATCAACTGCACACGCTTCACCTCAAAGATCACTGCATCCCCTATGTTCTGAAGGCATTGATGGTCCTCGAATCCAACCCGGAGCGGTTTGCCATATTTTCTCTATTGTCGCAGTTGTCATGCAACTTCCATTGTATCGGAACCGAAAATGTTCTCAGTGCGTTGGGTGTTTTGAAGGACATCCTCATACTGAGGTCTGCAAAGGCCAAGATTCACCGAGTGGAACTGAAGGCATGCTACAAGTTTTCGGAAAAGACTCTTGGGCCGTTGCGGGAGATCTGTGAGATCTGTCCAATTTATAATCTACCTTCCACCCTGTCCGGGGGCATGATAGGGCACATACAAATTTGAAGAGCATAGTATGCCCTCGGTGTTCTGTGAAGGTGATCGCTTGGAGGAGTGCCTTTTCTTGCACATTGAAGCTTTTCATAATAATTGGCACACCAACTTCTTATAGAGATTATCAGGTCGTAAAGTACATCCTGTTGTAAACTATGTAGACTACATTACCCTTGTATTGCATCGCGACAATAATTGATAGATACCGAATAAAATACACAAAGAATGCAAGTCCATCAAGCCTCAGGCCTCAATCTCAGACCAGTCACTGTCAGAATTATCGGACTCCTCAACTACCTTCTGGGCATTCGCCTTGTCGGCAGGCAACGAAGAAGAAGCAGGTATCAAGAAGGTATCGAGGTCTTCCAGGTCCGAGTCCGAGTCCGTATTCGTGTCCGAGTCTGAGGGTAAGTCCAATGTTGATTCTAAGCCTGGATTTGCATCTGACACAGGCTGTATTGAGCCCTGATATGCTTCAGAGGTACGTTCGTCCCTATGTTCGTCTTCAAGCTGCAGTTCGGAAACTGACGAAGAGGGTAAGGGTTCAGAGCTAGGTTCAGGAAGGTACGGGTTCGAAGGAGTATACGTGGGTGTGAAGATTGACGTGGAAACAGGCGAAGTGGGAACGGTGTTCTGCTTTAGAGACTCGGCGGGCATGTCTTCCACAGCTGATTCGTCGTTGTGGTCATCTCCATTAACATCAGGGGTAACTTCAGCATCAACTACACCTTCATTTGCCTCGGCAAGAATGACGACGTCGGAAACCAAATCCGTAACTTCGTCAGAAGAGTGATCTTCATGCTCAGCTAACGCAGCAACATCCGTCTGAGGCCCAGATAAAACGACGTCGAGCTCGGTAGGTATCGAGTGGGGTTCGCGTTCCTCGACGTCGGCGTTTTCATCCCGAGTCTCGACTTCGACGGTGTCTGCAACTTCCTCTGCTGGCTGCACTTCAGCTTCTCTCTCCTCAGTCTTCAGCTTCACCTCTTCCTTCGTCTCTTCTTTCAGCTGTTGCTTCTCTGTCTCCTCTTTAACCTCTTCCTCTACTTTCACAGCTTCTTTCACCTCTGGCGCCTGCTTTTCAGCCCAAACCTTCCACCTGCCCTCAACTTCTTCTTCCAACTCCTCCAAAGCTCTCTCCACCCTCCCAACAACTTGCTTCCTTCTGTTCCTTACTTCATCGTTACCAAAAGACTCCACGCTATCCAAATCAGATAATAACGATGAAAGCATTTGTTCGTAGTACCTCACTGCATGGTTTTTGGAGGTATATGCTAGTTTCGTTGTTAGTGGGTTTGGCGATAGAGTGGACATCGGTTCCGAAACAGGTGGTAGCGAGACCGGTAACGAAGCAGGCGAGGACGTAGGAGTGAAGTCCAGTTTGAGGGGAAAGACAAAGTCAGATTGAAGTGCTAGGAAAGCAGCTTCAATATTTCTGACAGCTTTTATTGACTTGGCGATGTCGGCGGAAGTGGGTTCGTCGGAATTTGTGCCAAAGGGTTCAACAACTGGAAGTGAGGATACTTTGTCTTTGCTCTTGTCTGAAGAGGACGAAGATGCCGTTGGCGGTGTCGACGATGAGATGGGAACAGAGACATTGGTAGCGTCTGTCCTTGGTTTGGAAGAAGCACTGGCCGTAAAAGATGGCTGTTGACGATGGAGAGAAGCGAGGATTGCTTTGATGGTATCGTGAATTTCAACGAACGGCTCCTGGCTCAAACGAGCATGAAGTTGGTCCTTCAACGAGGAAGCTGCTGGCGTTGTCCGCACTTGCCTGTCTTGAGACTGACTCGTAACTGGTGATGAAGCACTCTTTAGTGAAGTTTTAATCTGGAAGGACAATTTGAGCAATGAATGACGATTGAAGTATTCAGGGGAAACTCACGGATTGTTTCGCCTTGTTCGACTGAGCTGAGCTGAGCTGGGCATTTGATTCATCGAGTGAGAAGTGGACTCGAGGTTTTCGTGTAGCCTGAGGTGTGTCCTTGGGTTTCTCCTTTTCAGAGGACGTTTGACCAAATAAGAATTGTAAGGCCTCTTCAAAACGTTTTGACTGAAGGTCATGCTGATTGCTCAAAGAAGCAGCTGAATGAGTCGAGTGATGAGGATAGGCATAAGGGGCAGTAGGCTGGTTGACGCATTCGTTCGCGAGGCAGAAAGACTTCTGTAGAGGCTGAGAATAGTTGGTCAGTAAATGGCACACAAAGACAAAATATACAGGGAAACACACCTTCCTAGAATCAGCAGAGCGAACAACCAAGTACGTGGCCGGTTGCTTCACAGAGCCCTGATGAGCAAGGGCCAAAGAGCGAGCTTTCTGCTGGAGAAGAAGTCTGCGTCTCTCCTCTTCCCGACGTAGTTGAGACAGCAACGCTTCTTCCTGCCTCCTCGCAACCAAAATTCTCCTCTTTTCAATCTCCCTACGGCGAAGAACCTCGGCTTCTCTCTCCTTTGCAACGACAGCTCTCCTGAGATCTTCCTCTTCAGCTTGCCTACGAAGAAGGCGTAAACGGTAATCCTCGGAATGACGTGGAGTTCCGGGGAATTGGGAATAATCGTAGGGCTGCCTGGAGCCAAGAACTTGCGAGTGTCTCCTTTGAGCTTCGATCTCTTCGAGTCGTCGACGAATGGCCGCTTCTTCTCGTTCAACAGCTTCTGCAGTAAGAAAGTCGACCTCGGCCGCCTTCACGTTTGCCAGAGCTGCCAGATAACGGTCTATGGGAGTAGGATAGAGTCCGGTTGAAAAGTGATTGGGGTGTTCAGGGCGGACGACGGCGAACATGATGTAAACGGATGTAAAAGATGAGTTGGTTGGTAAAGAGATGCATTTTGGCCGTCTAGTTTTATAGGTTTTCGTGTGTCCTACGAGAATGTTCTGGAGGATTTGAGAGAGGACAAGAAGAAAAGTAAGCCTGACTCAGCCCAGGATGTAGTCTGACTCAACGGCTCACAAGCTCGCTTACTAGAAGACGCGGAACATTGGGACGCGTCAGCTCGCTTGACTAGAAGTAAATCGCATTGTTCGTGTATTATAAAGGCTCATACATGCATAATAAGGTGATCGAAATATAAAGAAGTGACTCGGTACCGTCGGTCTCGAGAGGCTGATTTGGAGAGCAAAACGACGGCGACCAGTTGAAGCACATGTAGTACAGAAGCTAGGACAAAAAAAAAGGTAATCCGCCTCGGAAGAGTACGCATCGACTGGATTAGTCGTAGTGGGTAGCTAGATAGTTAAGTGGTAAGCAAATGGACCTAGAATGCCGGTTCACTAGCATGGTGCCAACCATCCTCAGAAGATTTACATCAAGTTCTTGCTTAGCGAGCTCTGGCTTAGCGGTTTCTCCTGACCAGACTGTTCAGTATGAAATCATTCAGATGAGGTATTCTTGTTTTTGTTAAAAAAAAAAAAAAAAAAAATTCTTTGTTTTTGTTGTTTCAGAAATGGAAGGCAGATGAAGCAGCACTAGCACTGACCTTGCCATCCAATACAATTCTCCATGCGTTTCCCCCAGGGTCCCACAACCAAGAGTCCTCATCACAGACAGTGTAGCTCATTTTGGAAAATGGAGGAATTGTACTGGGCACACTGTTCCTGCAGTAGCGGCCTCGAGCCCAATAAACTGGTTTGTCTCCTAGGACTCCGATAGTGCTGCAGGAAAGAAAAAAGAAGGCAAGGTCAATTGTTATAAAACACAGGCGTACAAATTGGCGAAACGACTAACAACTGCGTCGACTGGTTCACAATAGTGATTTGCATCCAATATTTCTTAGACTTTGTTTCATCGGCAGGGGCTTGAGCAACCTGAGATTGCATTGATATCAGTTATCGTCATTGGATGATCACCGAAGTGAAGAGACGTTCCTTCTTGCTATCTAAGACAGGGTCTACAACGCTCCAGATGGCCGAAAAATCTCTTTGACGCCGAGCGTTGCTACTGCTGGGCTGCTGCGATGACTGAATTCGAATTTGGGTAGTAGGTGAGACTGGGAGAAAGGATGAAAGAAGTGGAAAGTGCTGAAGGACACTGCGGGCAGCCCTCCTTTTATACTCGAAAACCAAGGCATAAGGATTGGTGTAACGTTCAAGGAATTGCATACATAGGCAATGGCAGACGCAGGTATAATAGTGGAGAAAGCTAACATGAGCTTTGAATAGAACATATTAACGAAGAGTCGATCCCGTGAGTTCCAACAATCGCAAGGGCATGACTGAGTTCCGCTGGGCCTAGTTCTCGAGGATACCGAGAAGTTTGATTGAAGTTGAACAACGCTCCGAACAGGGACTGACAGAAAACACAGCGGTGACTGCCGTTATGGACTTGCAAAAACATGGACGGACTACTAACATGGACCGACTCGTTAGCGGTCTTGAATGTTGGGTTCTGCTCGGCGACGTACATGATGGAAGAGAAATTACACGCGACCCGACGTGACGCGACTACTTGTTCTCAAAC
Source organism: Tetrapyrgos nigripes (assembly GCA_013368315.1). Classification (NCBI taxonomy): domain Eukaryota; kingdom Fungi; phylum Basidiomycota; class Agaricomycetes; order Agaricales; family Campanellaceae; genus Tetrapyrgos; species Tetrapyrgos nigripes. Next base: position 271,941 of record JAACJM010000050.1, read on the forward strand.
GCCCATCAAAGGCATTGTCGGTTTTTCTACCATCTAACATGAACTCAAGTACATCACACAACAATGACTCTCCGATGTTTCAAGGCGAGTAGGCTGGTTATTAAGGCCTTGGAGTTGTTGCTCACACTCCACTCAGACATCGGATCGATAGACGAAGAAATTAGGAAGCTTCAAACCCGCCGGAATTCACTCGTCCCCATCTCTCGACTTCCCAATGAATTGCTTTCTACAATTTTAATGTTTTGCAGTCAGCTTAAGCCCGACGACGACAACGACAACGACTTGCGCTTATTCCCTCCGTCACGGCAGCGCGATCGCTGGCCATGGACCACTGTCTCCCATATCTGCAGTCATTGGCGAAATGTAGCGCTGGGATGTCCTGTGTTGTGGAGTTGCCTGGACTTTTCTAGACCCGCTTGGGTGCCGGCGATGGTAGAACGCTCCAGGATGGTACCGTTGACTCTTGAGGTACCTTTCGAGCTCGTCTACCACTCACAGACAGAAGAAGCTATTTCAACTGCTTTACAACATATGTCTCGTGTTAAAGAGCTCTCTGTTTCTATTCCAAGTGGCCAAGCCGGTCGCCTCAAAGCATTGATTGCTGGTCTCCAGCAGCCAGCTCCTTTGCTTGAGGTGCTGTATCTCGACAAGTTTGATTTTAGCCCATGGGATGTAAATCTGCCCCTGGAATTTCTAAATGGTGATGCTCCGCGTCTCAGGCATTTAGAACTGAGAGGATTTTGTTTACCTTTGGCTTCTGGTCTGCTGAAGAATCGTCTTACCTCTCTGGTGCTATTCTTCTCTAGCCCGACTGATGCATCATGGGTACAACAACTCGTTCGGATGCTTACCAGCTTATGCAGTCTGGAAGTCCTGGGGCTCAAAGTCCCACTCTCAGTCAAAACTATCTCATTGACTAGAGTGACTCATCTCCCGCATTTGCGCAGCATAGAATTGGACGCATACATCACTGTTTGCGCCAGCCTTTTGGATTGTATCTCATTTCCGCCTACTACCACAATGCAGTTCAGTTGCGCCGTTTCCAGCCCTGACCAGCTCATACCCCAAACCTCACCGATATCTGCGTCATTGTCCAGAATTCGAGACCTTCTGCTTCAGAGCTCATCCACAACCCAATTCGAATCCATGATTTCCAGCCTTATTATCTCAACTGATACCTGGGATCCCAAACTCGCCCTAGGAAACACGAGCTCGAAACCTTGGTTGGAGCTATCATTTTGGTTCCACGATCGTCCTTCACCCCAAAGTAGATCAGAGCTTTTTGCCACGATACTGGAAGCCATCTTGCCTGCTTCCAATGCTACAGTCCGCCTTCTGACGCTGGAGGGTCTGCAGCGCTCTTGGTCATCCTACCAAATTTGGGAAAAACCGGCGTCCTCCCTCGATTCTGTGCGGACTCTTCACGTCCGGGGTTCTTGTGTTCGGGGAATTCTCGAGTGGTTGACGTTGACGACACCGTACCCCAGTCAAATAGATGATAGCGCTTGCGCCGATCGCTTTACTTTCCTCCCTTTGTTACGGTCTCTACATCTGTCGTTGGTCAATTTTGATCTCGACAATGATAACACCTACACAACATTGGAGAAGTTGAAGGGCGTTCTTACGATGAGGTCTGAGCGGCAGTGCAAGATTGAGGAGGTGAAGTTGGAGAAGTGCTTCAGGCTGTCAAACGAGCATGTTGAGTCGCTGAGAGAGATTTGTGCGGATGTGAGATGGGACGAGGTAGTGGATTTTCTGGACGAGGATGATTAGGATCCACCCATAGAGGGATGACGGGACCTAGCATAGGCCGGACAATGGTCATCAGATCAACTAGAGTTTTGCGCAACGTGCGGGTGCAGGAGTCCTGTGGAAGACTTATACTCTAGAGAGGATAATATATATTTTTTGCTTCTTACTCCCGTGCCCATTTATACAGATCTCTCTAGTGCATCTAAAATACGGGCTTTCTTCTGGAGCGCAAAAAGTGTACGAAAGAATATCTGCCTGTCCAAAAGAGGAAAGGCAGCAGTCGCGTTTTGTCTCAGACTTTCAACTCCAAAGTCCATCTCCTTCCAGGAACGCAAAAACCTTCAGTTGCTAGGATATTGGAGCGGGCTACTTTTGTACAAAAACCGGATTCCTTTTCTTCTTACAGAAATGTTTCCTTTTGATGAATAGAACAATTTTGTAAGACATTTTGTTCGACCTTGCTGCGACCTTAGTATGTAATTCGATTTTGCGCTGCACAGCCACTTACGTAAGCTGTTCAAAAGTAGCGGCAGCTAAGCGTCCCGCTCCAGACTGACTTCTTTCATGCAGAAGATGAGCAAGCCCAGGACTAGTGATAACTGTTTCACGGCGGTCGGTGAGTCTTACGATGCTTCTTTTGCCTCACTGGCAATCTAAATCACCAAAAAAGCATGTCCAACTATCGCCTCTGTAGACAAGGAAATTAGAAAACACGTCGACGCAATTAGAGAACTCAGTCTCCGCCTCAATTCGTTCACTCCTGTATCTCGATTGTCCGACGAAATTCTGAACAGGATATTTCTCTTCTCTATTTTACTCCGCGACGCCGAAGAAAATATTTTAGCTGGCTATCAACGTTTTGAAGTCTCGCAAGTCTGCAGTCACTGGCGGACCGCAGCTCTCGGCTGCCCTTCATTGTGGACCCGTATCAACTTTTACAAGTCAAGTTGGGCGACGAGGATGCACTCGCATGCTACCTCTGGTGCTGAATCCAACTGCTAGTGATGACTATTCCAAGATGTCGGACAAGAGGATAAATGCCGTTGCAACAACTCTCCAGCACATGTCTCGCATCAAAGCCATATCCTTCCGTGTCCCCGCAGACAGTCTAGACACGGTACTCGTTGGACTTCAAGCGGCAGCCCCTGTGCTTCAGTCACTCTCTCTCTCACCACGAGACCGTCGTCTTATGGGTCTCCCAAACGTACAGTGATTCTACCCTTAGGGTTCCTGAACGGCGACGCTCCATGTCTTAAGCATTTGGAGTTGGAGTTGGAATACTTCCATTTGCCATGGGATTCCGGTCTGCTTCAGAACCTCGTGTCTCTCAAGCTCTCCTATCCAGGTCCCATCGTATCTCCTTCGTTGCAACAGCTCGCCACCGTACTCATTCGCATGGTTTGGAAGTTTTAGAGCTCAAAGGTGTTTTGCCCGAGGCAGCGCAGACCGATTTGTCGATTGCAACTATCCAATTTCTGCATCTTCGTAGGATTCAGCTGGAGGGAGATGTGGATGCGTGTACAAACCTCTTAACTCACATCGCATTTCCGCCAACCACTTCGATGCATTTTGCTTGCTCACTGAAGAACGACCACGATTATATCTCGCCCAAAGCCTCTCCGATGTTTTCCCTATTGCAGAAAATTCGTGCCCAGCTCGCCGAAAGCTCTTCACTATCCCAGTTGCAACCGCTATTCTCCACTCTCAGTATCTCTGCCAGCTCGGAGGAGCTTACCGTCAGCATGGGAACGGACACTCGGTATCCTCATTATCGTGATTCTTCATCAGCCTAGCTGCACCTAGAATTTAGCTTCAAAACCAAACTCAAGTCCCAGATATGGAATGCAGACGTTGCATGCAAAGTTTTGGAAGTGTTATCGCCTCACTCACGTCCACATCGTCTGGTTATCGGTGCCTTGGCATTTTTTCACCATCAGAATTTTCAGAAAGCCACTTTTGTCCCTCAAACAAGCGAAGACCCTTCATTTAGAGCGTTGCCCTGAGTCGTCGCACTGGAGAATCTATGGACAGCTAATGTGCCTGTCCAGGAAGAACTCGAAGAATGTTGGCATGTTTCCTTCGCTGGAGACCCTTATTTTGACGGGTCTTAAATGTGTCGAAGGTGGCGAAGACTTGGGGGAATTGCGGGATATACTCATGTTTAGATGTGAAACCAAGACTGCAATCAGGAAATTGGAGTTGAAAGCGTGTACGAAGTTGTTCTAGCGGGACGTTGAGTTGTTGCGACAGATTTGTGAAGATGTTGAGTGGGATGGACAAGAGGAATATATGGATTCTGATGATGAACGCGAGATGCTGAGGGAGGAGCTCAAGAATATGGAGGACGAAGACATGTATTACTTTTAGGGTAGTGTCCCACTGAGTTTTCTTTGTTCCTTTGCTCCTTTGAGGTAGCAGTCGTAAACAATCACTTTAGCAGAGACAAGAATTTGTACAACACCGTCGCAGGTCCATATAAATAAATTCCCAAAACGAACGAGCATTTGAAGAACCGGTCTCAGTGGATCCGGAACCAGAAGAATTACAACGAAAAGCACAAAAATAAAACGAACGAAATTCTAAACTATCCGGACATGTCCGGGGATTCACATCAAGTCATGTGTGGAACTACTAACATGCGTCTCCACCCAAATTTCAAGCGATGGGCTAGCGAACGTCCTCGTCTCTAGCGCTATTTCTTCTTCATCTTCTTTACAGTCCGATGAAAACGTCACTCTCTTCGGTGGACGACAAGACCCTTCGAATTCCGAATCCAGTGGCCGAAGTTGATCTTGTGCCGACGATGGCATATCTCTGTAATCAGAGGACTTAAGCTTGGTACTAGTGGCTCTGAAATCGGTGTCATCCTGCGATTCTCCAGTACGACTGTGAAGAGACGAGAGCCGGATAGCCCCAGGACGAGAGCTGGAGCTGACGGCACTAGCACTGCCGGAGGAAGTATGACTATCGTTAGACTGGCTACCACTCATAACCCAAAAGACGGTGAGGGCATTGACGACAACCTAGCGATGTTTGAGATATGAGCCTGATTTCTTGGACAAGGCCCTCGACGCACCACAGTTTCACAACTCAAGAGACATAGCCAACCAAGTTGATGATTGAGAATGATGACTACAATTCCATTCGTGATGCCAATTGCAAAAGAAATCATAGAGGCCCTGCCGAGAAGCGTCAGAGATGTGTCGTGGCTGCACTGAAAATCGCTGCTTCCTCACACCAGAATGCGGATTGCAAGAGATTTGACACGCTTGTCATTATTCTGCTGTGACTTGAGCAATGGCCAGAGGAAAAGACCGTTGAGGAAGAGACTGGTGTAACTGATGGAGCAGCCGTCAGTCCGTATCGTTATCACTACAGCTTCATCAAGGGACGACGGACTCACATCTCGTATACAAGAACGGGCAGGATCGAAAAACGCTTCAGTCCAAGAATGCAGCTGCCATCCTTCTCGCGAATGTAATTTAAACGTCCTATGAACATCAAGACGACTATTACCAGGTCTAGAGAGACTGTAAATAGCGAGAGGCGATATATCTTGGAGTCAAGGCGCGAGGAACTTGGGGTATTGCGCCAGACTATATGAACGTTCTCGACTAGGGATAGATTCGTACACGTCAGCTGAGATTGTCTTTTGAGACAATACTATCGCTCACTCAAGAAAAGGTACCCGAAAAACCTCGATACTGCATAAAACGCCACACACAAGTATATGGCGAACGCGCAACTTCCTTCGGATGATTCAAGCCCTACGCCAAAGAGCAATACACCGCCTGGAAAACATTCAAGCGAGTGAATAAACATCTTTGTCTTTCGATGGAATCGCCCGACTTACTGAATAAAAGATAAAACCAGGCGTTTAGCAAGGTGATAAAGATGAGCACCTTAACCCATCTAACCTTGCGCATGGAAGACCACGATGAAAACTCCCGATGTGCTTTTAAGCTGGAAATACAGTGTGCAACTGCAATAAGACCTGAGAATGTATTTAGAACGATTCTTGAAGGCAAAACTTGCATATAGCTGACTGAAGAAGTGAAAAACGAGAGAAAGAACTTGCAGCCATTTGTTAGGGAAGCCCAGAGCTGTCGACATGGAGAGAGGCTGAGTGAAACAAAAAGTGCCCAACTGGGCTCTGTTATAAAGAATGTACCGAGTTGAACTTTGACGGATGAGGAACAAATCTGGAAGAGCCGTTAGCGGATTCGAAGCTTCAGTAGCTTACCGGTCGGAAATCCACGAATCGACGTCGCGGATATCAACGCGGATCTCAATCCACTTATATCCAGGCCGTATTTATCCTTGCTATCTCATAGAAGACACCAGGGTGCTAGATGCCTTGCAGAAGATGCTCTTAGCGAGGCGCTCATGTGCTCAGGCTGTCTGAGAGGTGGATTTGACCACCGGCATAGACGTTTCGGATGAGACTGCCAGGTGGTTGCGGCAACTTCAAATCGAGCGTGTCGGAAAGTTTGCCTTCCCAGTTCCAATCAACTTCTTGTAAACTCATGAACCTATATGCGTGTATATATGTCACTAAAAAAGCTAATACAAATAGAGTAAAGATAACTATACAAAAAGTGTGCAGTAGCAGCGCCGTGAACATTATCCCAGTCCCGAAATGCAGTACAACGTTATGACAGAATGAGTGGGAAGAAAACAAGGAAAGACAAAGAGAGCAAGGGAGTAGTTAGCTTCATGATATGTCCGATCTCGGTCCACTGAAGGAGTAACGTCTAAAATGTCAAATAAATTATCACTCAACAATCTTGACAACCGCTGTGCCCCCATCCACAAACGGCCCACCCTCCACAAACAACTCTGGTGTCCGTTCAAAAGGAACAATTCGACTCAAATCCCCAACCCAAGGCTTCACACCCTCATTCAACACCATCTTCATCACCGCCCCAATCGTCTCTCGGACATCCTCGCCATCCCAATCCACGTCCTGAGCAATGCTCACCCAAGCATATCCGGGTTTACCTACATTGCCTTTAGACTTCCCTTTATCACTACCATCCTGTTCATCTTCCCTGTGATTATTCTTCATTGACCTTAATCCAGCCCTAAAATGGTCCCCGGCAGTGGGTATCACGCGTGATGGGGTATCTCCAAATAATGTCGTAAATTGTCCTCGACCTTTCTCTGCCCTGTGGATATGTTCCGGACTCTCGCTTTTCCTCTTGTCTTTTGTCTTCTTTTCTTTTTCTTTCTCCTTCTTCCGAATGCTCCCAATCCTGCCAAGCCCCTTCTTCTCCTTCTCACTCTTCGCGCCAAGCCCTCTTACACCCTCAGCACTGGGCACAGCTGCACCATCCAACCCAGATCCCATATTCCTCAACAACCTCTCCGAAGCCTCCCAAATCTCCTTACCACCCACTGTATCCAATACAGCATCAAATACATCCCCATCCCCAATCAACCTCTCAATAACTCGTACAATCGCTCCTCTCCCTTCATCGTCTCCATCGTTGTCTATCATCACTCCATTCACACTCGCATCATCTTGAGAGGACCCAATTCCATGAAGATACCCTCCACTAAACATCCCATCGTCAAAGATAACTTCCTCAGCTCCCCATCTCCTCATACGTTCCTCTACCGCAGCCATATACTTTTGTTCTGCTTCTGACCCCGGCCCAGACCCCGAACCGTTTGAACTTGGTTGTCCAGCAGAACCGGAACCAGAACTAATCACATTAACTGGGATAGGCGCATGCACACAAACCCGCCAACCTCTCCTAACCAACATCTGCACTGCCATTGCTCCAATGCCATCATGTCCTCTCAATATTAACGCTTTTCTCCTTCGTTGATCGCCGTTTAGTTGGTCTAAAGCCCAGTTATGCATCAATGGACTCGAGTACGCGTATGAGTGAGAAGGAGAGTGAGAAGGGCCGTTGGATGAAGTGGATGAAGAGGAAGCAAAAGCGTTGAGAATGGTCCGAACGGCACGATAGGCTGGTACACCACATATAGGGATGAGAGCTAGTTCTTGTAATGTCGGTGGGGGTGGTAAAGGATTGGGTTTGAGGCTGAGGTTAAGGTTGGGCTTGGGGCGACCATTGGGAGTGCGGATAGAGTTTGACCGGAAAGATGAAGGTGATGGAGAACGTGAGGATAATGGTGAGGGTGAAGAGGAACTGTAAGGAGTTGGGACGGGATAACGGGATAGAGAAGAAGATTGATGTTGAGGATGGTTGAGAGTTAGGGATCCCAAGGTCGCTGCAAGTTTTGGGGATGTTTCCATTCCCTTTCCCTTATCCTTCGACGGTGAAGGGCCAGATACTTGGTCTTGGTCTGCACTGGCATCGGTAGGATCTACCAATCCCGTGGAAGATGGAATTGTAGGATGAGGAACTCGATAGACTTTGTGCCTATCTACGACGATGAATTCTTGAAGGGCACCACCCTAAATGATAGTTAGCATACATGAACCCCAAACGCGAGAAAATAACCCTCGAAACCCAAAGACTAACCTTCCTAACATCCAGCAACCCTACAACCCACTCTCCCTTCCTTACCGCATCCTCACTGACCTCCCATCCAATCTCCAATACTCTCCCAACAAAACTCCTCCCGGGTATGTACCCAACCTCTGGAGGCTCCATCTTCGTCTTACTACCATTACCAGACTTCGAAACCTTGATAGACTTCGGTGACCGAACCGTTGAAGACGGAGAAGAGCTTGCAGATGAAGGCAAAGAATCATTGCTACTACCCTTCCTATGCCAAGGTTTCAAGCCTTTCCTACCACCAGCACTCGTACTCGCACTCCGTGAATGGCCAAGTTTCTTCAAGTCAACAACACCATTATGGATTTCACTCTCTGCTCCTCTACCCAAAGAAACCCCAGCCAACCTAGCATCAACTCCATCAGCTCCAACCGCCCAAACCTGCACGAGCACCGAATTCCCAGGAACGTAATTCGGTGGTTTCCTCCAACTCGTAAAGCCCAACGAACTCTGCTTTCTTCTCGACAAATCATCAACACCCGCACCTCTCCCTTGTTGTTTCCCAAATCCCAAAAAAGCAAACGGATTCCTCAAAGGCCCAGAAGCCGAAACACTGCCCAATCCTTTGACGACTTCAACAGTAGCCATCGTTGTCTGTGCCATTCCACTTCTGGTAAGGTCGACTTTGCCTTCGCCTATACCGACGCCTATGACATCACCGAGGATACTAGCTCGCTTGTTGCTACTAGTACCTTGAGCAAAAGCCGGTGGAGGAGCTCTGGGTAGAGTGAGGGAAGTATAGCCTGGTGTACCATGCGAAGGTAAAGAAGGTGCATAAGGACCCAATCCACCTTTACTTGAAGCAAAAGCAGATGGTTGGGATGAAACGTCGGCGTCAATGTCGTTGTCGAGGAGAAGAGAGTTTCGTTTGCCAGCGCTCAAGTGGATATCTTCTAGAGACCGAGAACGTCTCCGAACGAGATTGGATTTGGTGTTTGTAGCGGAAGACTGTCTCCTTGTGGAGTTGGATGATGTAGATTTAGTGGGACTAGATGGTACTAAATCTCCTGCTCCAGTTGTGGTATCTGGGGTAGAGCTAGTCCTTCCACGAACAGCGCTGTTCTTGATGATGTACGCATCCTCATCTTCTTCAAGTAATGCTGTCATACTCATCATGATACTGGGATTATGGGAAAGTATGCTCTTCCGTTTTTGTTTCGTAGTGGTCTTTGTGTGCGTAGGCTGATTGGGACTTCGTATGGGCGTAATATAGTACGACGAAGACGGTGAATGTGAGGATGGTGAGGATGGTGAATGTGCAGGGGAGTGGGAAGACGACGCTGAAGAAGAAGTCGATGACGACTCCGATCGTCGTTTCTTCGACTTCGTACTACTATCAGACTTCTGACTTATATCAGGAGACACAAGCCATCGGACATCCTTTGCCCAATCTTCATCTGTGTAAGAGGACGAATTTCGCTTGGCACGCTCTGTATTAGCGCGTGTCGCGGTTTCTCTACGACTACGACTGGAAGTCGCATGTTGTCGTCGTGTTGTAGATTTCGGCTCTGCATCGTGTCCCGACTCCGAGTTGTAAGGACTGGTAACCTTAGTGGAGTCTGATACTGGACTAGAATCGGTAGAGAAGATGGAATGGGTGTCCGAAATTGATGTTGTGGTTGAAGAGGAAATGGTGGACCGGGCGTCGAACGGTGTGGAGGAAGAGGTAGATGACTCGTTGAGTACACGTTTGCGTGTAGGTGTAGGGTAGACTACACCTGAACCAGCCATGGAAGACCTTGGAGTCGTATTGGGAGTGTAAAAGATATCGTTATCGTCGTCGTCTTCTTGTTCTTCGCCTTCGTCCTGAGACAAACTATCCTGTTCACCGTGACTGCCGTCTTCACCGTCTTGAAACCTGTGTTCGTGGTCGCCGCGGGCGTCGTCAGGGCCGTTGGTATTGTCGTGCTGGGAGTTGATGGAAGATGAATAAATTATGACGCCTTCGTTTAGTTCTCGGACTTGTGTTCTTCCCATCAGCTGTCCACAAGAAGCAAGGCCAAGTTTTATTAGGCTACGGTTACGATAAGCCGTTGACATTCGGAATTGATACTCACCTCATCCTTCCTGCCCGACAGAGATGTAATAGCGCAATTCCTGATAAGCTCGGTGTTTGGCCTCGCTGCTTGCTGTGCTTCAGCAGCTACTCGTCGCAAGTGCGATTTTGTTGAATGATAGTCCTTTTCCTTGGGAAACGAGTACGACTGCGAGGGCTGACCGAGAAGTGTCTGGAGTAGAGTCGGTTTGGTCATCGTAGAAGGCCAGCAACCAGCGGCGGCTGAGCAATGTTGGGCGGAGACCTCGGTACGTGTACATGTGTCGTCATTTGATCTGAGTCTCGATTCTTGAGCGACATATCCGATGTTCCGTAGTCATAGTATTTGACAAATATCCTGGATACACAATATCTACATATCTACACTTTTTGTACAAGGTACCAATGCTATAAACTGTTGAATGCATTATAAGTACATTTGGACAGTAGTAGAGCAGTTTTTTCCCGAACCCAAAAGAACCCAAAAAGGAGAGGAAAAAAGAAACCCCAAAACATTTTAAGACTGCAGAGCCTACTTTCTCTTCTCTTCCTCATGGCAGCACGATAACCAGGCAAACCACATCATAGTCCGAAGCTGCAGCACATCTTCCTTCCATGCCTTGCCCTGGTTCTGCTCCCTAAACTCCTTTGTCAACTTTTCACACCTCACGATATTTTCCGGACTGACAAAGTCGATCGCAACTTTGATACAGTCTGAGAGGTTGCAGACCTGCACCAGCAAAAGACATCAGTGTCGGTCAACCAAGGAGCAATAAAGAGAACCCACCTGATGCGCGCATCCTGCCGGAATAAATATCGCCTCCCCAGGCCTCTGATAGACCCTATAGCTCTTTACCCTTTCCTGCTCCCAAAGCTCTTTCCTCAACACTTCGTCCAGATACACCTGCTGACCATGAATTGGATCCATATACTGATTCGACCCCGCATTCTGTCCAGCAAACCCACCCCCATTTTCCTTTGCCTTCCTCTTCAAAAATGCTCTGATCTTATCCGAATCCTCCGCTCTAAACAAATCCCATGCAGCACATCCTTCATACCCTTCTTTCGTCCTCGCAGAAAAGGTCATGATGTTAACCGCATCCGCCATATCCATATGAAGTCTCGTACTCCCCATACTTCCAATATCACAACTACTCCCCATGGCGTTGTACATCTTGGGTCCTAAATCCGGCGCAATAGCATTCGTAGGGAAATGAGATGAAATATTCAACGTTCCATCTCTCCTCACATAATTGGGTACAGGGACCGCTTTGCTGAAATCTTCATACAACTCGGGGAAGGTTGTTTTGAAATCAGTTGAAGGAGGCCAATCCTTGAGTTTCCAGATTTCCTTGTTCTCGGCAACGGATGAATCGTGACGGCCAAACCAACTGAAAAATTCTCCAACGCTGACTTTTCGGTTCATGTTGGTTTGGCATTCGACGATAATGCAAGACTGGTCGCCGTGGGTTTGGATGAAGTATTCAGGTGTCCATTGGATACTGAATTTGCTTAGCAAGCCTTCGACGAGTAAGGGTTCGCCTTGGCGCCAGACGTTTTGGAAAACGTCATATTTTAATTCATGGTCTTTGAAACGACGAATGGGATGGAATGGAGTCGTGTCTGGCCGTCCATTGGGGTTGTTGTTTTCGTATATCTCGTGCTGGTCTTGATACTCGTGAGGATATGAGTGGTGGCCATTACTGTCGCCGTGGCGTATTCCCGTACCCATCGGTGGATAAATCCTGGCAGGCGAGATCTGGGGCGGTAGGTGCTGTTGGTGACCATAGCCACCTGAAGCCTGTTTGTGGCTGTGGTTCCCAACCGGGAGAAGCACAGTCGTCTCTGTTGGGGTCCTGACCCCAGAACTACCAGAAGCAGAAGACGCCCCAGATCCTACCCCTTCCAACTCGGGCGTGCTACCTCCATCTCTGGAATCCTCCTCAGATATAATGTCCTTCATCATGCTGATCGCCTCTTCCAATTCTGCCAGACAAAATCTCGAGACAGGTGTAAACTCCGCCGCTCTATGTTCGTTCCGCTTGGTACACGTCAAAAAGAAAGGGCTGGAATGCGCGTGGCGATCTTTCAGCATCTTTTGACGTTGCATATCCTCTGGTGTAGCGTTGGGGATGTCTCCTGTTAGCTCTTTGAGCTGCTCGTAGCAGTCGGAACACGCTTCTCGCCCGCAGACCCGACACATCCAGCTGCTGCAGAAGAGCGATGTCATGCAAGTATCTATGATATTGCGGGATCAACACCGGATGCAATGGACGCGGCAAACAACTTGCTTACCACAGGTGGCTCGAACATCACTCTCTCGCGGCCTATAGATGATTTCTGTGGCTTGAACATGTTTACGTTCATTCACAAGGACCGGTAATAAAGCTCTGGCAGTGACACTCTACGACAGGCTGATGAGCAAGAGATGCACTATCACCGAAAATGGAATGAAACATACCTTGGTCCTTCTAATGTTCTCCATGGTAAGCGGGACATTCCAACTCGTAGGAAATTCCATCGACTTCTTCTCTGCCTTCTGATTGTTCACAAAGCTCACACCCACGATTCTGCTTTCGGCGTCTCGCAAGAAGAATCTGATGCCTTGGAATCGGCAGGTGTCACCTGCCCAACGACGGGTACAGGAGACACAGCGGGGGAATTCTTCCGCTTTGTATCGTGCAGCCATGCAGCGTCCAACTTGAAGTTCGGGTGTGAGTTTGGCAACGGGAACGCCACTATTTGTTGAGACGATGTGCATTCGTTCTGAAGAATCACGGAGACTATGTTAAGAATTAGCTTAGACTATAATTGGAGACAACCCACCAGCTGCCTTTTCCTTTCCTTTACCAGAAGGAAGTTGAGCATATGGTAGCGTAGGCATGAACGTAGCTGGCAATAAGTAAGATGAGCAAATGAAGTTTAGTATAAATTGTTGACCGCACCGTTTTGTGCGACAATCTGTGCGGTCTCGTTTCGTTTCTTCTGAGTGTAACCGCGTTTGGAATTGGTCGAGGCACTTGACGAACGGCCTAGTAGAATAGATATTAGCGACAGCATAGTCAATTAAAACACAACCAACGCACTAGCCGTCTCATCAGCAGACTTCTTCCGCGACTTTTTGGGTTTGGGTTGAACCTCGGGATCCGTGGCAGGTGGCGTCATTCGTTTACGAGACTGAGAGGCGTAGTGAGACGTGGTCGCTGAGGATTCGTCGTCCTGCGGTTGATAGGTCGAGGAGGATGGAGTGGAGGTACTATAACCATTGTTGTTGACAACGTCATGAGAAGGATACTCGGGTCCCCAGTTTCGGTATTCTGGCTGAGAAGCTTGACGCTGCTGCTGTGACCGCTTCTCGACGACGCGCATCGAGGCACGCTCGCCCAATTGATGTTGACCATGATAAGCGTCCGAAGTCGAGGATGTGGAATGATCCCTATACATTGGTTCAGGGTTGTAGTTATCTAAAATGAAATGTCATTATGATGAAAAGGTCGATACTGGAGTAGACTGACTGGGAGGATACTGGCCAGAGACGGCTGGTGAAAAAAAAAAAAAGTGGTTAGCGGAAAGAGGCAGGAAACAAGAGACCGCGACACGCACCTCCGTTAAACATGTGTTGTTGATTCCAATCTCCCATCATATATCCAGTGTTCGTCGCCTGGTTGCTCGTCGCCTGCTGCCCATATACCCCATTCACCACGTTCATCGGCGATGTCTGCAGACTCCTTTTATCCCAATTCACTGGTGCCAAGTTGTAAGACGAAGAGCCTTGGTATTGCCCCGGATAAAGCTGATCACCATGGTTCTGCTGAGCTCGATGACCATGATTTGCTACACTCGCTCCATGGTGAACCTGGCCCGGATTCTGGCTATGATGGCCTCGGTGCAATGACAATGACTGGTTTTGAGGATTGAGAAGCTGATGGATGTCGGTCACCTTCCTCTGACGATCTGCAATGATTGCTGCTTCCATCGTAAAGGGACTTGGACTGGCCGATGGAGAGCACGACGAGAAAGTAAAGCGCGATGGTAGTACAAAGGAAGGATCAAGGCATGCAGTGCCACACACTAACCGTGCAAATCCACACGCATTCTGCGGATACAAGCCGGCAACTCATTCTCTGACAGATCGGCTTTACATACTCCTCGCCTCATCTGTAAGGCGTGTCGTCTGCCTTCCCAATCCCCTGATACATAAGCTTCCGCCTCGTGTACTCTTATTGCTCCCGCTAGGCTTAGAGGTAAAAACTCAGTGTCTTCCGTAGAGTGCAGTACGTCAGTCAATAATCGAAAACAGATACGTGATATACCAACAAGATCCAGAGAGTACGAAGTAGGGTAAAAAATTGACGCTGATCACCTGAAATAGATACATGAAAACAACCAGAATGTAACCAAACCTCACCGGCCACCCTCGTGTATGAGTAAAACGTGTATGCGAATGTGAAGAAGAAATTGGCAGTGGTACATTGTAAAGATTGATGCATGCAACAGATAGAGTGGACAGTGAAAGAAGAAACAACCAAATGCAGAAAAGAAAAGAATACAAGAAACGTGAAAGGGTACGAAAAGAAATCAAAACAGGGCATGATGAACACTCCGGGCGACCAGGATGGCCAGTGCATACCACCAAAGCAAAAGGTACAATCCCAAGGTCGCCCCGTACCGTCATGTGACAGGTTCCTCTGTGGGTGCTGCTACCGCTTCAGTTTCGGGCCAATCTAAAGACTCGTTTTCCTTTTCCACTTTGACATCGGCGGAGCTCTTGCCGACGCCATTCTCCATCACGGTAGGTAAGATCGCTGTCGTCGGAATCGAGTATTAGTACCGGAATGAGACAAAAGAATAGCTGCAGTGCACTCATACGTGATCGAGTTGGCGTTTCCGTTTTACTAGAGTCTTCTAGTGTCACCATTGCAGCTCCAGCCGATTTTATTGCTGCTACTTCCGATAGATCACCTTGGCAGAGCATTCAGTCATGAGTGGTGAAAAAAAGTTAAGACTACGCACCGTTCACTGAAGCACTAGCATCAGCACTTTGCTGCGTTCCCGAACTGGATAGAGAGGGTGACGCTATTCCCATATGATTCCAAAAAGTCGTCGCCGCAGAAGGCTGTCCAGGACTCCAGAAAGCAGAACTAGTCGCACTGGCAGGTAGCGTCTTTCCACTGGGTATACCAGGACTGTTACTCGGTCCTGCAACAGCGTTACCCGGCGCAGAAGGTGTCGTCACAGGAGTCCTAGTCGAAGGTGAAGGCGGAGTCTTCCTACCCTTCGGCACATGCAGCTTTTCAGCGACATCCCTCGCTCGGTCCGACTGCTTCCTCGATACATCCGTCAACGGATCAGCGTACATCTGTAAAGCTTTGATAGAACCCCATTCGATAAGCTTGTTTTGCAGCCATTGTAATGACACAGGCTTTGTTAGGAAATCGTTACACCCCGCACCAAGGGCAGCTATTCGGTCACTCTCAAAAGATGATGCCGTCAAGGCGACGATAATGACTGAGGAGCGGTATGGGCTTGCAATCCTGGTTTCAGAAGATGTTTCTGAAGGTGTCGAGGCAAGCGTTTGCCTCTCTCCAGCGGGTGTCTGCACATACCCTGCTTTTGCTTGTTCTATTTGTCGTATGGCCCGCGTGGCTGCAATGCCGTCCATGACTGGCATTTGAATGTCCATCTATGAGCAGGCATAATCAGTCAGTTCCGTGGTCCAGAAGATAATAGACTTTTAATGGCAACTCACAAGAATGAGATGGAATTCGCCGGACTGCCACTTCTCGACTGCCTCCTTCCCGTTCGAAGCAATATCATGTTTTATCTTCCTCTTCTTCATGAAAGTACCCAGTATAGTGCGATTAATTGGATTATCTGTCGTTGCAAAGAAGCCATTAATTAATTTTCATTATGAAAACTTAACCTTAAAGCAAAAAAAAAAAAAGGCTCACCGTCGACAATCAGCACGCTAATCGGAGGAACAAAGTCACCCTCTGCGGCCTTCGCCTTCGCCATCTTGTTGGTCGGAGTTGCAGATGAGGACTTATTGCTGTCTTGTGTCGATCTTCGGACAACAGCGGCACGAGCCACTGGAGAAGTATATTCAGAACCAGGTGAACCAGGCTGCGGTACAGTCGGTGAAGTAACTCTGGGAGCCGATTCCGCAGAAGATCTTCGAGAGGCAGAAAGCGAACCAGATCTAGTTCCAGGATCGGAGCGATGTGCAAACGAAACTCTGGAGTTTGATCTCGAACTGGATGCTGGATTCCACATCAATGGAGGTCGAGTCGCGTCATTGGTAGCTAGGTGGACCATTTGAGTAGCTTGGTCGATACTGTCGGGAGTTGGAACAGGTGGTAGACTGGGTTTTCGAGGAGCGATTCCAAGGATGTTCTCGATGCTCTCCCTTGCCACAGGATCTCCTCGTGGTTTGGGATGGAAGAATATGCCTTGTGGACCATCTGCATTCTGAATCAAAAATCCAGAAGAAGGCGAGGAGCCCAGCGATTGGAAGTACTCCCCCGCGTCTGATTGACTGAGAGGAGAAGGGGGAAGTTGAAAGTTCAAGGGTGGTTCTCTTTCTAATATTTCTGGAAGGGAATGATCAGAACCAGAACGGGAAGTAGAGGGTCGGTGATGCGTAACAGAGGGTGTGCGCGGACTGGAATGTGGTGGTGTACTGGTGTTGTTGAAATAGTTACCACCATTCACAAAACTAGGGGTCATCGGGGAAGTGGCAAGTGGTGCAAAGAACGGGTCAACCATTGGCTTTGTGGTTGCAGTGTGTAATGCCGTCAAGAACCGTCTTGGGCCGGCGGGCTTCGGTATTATCATGATTTCTGGCAGCGGTCCACGACAAGATCCCAGTACAGACTGAACCAAATCTTTCACAATTTTGAAGTTGGAAAGGCTTGTAAAGTGAAGGATGACCGCGGGATTGTGCGACCCTGGAGAAGATATGACAGATTGTAAGCGAGCGACCTGTGGTGAGGACCGGGGACGATGATTCATGGCTAGAGAAGGTCTTTTCCTGGGGAATGAGTTCTCAGAGCGTATGTTCTCCATGCGTTCTCGAAGGACAGCTACGTCATCGTCGATGAAAATAAAAGATGGTGGTTGGGCCTTGGGTTGCCGGGGTTCCGCTTTTGCAGGTATTCCCGTTGGAGTGTAACCCTCAATATTCGAAGTAGAAGGACTAGGTGGTAACTCGGCAGGGTTCTCCACTCCATCTGATACATGACTAACGTCCAATCCCCAAGCTGTCAGATAACTCGTCAGATGGTGTGCAAAGGGTCCCCTGGCATTCGCATATAAGGTGACCTTCTTCCCTTTCAGGCTCTCGACAAAGGCTGCCAGTTGCTCAAGAGATGGTTCTCGAGCAATCTCAGGTCTGGGTTCAGAGCTGGTGACGGTTAAAGGAGTCCCCGTTGGAGTAGTACCAGCATCTAATGTGAGCTGCAGCTGGCATGCATGACCCACTTCTGGACTCGAGGGTTTGTCGTGATACGATGCTCCAACCTTCCGCAATAGACGCTGCGACATGGAGCCAATGACGAACGGTGAACGAGTAGTCGCATGATTTGTCGCGGCCTCGTTAGGTTTCGATGCAAACTTATGCAAAATCTCGATGGTGATTTGCAAGGGTCCTTCCAGCTCCCTGAGCGTATCTTCCTCTGCTTGGGTAACCATGGAGTTTTGCCGGTGCTTGATAGGCCCAAGAAAGAGCCCAATCTCAATCGTATCCCCTCGCTGCGCTATTGCGAGGATCTGACGAAGAAGCTGAATATGATTGTCAGAAAAAGCATTGGAATGATATGATAAACCACGCACATGCACCAACAAATATGACAGACCCGACTCATCGCCCTTCACCCACACATGCTTCAACCCGACGTCTCCATGAAATGGAACCAGTTCCACCCCAACCTGAGCTGCTGCACCACTCACAGCATCCCCTACACTTTGCACAAGCTCCCCAATATCAAAGTTGCTCCACCGCGTCGACAAAGGCTTATCTCCCCCAACACTATCTGACGGATTGGGGCAAAACACACCCATATTCGCGGCTATATAGTTGAAATGCTTCATGGTCGTAAGCATGGCTGACATGGAGGATGTGGGCACCGCAAGAGAGCAGGCGGTCAAGGATTCCTTGGCTGACTCAAGGACTTGTGAGGGGGATATTTGAAGCATCATCTGTATCAGCATTTGAGCGCAGTCTGCAACTTCCATAGAGAGATCTGAAAGCTGAGAGGACTCTGAGTTCGGGGGATCGAAATAAGGCTTTGACGACGCCTTGTGTGGATGTTGTAAATAGCCAAGTTGTGACGGGAGGGGTAGGGAAAATGCACGAGAGAATCTCGGCTGGGATGGAATGGAGGAATCGGGGATGGCTGGCCTCAGGCGGGTTATCTGGGGCGAATGGTGGGTATCGAATTTGTCGTCTCCTTCCCTTTCATCGTCAGATTCGTCTCCTGAAGTGTCCGTTTCGCCAGAGTCCGAACTGAGGCTCGTAGTGGTCTTATTAGTGGGTGATCTGCTAAAATCTCCCTGTGTGGTAAACTTCCTGCTCGGCGACGATACATTCGACGCAAATTGGTCCGGTAGAAGAAGGTCTCCATTGCTGGTCGTACCCGGCATGCTTGACGCTGACGGTGTTGTGTTAGTGCTACTGAGGAGTGCCAACCCCCCGACAATTTCCCACAAAGACGAGCCTTGGACTCCTCTTGAATAAACAAGAGAAGAAGGGGGTTTCAGAGACAGAGAGCGAAGTAGTGGAAGGAGGGTGAGGTAAGGGACGTGCTTAGCAGGCGCAGCAATCTCAAACAAACAACCGCCTAAAGGCTCAAAAATTTGATTCACTACAGGTAAAATTAATGCACCATGTAAGACGAGCATTACTACCTCATGTCTGAGGCTACAAATAGTTTTTACGTTCAATAAATCCAAAATGACCGCCCAGACTCGAGAAAAACGCTTCTGCTCAATACGATAACTCAACATCCCCCTAACGGCGATCATCAGTGCTTTGTCGTAAGGACACAGGACTCTGGGTACATACCTCAGCAACCAGATCCATATCGTGATAGCTAACTCGTCTTCCAGCCGCAGCTCGTGGATCTTCTTTGGCATCTGGTGGAGGAGGAGGCGGCGGACCACCAGACTGACCACCTCGCCCCTTACGCTGATTACCATTATTACCCGAGCTCAACGCAGAGTCCAAGGCGGCCGGTGTTGGCTTTGGTGGTAGTCCCGCATTCGCTGGAATATCAGCATACCCGCTGATGCGATCACTCAGACGTCTAGTAATACCACCCTCGTCTCGTCTCCCTGAGCCAGAGTACGACGGATCGAAATGAAGTGGCTTGGAAGGATAGAGATCACCACCCCAAAATCCGTTCCCAGGTGGCGGGGGTAGTGCGTAACCTGTAAGTGAATATGCTGGATGATATTGGGTGTGTCGATTTGAGTAGTCATTTCCAGCAACCTGTATGCCGAATGCTTGGGGGGGTGCCTGTTGACTATTGCCTGTGGCCGGAGGAGGATGGGCAAAAGGCTGTATCCTGTGGGGATCCAGAGCGAAATTGTTGAAGTATGGTATCTATCAATCAATGGTGGTTAGCTAAAACAAGAGTAATGAAATAGCGAGGTTTACTTCATCCAACGCCTTGACCAGCTCTGAGTGCTTGTTTGCAATGTGCTTCTCGACGAACGAGGTTGCCTTGAACAACTTTTGACAAGTCCTACATCTAAACTTTCCCTCATCTTCCTGTTTAATGTGGGGTTCAACAACCTTGGAGAGTTCGCTATTATCGAGGTAAGCCGGGTCAAAAAGATGTCCTGCCGTCACTCACTCATCGGGATTCTTGCCTCCATAGTCTCGCGGGTCAACATCGTCACGACTAATCAGCAGAGCAATCTTCGAGTCTAGCCATTCCAACCAGCGATCATCTGAAGTAGCAACGAATGAGCAGACTGGATATTACGACATTATAAATCCTTACCACCACGGTCCGGGCGCCTATTATCCTTCTTAACTTCCCTCTCCCTGTCAGGCACCTTCTCCTCCTGTTCATCCTCGGCGACTTTCTTTTCTCTCTCACTTTCCCCTGACTTCTCATCCGACGAAATATTGGGTAACGGTTTCCTCACATGTTTCACGCACTTGCGCTGCAATTCTTCAAGATGATCGGTAACGACTGAGCAATAATAGCAAGCGTGAAAAGCAGCCCGCAGGTAAGCAATGTACAGGTCCAAAGCAACTTCGGTCTAGTTTTCGTTCAGTGTCAGCTTCAATTCCGGGTAGTACATGCAAGACACACGGACGACGAACCTTTTTAATCTCATAGGCCGTCTCATCACTAAGATCGACCAGACCTTGGTCGCGCATGTCTGCCATGACTTTCTCAACTCTACGATCAACAGCATCGCTTCCCCTCTCAGGCGGTTCTTCTTCATCTCCGTCCTCGCTGTCTTGATTTTCTTCCATGGGAGCGTCCTCGCCCTCGCCCTCGCCCTCGCCCTCGGGCTTTGCCTCCAAAGTTTCCAGTCTGGTCCTACGCAGCTTGGCAGCCTCGTCTTCGAGTAAGCTGGCCAGAACCTTGGCATTGGCGAGGTCCTTCTCCATTCGCTCAGGCTTGCTAGCAACTTCTGGGGCGTAGCGAATCTTGTTGACGAAGGGTTTGGTGTTGTGCGAGACGTGCAGCTTGAAGCCTTCGATCTAGGTTAAGTGTCAGCAAAGAAGAAAAAATCACAGCGATAGCAGTGGTGTACCTTTCTCTCCTGCAGCTCTGTCATGACCGAAGACATGTCAGCATCGTCTGTGAATCGGATCCAACCTGCACGATAGTAGTTCCTTTTCTGAAGAGGATCACCAAGTGCAAGGTATGTGAAGCCCGGGATGGTTTTGATGGACTATCGACAATGTCATTGGTACAAATAAGAATGACATATTGATAAACGCTCACCTCCTCCAGCCTTATCCGTCCAATATCAGGGGGAATTGTGCGTATCATAACCTGGTTGCCCTCCGGCGCCACAGCAATCTCTTCTCCTCTGTTTGCACGTTTACTATCACCTCCAGCCTTCCCATTAGCGTCACCACGGTTATCGTTGTCCACAGTATCATCCTCTGCGTCCATGTTAAACTGCATGTCATCATCAACAGCAGCTTTGGGCTCATCAACCCCATTGTTTGCCTCAGAGGTAGAAGTCTCGCCGTTAGCGATATTCTCCTTGACTGGAGAAGTGGGCTCGATTTCAGGCTCATTCAAGTCCGGATCAAACTTGCCCGACTCTAGATCGTGCAAAAAGGTGCTGAGCCGACTTCTCCATCCTTCCTTTCTCACCCGAGCGCGCAGTCTCGAGAACTCTGGTGCAGGATTATACTTTTCCCAAAACCATGGAGACTTCTTGTGATGGTCAAACATGGTTTGCAGCTACAGTACAGATATTCAGTTTTAAAGAAAGAGTTGAACAACAAAGACATTGAAAACAACAGAATGCCCATCAAAACGGTAACGAAATGTGATAACTTGACACAGCGACGAAAAACCAGTACTGACCTGTGCAGCAGCAAATTCCTTTTTGTACTTTTCCCATCTGCTCTTGATGCCGTTGCGAGGTTTGGTACCGTCATTTGCTTCGTGTTCAGCGGCCTTGTCAGCGTTGTCTTCATCTTGAGCTTGCTGTGGAAAGAAGTAGCGAAACCATTCGGCATATTGCTTCAGTGAAGCCGGATAATCGAACGTGTGAGGATCCGGCGGCGCCCGTCGACCAGGAGGTCCTCGCCTTGTTGGCGAATATCCATATCCACGAGAATGAGTATCTGAAGAGAGCTGGTCAGAATGCTTGCTTCAATGACAGAATTAGAGGCGTTTGGCAAACCATAGTCGTCACTGTAACGAGGACGTGGCTCGTAACGATCCCTGTCATAAGGTGATGGCGATCTCCGTCGTTTTCTGCCGGCTGTCATACATTGTCAAAAACCGTCCTGTAGGTATAGACAGGACACGTACTTTCATCCGTAGGGCTCCGGCTTCGCCCACGACGCCCATATTCATAACCTCTGTCGTAACCTGGCCAATTGCGATCCCGATCATAATCCCAGTCACGATACGTATCCGAAGGGTAGGACGAGTCTCTTGGAAGGTAAGAGCCTCTTGGAGACCGAGAACGAGAACGACGAGGTGGGGGAGGGTAGGAAGAAGACCAAGACGACATCTTTAAAAGAGAAAAGAACTGAGAGGTAAAGAGAAGATGACAAGAGAATGGCTGATCAGAGCCTGAGACGTAGAGAGGTCGAGCATAGTGAAGCACAGACCTCTGGGGATCACAGAAAGCGCGGCCGTTGGCGACGACGACGAGCTCAACGATACCTTCGATACGCTGTTTGTGATGAAGGTTCTTCCGCTCCAGACTCTCTGACACGCTAACTTTTCAAACTCCGATTTAGGCAATTTGAAGATCAGCTGTTTCCCATCGGCTCGACCAGGAATACCAACTCAAGCACTTTGGAGGTGCAGTATCATATCCGCTGGATGTCCCTCCTTTGTGGTTCCTGCAAGTCTTTGACTTCTGTCACGACGATGAGTAGCAAGTATCCGCAGCCCTTTTTTTCCCTCCGCCCACTGTGATTGTACATTTCGGTCTCTTTTGCATGTGTCCTAACATCACTGATTGATGTCGCCATTGAATTCGCGAACCCATACCAGCATTGTTTCCCTAGACGTGCTCAAATCAGCTCATCCTCAAAGGTGATCGATGATGCCCGTACTAATAGTGTCCACGCACCCATCGTCTGCGGCACCTATCTGCTCCAGGTTCTCCAGGTTCTACCCCGGCAACCTCTCTCCCTGAAGCGGTGGAATGGATCTGAAGTCTTTTTACCCGTACATCACCCTGCCATCAACTGCACGGAATCAAGACCCACATCTTCGATGATCTCTCGAAATGTCTTTTGATCTCAGTGACGGTGTCTTTTATTGCTGGAATTATTGTGGCTTGAGAAATTTTTTACTCGGAAAGTGCTTGGCTCGGTTGGTAACTATACTCTAGACATATCTTGTTGTCGTTTGCTGTCCTCGCTCCCTTATCCCACGTATACTCTACTGTAGGTCGCAGCTGTAATCATCGTAATTCTATGAATCACAGCGGCACCTCCAGTTGACCCAGCTGATACACAGATAACCCACGGGTTGGTGGTCTTCGGAGCCGAGACACCAGCCTACGACTTGGCTACAACCATACTCGTAAGTACGATTTTCTCTTTCAGGCTACACTCAGCCTTGAGGAGAAACCTGTTACAATTGCCGGATCTACGGTTCAAGATGTAACGGCCATCGCTCTTGTCTACGGTGCCTCAGCTTGGGATGGGCAGAACGATGCCTGGACTCGGACAACTTAAGAGGAACCACCGGAATTTGAAGAACTTGGAACTCATTCCTCAGACTCCGAAGCTACCAAAGACTCACTATTACTGGTTTGCACCACATAGCAGAAGGTAGATCTTGTTCTATTAAGTAGTCGACGACTGCAGATAAACGCGTTGGATAACTTTACATCATCGACAAAAAAGCAGGCCGAATTACGGTAAATGATGGAGATTCGTCTTCGACTTTCTGGAGGAGAGTTAGCTGCAGGTTTTCGATTAGCCAAATCAGATACCAACGGTCAACCTCGAATTCATCACAGATAGCCTGATCGAGTCCTTTGCTAACGGGAGACCAGGCATATCTAAGCCAGGAATTCCGTGAATATATGTCAAGCAGAGAATATGAAAAAGATTCCCGTGTAGTAATAAACAAATGAACGAGCAACCTGTATGGTACTCTCGAACGGAGTCCCAGTAGACTCAGAAAATACTGCTTAAAACACTATCTAGCTCCTCATTCCTAGGCTTCTTCTTTTTCTCCTCTTCATTATCCTCCCTACGTCTTTTCTTTGGTTGTGGTAAAGGTTTCAGCTCCATCTCCTCCCCCTTTTCCCTCTTCCTTTCCGCACGTTTCTCCAGCACCCGCGCCAACTCAACATTCTTTAGATAGTCGCGTTGTTCCTGCCTTGACTGGGATAGCTCGACGCGTAGTTTCGCGGTATGAATAGCCGCTTCATGTGCTGTGAATCTCATCAATATCCCATAAATTGCGTATACGCATCCGAAACACTTGCCTATCTGTTCCGTCAACATATTCCACTTAAACTTGGGCAGATATTTCATCGTCCAGACATCATCGTGCCATCTCGACCCTTTCTTGCCACCAATAGGTTGAGCGTTCAGCATCTCTGCTACACTTCTCGCAATCTTTTTATCCTTAAACTCGACCCAACCCTCCGTGAAGTGAACCTTTTTTGTAGCAGTATATTTTCGTCTGAGATATGCTCTTTTGGGGTCTGAGCAACAAAAAAGTCAGTCCCTGAACTCAAAGCTGAACTCAAATGAGAGACACACCTTCTTGCTGCAAATACACCCTACCAATTTCTCCGCACTGACTCATTAGATGGCGGACCTTGGAAGGTCGCATACCCGGCGGTATTCGTGAGATATACACGACACCTGTCCGTTCTTGGGCAGCCTTGAATGCAGCTAGAGCCTCGGGTGTTAAGGGCTTGACAATTTTCTCTGCAGGCGCAGAAAACCCTGCGGGATCCATTCCTTGGACCAGCTCGTCGTCGCCATTTTTGTCCTTCTCTTCTTCGCTATCTTCTTCGCCAGCCTCTTGTTCGGCTGGGTTAGGGTCTTCGTTCACAAGGTTATCATGAGATCCAGACGATTCGGATTCAGCTTCTCCTTCATAGATTTCGTGAGAGTCTGGCCTGGGGGACGTCGAAAGTTTTTTCGGCATGAAATAGTGATGAAAAGCTTGGTGATTACGTCAGCGCTTTGCACTACCATCCTGCAGAGAATGGCAATAATTGGCGACTGATACATATATCGCTGCATTTTTCTTTTGTATGTACATACATCAAAACGTTTTACAATCCAGGGTACCACCACTGAGCTGGGAATGAGACAGGCCCTCCAAAATACATCAGGTCGTCGTCGTCTGAATCGTCCATCATATCATCATAGTCAAACATATCCTCCTCATCCTCATCCTCATCCTCAAAATCCTCGATCCCGTCCCATCTTACAGAGACACAGATATCCCTCAGCTGCTGCACATCATGACTCGAAAGCCTACTGCACGTCTTCAAAGTAAGGCTTCTGATCTCTGCCTTCGCCTCATACCTCGACATGAGAACTGTCTGTAACTGATCCACCACCTCATACTCCTCTTCTCGATTCGGATCAAAGTCAACAGAGGTGAGTGTAAGGACCTTCAAGGAGGGAAAGATGAGGACACGATCCATACCCTTCCGGAGGAGCTGCAAGCCTTTGAAAACATCTGACACGCAAGGGCCTTCTGCATGAAAAACGTGCACCTGGTTCAGAGACGAAATCACTTTGGCAAAGGTTTTGACTGCAAAGAAATTGTGAGGGGCATTTAACGTCAAATGACGAATGGACGTGAGAGGGGAAAGGGCTTCCAATATCTTCGCTGCAAGCTCTCCTTTCTTGGTTGACACCGCAATGGTACCCTTCATCGTCAGGTCTAGCCAGGGCGGTGCTGAATTGGGTGCAGAAGATCCATCACAGCACCTTCCAGCGACAATATGAAGCTCTGCATAGGTAGAGGTAATGTTTAGAGTAGATGGTTTATGCTGCGAATGAGATGATGATGGCTCGGATAGTCGGCTTCGAATTTTCGAGAGTGGAGATAGTAGTGCCGACGCCTTGTCTATAAGAGCGTTGGAGTCAATATTGCCCACTACGCAAACGAAATGCATTTGGGTAGTAGACGGGAATGAAATGTGATCCAGAAGAAGGGCAACGGAAACTGTGTCTCCATCCAACTTGATGCGGTGTAGGTGTGGCAGAGGAACGGTGTCAACTGGTGTGGTGGATTTACATATAGGTAAAACATCTTTGAGCTCCAAAATCTCTAGCCCGGGCATGCGAGCGAGTACGTCGGTGAGTTGTTGTAAGGAGGGCGCACTTCCTGTGCTGGTGTGGAAAATCTTGAGCGATGTGAGGTTTTTCAACAGTGCAGAATCCCAAGGCAAATGGAAATTCCTCAGCTCCAGATGCTTGAGACGGGGAGCATCACCATCCACAAATTCCAGGGGCAGGGTCACAGGCCCTCGAGTCCAGGCGGAAATACTGGTACTTAAAGACAGTGACCGTAGCAGCGGTGCCGCTTGTCGCATGCCAGTAACGAGCAACTCCGCCATCGACTTCTCGCCCCCAGGCATACACAGCATCAGGTCACTGACGCGAGACACTTGCTGCAGGGTTGTTTCAATGGCATCCTTTACCTTGGTGTTGAAGAAATCTTCTGCAGTCACTTTAACACTCAACGGAGCCATCTTCGACCGCTGAAGCATCTCCGGCACCCAGGCAGGACATGAAAATTCCAAGCAACTCCACAATGCAGGACATCCCAAAGCTACGTTCCGCCAATGGCTGCAGACGTGCGAGATTTGGATCCACGGCCAACGATAGGCACCACAGTATCGCTTATCGTCGAAAGTAATACAATAGAGGAATGCCTGCGAGAGGATTTCTGGAGGAAGCATTGATATGAGAGCGAGTGTGTTTCGTTGGGTTTTAAGTTGTCTGACTTCTTCTTCCTGTCTCTGAATCTTCTGGTCTAGCAGTTCGATATCCGTGCCTGACAGTTTTGTATTGAGAACGGAAAGAATCACTGGAAAATGCGTCTTGGACTCACTGATTGCTGCGACCCGACCAACGAAGCCCTTCGACATCTTTGGGAATACTGTAGCGCACTTCTTCCCCTGATTTCGGTCGGATTGCGGTGTGAACCCGAAGTTGTAACGCTTATGTAACGGTGATGACAGTATTTCCTCACGCGACGAAGCCTGGCATCCACTCATGTATCCGTATCTATGCGACTTGCGCTTTGATCTAGTACAGGAAAAAATACAAGTTTATCTCTTCATCTATTCTCTAGATACAACGAGAGTCTTCTCAAGATGTCCAATCTCCCATACGACTGGCACAAACAACTATTACTTTCTTTGGCCCTTGCACGACCATTGCTTAAATTTTGGACAAACCTGCCTCAGTAAGGACTCGGAAGAGTCCCACTGAGCTCAGCACATTGTCTTCTCATTGCCACTTCTTGAACCGCCCCAATTTTAAGCTGGACTGATGTAACAATCCTGCTGGCACATCCTTAACATCCTGCACAAAACGGTCGCGGTATAACAAAGAGAATTTTTTTACGAGTCCGTTTTTCAGGATGGCACTTGAAGCCTGTAGATGTATGTAAATAATTAAAATGATAAAGCAAGAAGAATATGTACCATAGATTATCGACTATCGGTCACTGAGCTCGAATAGGCCTAGATGTCTTCTTCGTCCGACTCCTGCACTATGTTCCCATCATCTTCGTCCTCTCCATCGCTATAGTCCTCCCTGTCCCATTCGACACTCTTAACAAATTCCCTTCAATACCTCAACATCATCACTCGTAAGCCTGCCACACATGTTCAACTGCAGTTTGCGGATCTCTGCATTCGCGCGCCTCAATGAAAGCATCTCTTTCAGCTTTTCCAGCACCACCGGCTTTCTGAAACTGACATCCCCCAGAGAGAGCTCTATCAGGGATGGGAAGATGAGAGGCGTTCCGTGTCCTCCCGCAAAAGTGTTAATCTCTTCAGGACGTCCAATACACAGCCATCCTCCGAATGCAGCGACTGCACCGCACTCATAGACTCTAACATCTTCGCCAGCCTGTTGCTCCCACAGAACCATTTACCGTATCCCACCAATGAGAGACCCTTGACGGAAGTAAGAGGTGAGAGTGCTTCCAATGTCCGGATCATTAACTCTAGACCAAACAAGAACTTGAAGGATAGACTCAGCCGGCGACACGGAGAGGAAGTGGCGGTTGGGTTTGGGTCCTCTGTCCAGAGATTATTGCACGCAATGAAATCCAAAGTGTGAAATAGACGCCAAGACCCGTGCTCTCGGATAATCGACTTCGGATTTTCGAAAGCGAGGAAAGGACTATGAATTGGGTGTCGTAGTCACTGCCGCAATAAATGGAATCCATCTCGATGGCAAGCGGGAATGATATATGGTCCAGAAAGCCCGCACGAGCCTCGGCATCTCCTTCTAGCCGGATATGTCGCAGTCGTGCCAGGTAAACACCCTCAATCGACGAAACGACTGCATCAGGTGCTGGTAGCACGTCTTTGAGGTCCAGAAACTCCAGGCCGCGCATATGACTGAGGACAACGCAAAGTTGGTGTAAGGAAGGGGCGTGGTTGGAGCGGGAATGGGATATTTTGAGAGACGTAAGATTCTTCAACAGACCAGAACTCCAGGGTAAATGGAACACCTCCAATTCTAAATGCTTGAGTAGGGGCGCATCACCGTTTACAAAATCCGACGGCAGACTCGATCGTCATCCTGTTACGCCTTTGGAGAGCCCCAGTGGCCTGGAGAGCATCAAGAGTCTTGTTGAGTTCAGCTTCAACGATATTGCCCCAGTTGTTATACAGCAAAAAATCAGATACCACTGCCAGCTTGATGGTCCGTAGCAAAGGAGCCGACTCCCGAAGGGCAAGAAGAGCTTCGTGTGCTTGGATTTTCAAATACCCTACGGAGATCCTCATGGTCAGCACTCCAATTTGAGATATCTGACGCTGTAACACAGTTGCAATGACATGCATCGTGTTGGAATTAGTGAAATGTTCCATCGCAATGGCCTGGAAATACAACGGTGACATTTTCGAACGCTTGAGCATTTCCGGAATCCATTTTACTCTGGTGAAATCCAAGTGACTCTACAATGCAGGTCATCCCAATGCTACGTTTCGCCAATGGCCGCAGACGTGAGAGACCGTCATTCATGACCAGCGAGACTCCGACGAGTAGTAATTATTCCAATAGTCCGGTTCCGTGCAGAAATTAAAGATCTGCGACAGTACTTCGGGGGGAAGTCTCGATATGGGTGCGAATGAGTTTCGGAGAAGTTTGAGTCTTTTGATTTCATCTGCATGTCTTTTATATTCCTCATAAATCTGGGTATCTATCAGCTGAATCTGGGTGTCTATCTCTGCATGAGAACGCGAGGAAAGGGTCAATAATAACGTGTCTTTGACTCACCGGCAACGTCGGTTCTTGCACTCATAATGAGAATGGTACTTGAAGGGTGGTTTCTTCTTGATTTTAAAATAGATTTCAAGTGAGGAAAAACACGGCTGAGGTGCAAGTGGAGGAAGGAGGACCAAAGGGACAGTCTGGAATCGCGACTGACTAAGCACCTCTTATACTCACTGTCAGCGACCACCCAAACTGACCCTTCTTTCATGTTTTTCGGAGTGAATGCGACATAAATAAGTGAGCTTGCGAAGTTATCAAATGTACACAACATACATCATCATCTCAAAAAAATACGACTACTTATGACAGAGGCAAGACAGGTCTCAAGTAATCATCCAAACAAAAGTGCAGTGGGAATTCCCCGATTAATATAATATTCCCTCTCGGCCTCTTGTATGGCACTGAACTCCAGCATCGAGTCTTCATCTGAAGCCATCTCCTCCGAAGACCCATCCTCGCTCTCCTCGTCACCACTCAAACGCTTCCCGACAGACTCGTCCTCATCGGCATAATTAGACTCCTCCTCCACCCCAACCTCCCTGTCCCACTCCACATTCTGACAAACCTCCCGCAACAATCTGATGTGCTTTCTAGAAAGGCTCTTACACATCTTCAGTTGCAGGGATTCGATGGGAGCTTTTTCAGATCTCAAGACAAGCATGTCCTTCAGAAGATACAAGTCCTCGTAAGTTTCTGTGCTATAATCAAAGAATTCCACCTCAGAGAGAGAAAAGGACTTTAGCGAAGGGAACAGAGCGAAACGTTGCTCCGTCTCTATGAAAGCCTTCAACTCCTCGAAAATGTCCGACAAGTACGATCCGTGTAGATGTAACGTATGCACACAATCAAGAGAGACCATTGGTTGATTCAAGGCATTGACCAGGGTGGAGCTCGGGTTGTCGAGAGAAAGAACGCGAACATGAGTGAGAGGGGAAATAACTTCAATTATTCTGAGGTTGAGGTTGTCATTCCTACTCGTATCGTACAGCATGCGAAAATCAAGCCAATACGAGCCTGAATGCCAGCTAGCAGAGGCTCCATTCTCTCCTGGCAGCTGGACGTGAAAAGGGTTGTGGCATGAAATGTATAGATCCGACATTGCGGATAGCGACGATTCTGAAGGGAAAGCTTGAGACATTCTGCCTCGAAGTCTGGACAACGTAGCGAGCATCGGGGAAGCTTTTTCTAGAGCATCGGCCTCATACCTGACAACACAGTCGAACTCCATTGTAGTGGTAGATGGGAAGGATATACGCTCCAGCAAATTCGCGCAGCTGACTACGTCTCCATCCAAGCGGATTGAGCGCAAGCGCGGGAGCTGAACGACCTTGATCGTGGTGGTCGAATTCGCAAGTGATAAAACGCGCTCAAGCTCCAATGTTTCTAAGCTGGCAGGCATACGGCTCAAAATCTCGGTGAGCTGCTGTAGAGATGGAGCATGATCGGTACTCTTATGGATTATCTTGAGGGAAGTGAGGTTCCTGAAGACACTCGAATCCCAAGGGATATGGAAGTCCTGTAAATCCACGTGCCTGAGAGACGGAGTGTGACCACCCAAAAAGTCCAAAGGCAGGACCACGATACACTCCGACTCTGCGAACCAATCACCAGTTTCCTTCGCACTGAGCTGAAGAGTGTGAAGCAAAGGAGCAGCCTGTAACATCTCGAGTTCGCCGAGTGCTTTCTCCAATGTCTTCTAGAAAACATTGACACGTAACATGAGTTCGGAGACGCGAGACATGTGCTGCAGAGCAGTCACAATCGCGTCTGCGCTTTTGGGTTTGAGAATGAGTAACTGGGGCATGTTAATGACCAATGGTGCCATCTGAGAGCGTCTGAGCATCTCTGGGATCCAGGTTGGTGTGGTCAAGTCCAAGCAGCCCCACAACGCAGGGCATCCCAGAGCGACGTTTCGCCAGTGCTTGCATATGTGGGAGACTTTGGTCCAGGACCAACGATGGAACATAGGTGCGTAGTAGTTCTTCTTGGGTCTGACGCATAGCTTGAAAAATTTAGAGAGAAGCTCTTCGGGAAGACGGGATATGGGTACGAGTTCGTTCCGGCGGGTTTTGAGCTTGGTGAGTTCATCCAATTCGACGTGTTTCTCCACTTGCGGGTCTGTCGAATCGACACTTGAGTCTTGTCCTTTTCTTGCTTCCTTCGCGATTCGTTGGATTTTCTGATCGATTATATCGATTTCTGGGATGACGATGAGAATTTATAATGGTCGGAACAGTACATCTAGACTCACCAACCACGTAACTACAGTTGCCAGCTGGCATGTTCGACATGTTATGAGGACTGAGGTTTTCTTCCATTGCCAAGAAGAAAACGGAACAGATGGACGATAGAACGGGTCGTAATAACGCAAGAGATGTTCTCCCAAGAACAGGAGCAAACAATAGAAATTATAGAATAGAGCAAGGAAAGGACAGGTTGCAATGGAAATCGGTCACGGTGAAGAAAAATAAAGGAAACGCCGCAATTTCTTCGCAGGCCAGTATTTAAGGACAAAGCACCGTGGAGACCACCTTCCCAGTTGGGGTCTGGCAGGTCTTCTTTAATTTGGATCCAGGCTTGAACTAGTGCAAGATAACGTCTACAGAAACCTTCTGATAATTAGGCATTTAATTGTACCCTAAATCCACGAAGAGCACGCATCTTCCAGCACTCCCAACGTGCAGCAGCATATACAAGAAGTAGGAAGTTATGAGGGCGACTCAATAGCAACTGCAGGTTGACCGGACGGAAGACGGAAGAATGGAATAGTCCGTAGGTTATCGGGTGCAGGTCCCTCTGCTTCCATCTTCTTTCGTGCACGATCAGTCTGTTGGAACCATCAGCGAGTCGTCCAGACGAAGTGTAGAAAGAGTGGTGGAAGGGTCAATGAAAGAACATGAGATACTTACAATACCCGACGACGCCATTCCCCTCTCCAATCCTTCAAGTAACGTACAAGCCTTGCATAGATCATTACTGGACATATAACCACATCTCTTGCAGGTCTCTGGAAATGTACAGGCAAGAATGAGTAAAGACGACGGGACGACAAGTAAAGACATACGTTGAGCCTTCTGCGTCGATTTGACCTCCTCGCTGACTTCAAACGCTTCTCCAGAATGTATGATGTCGATGATAGCACTCGGACGAGCAGCCTCAAGGTCCTTCAAAAAGGTTCGGGCGTGTCCACGATATGCATCGGGAGAGTAAATACACTCGGTGGAGAAGTAGTCTAGTTTCTTGAAGTATGCATACCTGTGATGAACAAATGTCAGCGTGAACCACTAGCAAGAGCGCATATTCAACTCGCATAACAATCTCCTTCTCGTATGCATATTTAAATGGCTTGGAACGTTTTATTGTATCTTCTCCTTGAGTGCATATGGACGTGCAACGACCCAATCTGGCGATATCGCCTCGCATGACTGACAGAGGTTACATATTGAGTCGGGCATCCTAAATCAAAGCAACATAACTCGGACGCACTATTCATCAAAACTGTCTCGGCGATATCGTCTGCATTATGGCCCGTAACAATGTGATCCACATTTAACATCGCTGCTCCTCGATCCAGCGCCTGTCGTCTAAAAACCCCACAGAAAGTACAGTTGTTCTTGCGGCCGACCTGAGAGACGATAGCGTCCATGGTCCATCCGTAGAGTTCATCGTATGATAAGATTTTCAGAGGCATATCGTATTGTTGTTGATTCCTTTTGACTGTCTGTGTGTTGTTAGAAAGTTAGAAAGATGGCAAGGAGTTGACTAACCTCAAGGGAATCGTCCCGGTAGCCTGTAATACCTTCATCAATTGACAA
The DNA here is from genome assembly GCA_013368315.1 of Tetrapyrgos nigripes. Lineage (NCBI taxonomy): Eukaryota > Fungi > Basidiomycota > Agaricomycetes > Agaricales > Campanellaceae > Tetrapyrgos > Tetrapyrgos nigripes. Next base: position 305,247 of record JAACJM010000050.1, read on the forward strand.
CAGAAAAAGATTGAGACCGTATTTATATCGTTCGTTGAGAGTTTTGAGGACATATGCTAGGACGGTCGAGTCTATGTAAAGTAATCTATTAGGTTCAGTTCCACAGCAGCAGCAAGAAAATCTGAAAAGAGCTCACCCTTGCCTCCAGATGCACCTATAGCTACACGATCTCCAGGAGAAAACAGTTTGGATTGGGTGATTGTGTTGTGGACTTCGGTTTCAAAGACGTAGAAAAAACATTCTTTGCAGATTTGTTGGCCAGTTTTTGGGCGTTTGAGAATAGCCTTTGATTTTTCGCAGAGCACGCAGCTTCGGGGTGCCATTGCCAGTCTGCTCTGAGCAGGACGGCAGGAACCTAGTGGATGATGGAGGTCGAGCAAGATGACTTGGTCACACGGATGACTCGACTTGTCCACTCATGATCACTCCCAGCGAAAAGTCCATATGGCGAGAACCGGCCAAACCGACCGTCAGCGACCCGCCCGTATGATACAACTTGTGCGCATGTACATGATAGCAATAGTACAGTAGTACAAATGTGTTATAAGAATAATACAAGTAGTGAGTAGGTACAGCAAGGCCCGAGTCGTCCAAGATCTAAATACCTTATACCATGCGAAGGTACAATTTACGCGAAGGACGGAAAAAGAAAAAGAAAAAGAAATGAATCTATACGCTGAATCGACCAGTCTGGGGCCTACCTATATCATTAAAAGTTAAAACAGGGTATGAGTTATATGCAAAAAGGAAAGTAAAGAAAACCACGGACGAACCTAAACAGCACTCCACCATGTCGGCGCTGACAATGAGCCAAAAGACGAACAAGCGCAGCAGAAGGGGAAGAGTATAACGAAAAAAGAACAAGCCGGATAGGTAGGGTGAAAAACAACGAGAGCCAAGTCGTTATGCATCAACCTTGTGATCTAGTTGGCAGCGATTTCGTAGAGGTAGGATTCGGGGAACTCCTTCTTGATCTGTTCTTCAATCCACCAGTAGGGAGTAAGATAGGAAACATCGGTGGACTCGGTCGAGGTCCTGCTAGCACCGGCGGTGAGCAGCCCGACAATGCGGCCCTCTCCGTCAACGACAATAGAGCCAGAGTCACCGGGGGCAGAGAAGGCGCCATCCTTCTTGTTGTAAGAGTAGACGGCGATCTCAATCGACGTCTTCTCAATGCCGTAGTCATTGTTATGGCGCACGAAAGACTTTATACCAGTTGCACGACCGATAGTGACACCAGTGCTCGCACCATTTTTAACAACAAGGAAGCAATTCTCACCATTACTATCAAGTTCCATAGAGTGGCGGATCTCGTTGTCCTTGACAATACTTTTGATCTGGAGCATTCCATCAGTCGGGTATCTAAACCTGGACTGTCCCTGAGGGTGAGGGTTCATTTTGCGGATGAAATCTGCAGGTGAAATCGTGTGGCCTAGATATAATAGTCTCTAAACCGGAATGATATTGGTATGATAGATTTAAACGTACCAAGATAGATCTTATTTCCGGGAAAGGTGGCCCAATTAATCTTATTGTTGTAGAGTTCAACCAAACCCCAGTCTTGGGTGAATTGCTCATGGCCAACACCCATGTCAATGGGAGGGGCGTGTAAAATATAACCTAGCATGCGCTGGTTTGGACATGTCCAGTGCTTCTCAGCCTCGTCAAGGAGCATGGTTGCTGCTTTGATTGTTTGCTCTGCCTTCACCACCAACCTCTCATACTCCTCACGTAGTTGGGTCTCCTCGGAAGCCTCACCCTCAACAGCCAGTCCTAATTTCTCAAGCCTCGCTTTATATATCTCTATTTCAAGCTGCTGATCACCGATTGTTGTCTTTATATGTGTGGTAGCCTCATTGTAGGCCTTGTTGCTGAGGATGATGACCTGCTCATGAGGTTGGCTGGTGTTGTTTCGCAAGTAAGGCCGGTTAGGGTGTTTGGATGTTGGGAGAACAACATGGCGGGCAGTTAGAAGGAAGATGCGATGGCTTGTACTGCTCTCTCGAATGTAGATTGCACCAGTGCCTTCATAGTGAGGAGTCTTGAGTGGAGAGATGTGGATGCCAAGGGTAGGAGTGAATGGACTTCGTAGGTCAGAGATGGGGTTGATAGGAATGGTGTCAACATCAAGAAATTTGGTACCAGCAGACCAGGTGACAACAGATTCCCTAAATGCAACCTCAATGTCAGGGAACCCAGCCTGTGCCAGGATATCCTTACATCCCTCAGCCGCAGCTTTGGCAGCCTCAAAGAGGAGACTCCCAGGTGTAACACCAACCCAGAGATGAAGTGGACTGATTTGGTCCTCTCCTTCTTCTGTAAAACGTACAGGAGCGAAACAAACAGGATCTATGGATGTCCACTTGACATTGAGGGAATCGAGATGCAGGTAGATGCGCTTGCCTAGATCAAGCCACATGTTCTGAAGTGGGTGGTCACAGACAGGGCATGCCTCCCTCAGGATGTGCTGGGCCTCGGGACCCCTTAGAACAAACCAATTGTTGCCAGTTTTGTATACACAACAAGGGTTGGAAGGCAATCCATAGAAGTCTGTATAAGCCCCAGGATAAGAGTCCAAGATAATGTGCTTCCTGTTCCCCTAGGCAGGAGGGTGGAGGGGCAAGAGGGCAGTGTTAGATGAAAAGGGCTGTGAGTTGCCCACAGAGGAACTTGGTTGACTTGGAGGTAGGTTGCTGAGACACCCAGTGATGTTGGGATCATCGGCACTGTTGGCATCAGAGTCAGGGTTATTTGATTTCATTGAGTCCCCTGGAACTGGATGGGTGGGTGGACAATGTAAGTATACGAGGAGGTTAGCAATATCTCAAGCAACACACTTGTGAAGAGAAAGAATGCTTGGGCACAGTGTCAACTGTAGAGAGAGAGAGGCAAGCTAGCCTGCTTGATAGGAGTGTCAGATATTTGTACCTGGTTGAGATCAGCCAATGTCTTACCCATGCCAGCTACCCTCAGAATTCCCATCCTGAAACGAACCCTCAATAGTGCACTACACCACACATTACAACCCACTGCAACGTTGGCATAGCCCTCAACACAGTTAAGAAATCTCCCTTGGACTTCATTGAGATGTTGGAAGCTCCCAACCCTTGACCCCAAACCCCTGCCGCTACACCCCTGGTTCCATACCAATCCCTATCCCTGACACCAACACCAACACCAACTCTGACCCAACTCTGGCCCAAATAATGTCCCCGTCCCCGTCTTCTAACCCTCATCCTCACCACCACCCTCAACAAACTCAAAAAATGCCTCCTCTGAGTCCCCATCCCACTTTGCACAAACATACAACGGGAGCCGATAATTAGACTCCCTACTATGCCTATGCCTGCCTCTTCAAATAAATCCCAATCGGGCTGGGAGGAAATAGAGTCTTCGGCGTGTTACAGTTGAATTTGTCTATAAGCAGCATAAGAGTTGTTATGGATAAGAAGTTGACGGATATGGTGGTGGTGAGGCTGGATGTGGTGATGGAGCTTTCAAGGACGAATGAGTATCGGTAGGAAAGGGTAAGATATTGGAGATTAAGTAGAAGGTTGTAGAAGTGGGCTTCGTATGAAGAAAATAGATTTATTTGGAGGGAGGTGAGTTGATGAAAAGGTAGACGTAACTCGGCATCTTCGTGGGGAAGGTTAGTAGAGGGTACGTCCTGATTTCGAGGGAATAATGGTAGAATGACCCGACGTAGATTCGGAGCGATGCAGAAAGTGCCTTAAAGCAAACAGCTGCAATGGACAGCGTTGCCGAGTCTACCTGCGTTCTTTTAATACTACTCTCGTCGTCATCAGTTCATAATATAACAGGTTCTAAACGTCCAGGGCTCAAAGAGAAGGTAGACGGCTGAAGGTTGGGAGATATTTGGTCAGGCTGTGAGAGACGGCTTGAAGGAGATTGTCAAGCGAGCCGTCGCCAGCGAGAAAAAAGACAAGAGTGTCGTATTGTTACATCAAGTACTGCTAGTACTAATCTACATACTACTATGTGGAGTACTGCTATACTTCTAACAAGATAACTATTGGTACGAACAACATCATCTTCCGTCTGTCCTTATCCCATTTAGAGATGAGGTCCATAAATGTAGAAACTTCTCCATCCCTGAGCCCACACTTCCTACGTGTATTACCTTAGGAAATTTGCCTCAACGACTGAATATCCTCCTTTGAGATATTCCTGCACTTCTCCAACTTCAGCACCTCAATCCCAGCCTTGATAATAGCCCTGAGCTCGAGAACCTCCTTCAGTCTATCCAACAACGTGTACGACGCGTCCCCGAAAGGATCAAAGTCGAGAGACGTTAAATGTAGCGTCCGCAACAAAGGGAAGAAGGCGAATTGACCGAAACCATTCTCTACCAGTGGCGTGGGGTCCAGAAGCATTAATAGCTCAAAGACGCGAAGACCACTGTAGTCAAAAATGCGACCACCAGTAGAGTCATCACCAGAAACAGCCTGGAGATGAAGGGTACGGACAGATCCGAGGGAAGAAAATCGTCGGGTCATGGGACGGAACTGCCACATTTCGTCCGGAATAGACAATGAGAGATTGTGGATGGAAATCAGAGGAGACAATGCTTCCAGTACATTGGCAATGAGCTCCGCTTGGTTATAGCCCGCCACGCGAACGGCAATGAACTGTATCGATAGCGTCAGCCAGGGTGGTAAGGAGATAGTGATGGACGTCTGAGGGAGCTGAACTCCAGCATGGATCTGTGGACTGTAGTCAACCGAAATCTGTAGCCTCGAGATCCTGGATTGCGGCTCATTTTCGGAGAACAGTAAAGATCGTATCCTGGACAGTGAGGTGAGCATCAGGCTGACGTCTGGGTCTGTACGGGGATCAACGACAATGTTGAATTGCATGTTGGTGGTGACCGGGAATGAAATGTGACTGAGGAGGTTGGCGCAACGGGCTGAGCTTCCACGTAATGTAACACTGCGCAGATGCGACAGCTGAACGACCTTGATATTTGATGTCGTCGCAGGTGGTGGCAAGACGCCCAGGCCATCCAGTTCCAAAACCTTCAGACCGGGCATACGAGCAAGCACCGTTCGAACTTGATGAGAAGTAGGTGCATCCCTCGGGTCATTGAGGGATAACTTGAGAACGGTCAAACCCTTCAACAAACGAGAATCCCAAGGTAAAAGGAAGTTCCGCAATTCCAGATGCTTGAGGCGCGGGGCATCACCATCCAGAAAACGCGAGGATAGTTTAACTGGATCATGGACAAACCGGTTATCTACTACTGCTTCCAGGCGAAGCACCTCAAGCAGAGGTACGGCTTGTGCGAGGCCGAGATTTCCTGTATGTGAAATAACGGTGCCTATAGGACTAGCATAAAGTGTGAACTCCCTGACACGATAAATGTGCCCTAACGCAACGGCAGTGGCCCTGCCTTCCTGGATCCACTTCATATGATGAGCTTGGACTTTTCCGACAGATATCCGGAAAGTCAACGGGCAAGTTCCCGAGCGTTTGAGCATCTCCAGTATACAATCCGGATTGGAAGAGTCGATGTAACTCCATAATGCTGGGCATCCCAGCGCTACGTTTCGCCAATACTGGCACACATGAGAGACCGCGATGAAAGACCAGCGAGAAGGACGCAGAGGCGTGCTGAAAGACGTTGAAGACGCGCAAAAGAGGAAGATTTGGGAAAGAATCTCGGGAGGAAGTTGATTGATGAGTGCAAGGCTATTCCGGTAAGTTCTACTGTTAGTTTTGCCTAGATCTAGAATGTCGGAATTTCTTTAGAAGGATTTAAATGGTAAGGAAAGTCTCACCTCGAGGTACCGATACACTCGAACCCATCTTGTAGTTTGACTTCCTCTTTCTCTACTTCACTGATATTCGTGTCGGTCAATGTAAAAATGAAAAATGATCAAATGTAACTGTACAGTGTAAGAACATAACCACGTGTATCTCGATGGCTGCTGCGCGTCGGCTTCCACCACCACCTCCAGACCCTTGTCACTATACCTCAACCTCACAGATAAGACGGGTGATTATTCTAGTGAATTTCGGTTGACTTCTGGTGCGTGACATTGCTTGGACATTGCACATACCAAGATAGCTCATCCTAGAAATTTGATTATCTAGTTGTACAATCCTGTTCTAGAGACTGCTTTGCTACATGTCTTTACCAATAGAGCTCGTAGAAGAGATGATACACTGCGTGGTTGAAGTGACATTTGACGTCCGGTTCCCGTCGTGTCACACTCCAACGGCAGCGAGCAGAAGAGATCTTCTATCTTGTGCGCTCAGCTGTAGCGCTTTCTTCCATCTTACTATGAAGAATTTATGGAGTAACAGTGAGCTTATGCCGCTTTTGAAGTTGTTGCCCGGCTTGGAGGCCATTGACGGTTCCTACGTGAGTCTTCGGTATCGTTGTCGACCATAAATTTGGTATTCATGTATTTTCTTCAGGTCCTCATTGGCCAGCTGGATGAGGCATCCTTGAAGCGCTTTGATCTCTATTCTTCAAAAGTGAAGACACTCGTCTTTTCTCCCCCGAAAGGAAAAGACACTGGTCGACAAATATGTCTACACCTCCCTGACTCTCTTACGACCCAGACCACTTCTATCATTGGCCCATGTATACTGCTACGAGTATACAGAGACCTTCTCTAATGAAATGATGTTCATGATATCGTCCTCTCTAAAATCAGCTGCCGTTTGGGGCGAGGAAGTCAGTCGACTTACTCCGTGTCCTGTGGCCATACTTCCAGATGTTGGTGTGGATGCAGTCCCGAGCCAGGATCCATCCAAAAGGGTACGCGAACAATTCTTAACTGTTGTCCCCATGAGTCTTGACGTCCCATTTATAGCTCCAATTCACCAGACAACCTTTCAAGTCTCAGTCCATTCCAATTTCTGTCGATGAAAAAACATTGGGTCGAGACTCGCTGTTGAATAAAATTGTTCTTTCACCCTCCGAAACTCGAGCCGTCACCTTGGCATGTAACAAGGCGAAATGCACACTGACAGCGTTGCTCAACTCGATCCTGATTTTGGCCGACGTAGAGAAGACGTTGAGAACATCGCACATCGACCTGAAGGCGGAAAATTCGACATCATTGGCAAATGCGGTCGAAGAAAATTGGCAGAAAGCAGAGGTCTGGTGCGTTCCGGCCAATCCAGCTGATCTGGTATGTCTTTTAATATTCTCTTTAACGTCGTACCGTTTTCCTTATGCCTTGGGGATTTGCTCTAGCGTGCGTACATCTATCCTAGATATCAAGTCGCCCATGGAAGCTGTACAACGGGAGGGGTTGTCAATCTCATGCTCCCAACCTATCATTCAATGGTCGCTATTCGGAAATGTGTCACTTTGAAGGACGGCGCAGTCCTCAGATCGTGGTATGATAATCCCGCTTATTTCTGGGACTATATGGTCAAGGATACGCAAGCCTTGTTGAAAACAACTGCGATGGTAAGTCTCGGTCAATCAGCTTCCTTTTCTAAAGCGACTGATTTCTCAATGTGTAGCAACCTCCACACGTTTTCCACACAACCTCAGCCATGGAGGAAGCGTTTTGTCCTATGATGGCCGAAGACTTTGGGGCTATCATCCCATTCCGTCTGGAATCGTGCCTTCCTCAATTGGGAAAATGGAGCGACTGGGTCTCTACATAGATATTAGCCCTCTGACCCGAAGAAATTTACGCTCGAAGTCGGCCAGTGATGCTGAGCCTCCCTTCCTATTGGCAGATTTCGCAGGTGGTGTCCGTTCTCATCATTCTCCTCTCATCATCATCAATTGTTGGGAATACAATGAACGGCTCGTCCTCAATATACAAGGGTCAAAGAGGAAGCAGACTGCGGAAGGCTGGGAGATATTTGGGCAGGTGGTAAGAGAGGGATTGAACCAGATTGTCAAGCAAGTTGACGCTAAGGCTACCAGCGAGAAGGCCAAAGCAGTCCTGTGAAAGTGCAAACTTCCATTGATAGTACGTATAAACTAACTAACTAACTATACTTACACCACTGTACATACTAGGGTCTTTTGAAGGAAGTACCACTTATATATGATCGTTTAATTTTTAACGGACTGCGCTCGAGACCATGTATTACAAAAGTGGAGTAACTTGAGCAAGTATTAAGTATGAACAAGGGCATGGAACACCAGGGTCACCGTTCTGGCATTGCCTATCACGGCTCTGCTTATTCCAAGCCAACCATCTGCCACTGGGTCCGGAGGTTACTGGCTGAGTGACCCAGGAGTGACCTATGTAGATGGTGCCAGAAGCGTATACGGTCCAAATACAGTCACACTTGGTGCTTGGATAAAGCTTGGATGAAAAAGCACGTTAGAGTAACAAATCCCAAATACATCTCACAGTTACACAGTTACAAAAGCTTGACATATGTAGCAGGAAACAGTCCCGCTTTGCCGGTACCATCCACTTGTCCAGTCCACCTGCAAACCAAGGATGTTGAGCAAAACAGTGAAACAAGACATGCCGCAAAACCATACCAATCATCCGACGTCCTTTCGGTAACCCATATCTGTTGCTTTGCACGAATCTGTAGGTCGTTCGCATCCTACAAGGTGTGAAATGAAAATCAGGGCAACAGTCAAAATGAGGATGACGATCAGAAGAGCCAGATTTGACCACTAACCGCAGGATCATAATCATACAAAGCCTCCGCCCATTCTCCCTGAGCCTCCTCTTCCTCTTCCTCTTCCTCTGGTTCTGGTTCCGGTTCTTTTTGATGCACAGGTGGAACAAAGTTATTCTTCCTTGCCGCAAAAGAGGAAGTGGGCACGGCAGGAGCGGTGGGTTGCTGGTGCTTGGAGAAGAGACTTGATGTGACCATGCTTTTCTTTGATGAGGTGTCGACATCGCCGAATCTCTAGGAAGTGGAGGGATGCATGAAGGGAAGAATCCAGAGACACGAGGCAAACATGGGGAAGAGGACATGGAAAAAGGTCGATTAGCATTCTCATCAAGCCTGAGCATACGAGATACAACGACGCACTTGAGAAGTTACCAGACCACCAGGAGCAGGTTTGGCACCTGTAAAGTGTATTCCTCGTCGATAAGGTTCAAATTGCGACGTTGGATCCATCCACGCACCATAAGTCCTTGAAGGCTTATTAAACGCAGAAGCAGCTGCGGCTACTCTTCCTGCGACATGTCCCGTATCTATCCCGCCAGAACCAGAGCCCGTACTAGGACTACTGCTTGTGTTTGCATTTTTGAGCGCCGAAGCGAGTTCAGGTCGTGATTCAAAGTATCTAGCGCAGTAGTGTCACTGAAGTCCCAAAGGATGAAAAAGAAGTAAAGTCTCACTCGTCTAGAAGAGAAAAGAAGGCATCCTTCTCTGAATGTGGTAGGTTAGAAAAAACCATTGAGATCAGTGAAGAAAAGAGATCGATACCAATGGCATCCGTTGAATAAAGCTGGTGCGGTCATGCGCGTTACGAGTGATCCGTCGTCCAACTATTTCAGAATTGCAGTCGTACAGAGGCTACACCAAGTGCTCACTAAACATTGACTGAGTTAAGATTCAGAAGTACAGTAGGAGAGTTCAAAGCAGTTTTTTGACGATGATATCAAGCAAAATTGCTCTACATGCAAGCTATACATTTTATAATGTGACGTGACGTATACAAATCCGTATGCAGAGAAGGAAAAACTCGCTGCACAGCAAGAAAGATGGAGAGACAGAGAGGAGACGGAGAGGAAGAGAAAAAGAGAGAGAGAGCGGAAAAGAGAAAAAAAGAAAATAAACAGTGAGGAAAGACGAGAGAAGACGAGACTGTATAACTGATTCGACAAGACAAAAGAAGATCGACGTTAGAAGAGGAAGCGGAAGAGGGAATCGGGGAACCGAGCACAAAAAACTCAGGCGAGGCTGGGAAGGTATCGACGACGTATGATTGTACACGCAGATAACCTGTGAGCCAAGATAAACGAAAAGAAAACATGTACCGTAGAACAAAACACAAATGAAAAGCCAAAGCCAAGCACGAGCGAGACGATAAATGTAAGTAGGTCGGTTAGTAGGTAGAAATAGATAGAGATGTATGTAGGTAGTTAGGTAGTTAGAGTGTATGATTGTATTTACGTAGGACACAGAGAACAAGATAGGAACGAAACGTGGTATGTATAGTATGGTGGTATGACAAGAAGACGACACAAGAGAAGGAGTTGGGTGAAGACGACGACGAACATGATTGACAAGACATGAGCAAAGCAATGACATAGACCAGGACCACATACATAACGAACACAACCAGTCAACGACAGGACATGACATGGCACGATACGTGTAGCAATGACGGTAGCAAACACAGCAAACGAGAGCATGGATAGGCGATGGACGGGGACAGGGACGAGAGGGGCGTATATGAGACGAGGGGATTGAGGGGACGAGGGGACACAACGACGACAAACGACAAGACATTGACATCGACATCGACCATCTTCCTACGAACCTAAAAAATTGTCTTGTTGAGTCCAGCCAGAAAGCATATCATAGCCATTTGACATAGAAGAAGAAAATGGCTCCGCACTGTTCAGGTTCATATTTGCTGGGTTTATGCTGCCCATCCCTCCCATACCCATTCCCATGCCCATGTTGCCGCCGCCGCTCATACCTCCCATACCCATATTACCACCCATATTACCACCACCCATACCGCCCATACCCATAGCACCACCCATATTCATACCACCCATACCACCCATATTATTCATACCACCCATATTATTCATACCACCCATACCTATCATACCTCCCTGCTGTGGTCCCGGTCCAGGTGTCCCACTCATATGTCTAGGAGTACCACCACCCTGAAGATCAGATGGATGTTGAGCTCCAGGCGAAGGCGTAGCGAATGGGAAGCCACCTCCACCTCCACCACCATGTGAACTAGCAGGCGGTGAAGGTGCCCCTATGCCACCACCCATATTACCCCCTACGTATCCTTGGTTATGTCCACTATGTCCATGAGCACTAGGTGGTCTCATCTGATTTGGAGTCATCATTCCTCTCCCTCCTTGCTGCATCTGCTGTTGCGAATGATGTTGTGGTTGTGGTTGTCCTTGTTGGCCACCCATACCACCCATACCCATGTTACCACCCATATTGCCCATACCGCCCATATTCATCCCCATTCCCATCCTAGCAAAGTCTTCTTGTCCCATACTACTTGATCGACCACCAGCGGCAGACATACGAGGTGTCATCGGGCTCATGGGTCTACCACCACCACTACCCCCACCACCCATATTAGGCATACCACCCATGCCTCCCATATTGTTACCCATACCACCCATACCGTTCATCCCCATTCCACTCATACCACCTCCCATATTATTCATCCCCATCCCACTCATGTTCCCCATACCACCCATACCACCACCACCACCCATACCCATCCCACTCATATTGCCCATCCCACCCATCCCTCCCATATTGCCCATACCACCACCCATACCACCCATGTTATTCATTCCACCGCCAACATTAACAGGGGACTGTGCACCTCCCATACCACTCATACCACCCATATTACCCATCCCACCCATATTCATATTCCCCATCTCTGCAGGACTCCTCGCACTCAAACTCCTCGCTATACCAGGTATAGAGGCGTTCATACTCGGATTGGAGCGTAGTGCAGGGAAGTTGATGCCATCGTTTACGTTAGGATTGGATGTAGATACGACTGAGGCAGAGTTTGAGGCGCCAGGAGAAGTGTTCCTAGAGTTGAGGTTCGGATTTTGGTTTTGATGGGGATTAGGGTTAGAGTTGGGGTTTTGTGACTGACCAGCCTGAGCCTGAGGAGAACCCATACCCTGCGACTGTGGTATCGAGGGTGTCCCAGGTGTCTGATTGTGATTTTGAGGTGACTGAGGGTTTTGTGGTTGTTGGCCTGGCGTCGAACCTTGACCTTGGCCCTGATTTTGCTGTTGATTCTTGAGCCTCTCCTGCATCATCATCATCTGCTGAGGTGTCATTCCTCCTCCGCCTCCACCACCCATATTCCCACCTCTCGCCTGCTGCTGCTGCTGTAGTAATTTTAGCTGTCTCTGAGTCATCGGGCTCATGGGGTTCATCCCTCCCATACCCATATTTGCTCCCATACCACCGATATTTCCCATGTTGTTTGACATGTTACCCATACCGCCACCGCCGCCCATACCACCTATATTACCCATGTTATTCGACATACCGCCACCCATACCCATACCTCCCATACCCATGTTACCCATGCTACCTGACGGACTCACAGGACTCGACTGTCCGCCGCCACCGTTCATACCCATTCCACCCATACCTTGGCCTTGGCCTTGATTAACGGGTGTACCAGGACCAGGACCTGGATGCGCATGAGCATTAGGGTTACCGTGTGGATTTTGACTTGGGTTAACGTTGACGTTGAGATTGGGTACGGGGTTCATGTTATTCATGGGATTTTGAGGGTTACCGCCGACACCGACACCCATACCAATAGCGCCAGTAGGGCCTGGTATTGGATTTGAACCAGGACCAGGACCTGAAGCTCCTCCTCCTTGCTGTTGACGCATTTGTTGGTCTTGTTGTTGTTTGTGTTGTATGGTCTAATTGTGTAGAAGGGTGCATATATGCGTGTAGAAGCACAGAAAACGGGAGGAAAAAGATAAAGAAAAGATGTTTGATCAGTTACTCTGTCCACTAAACGAAATATAGCCCAAAACTCACCTGAACAATTTTAGACAACTGCTGCTGCAAAGGCAGCTGCATCAGATTGGGTACAGCACGTAAGACAAACTGCATCATCTGGTGATTGGGGTGCTGAAGGAGTTGGTAGGCGTGTCGCATTGGAGGAGGTAATGATTCAAGGTTGATGCCGCTGGCTCCTCCTCCTGGGCTAGGATTAGAAGGAGGTGACATCTGCCTACCACCACTACCGCCACTGCTCCCTGGTCCTCCTCCTCCTAGTTGCGCACGCATCTGAGCTTGTTGTTGCTGTTGCTGCCTCGCCCTCATGGCGGCCATCTGAGATTCAGCCATCATCCCATCTTGGCCTGCAGATGCTGGTGCTCCATTCATACCCATGCCCATGCCCATGTTCATATTCATAGCCAGGTCTGGAGGAGGCATAGACGCAGACGAAAGCTTCGAGTCACCGGTATCTCTCCTCTTGTTCATCATCATCATCTCGAGCGACTCGTCTGGTCTTTCGCGTTTTAGAGGGACGTTGTTGGAATGGGGTAATGACGCGTTAAGGTTGAGCTGCTGGCGAGCTAGCTCTTTTGCGAAAAGGGTAGGAAGTTCGGAGACGAGCTGGCGTAGGCGGTCTGTTGGGAAGATGTCAATGGGTGGTAATGGGTCCATTTTTGGGGGAGCTACGTGGCGGGGAGGGGTGGGGTTGTCTGCGTAGCTGGCAAGGAAGGCAAGATTGGCCTGGAGACGACTGGCATACTGGACAAAGAGGGGATCCGAGGCAGTCAGACCACGTGCTTGGAACTGGAAGAGGACTTTGAAGAGCTCGGCGTTGATTTCGAGCATGGTCATTACTTTGGAGTCGCTGAGATGTGACGGTGAGTGTGGCGGACCGGACGGCGCCAGGAAGGAGGAGTCTAGGGAGGACGGGGAGGCAGGAGTAGGATCGGACGGTGGAGGCGGAGGCGTGTCCGGTCTTTCCTTCTTGTGCTCTAACGCGTCGGCGGGAAGGTCCGGGGCGGGAGTGTCGAGGTCATCTGGAGGCGGGGAGAGTTCGCTGAGAGGCGTGGACTGTCGGGAGAGCCTGTCTTCGGCGGACGGGTCGGGCTGGGGAAGCGGGTTGTTGGCGGCCGGAGGGTCGGAGTTCGGAGGGTCTGTGATGGGGGAAAGAGAGTTGGTGGGCGAGGGATTGTTGTGGGCTTGCTCGCTCGTCCCATCCACGTGAATCATGGCGACGAGCTGGTCGTCGAAAGCGCGAGGCAAGGGCGTGGGAGTTTTTTTAGTAGGTGAAGGTCACACTTAAAGTCAAAAGTAGGCGCTTGTTTTTCTCTTTTCTTCGTCGCTCTACACTCATCTATTTTCGTAGTGTACGCGTACATAGTGCTAACCGTAGTACTTCGTCTTTCTTCAAGGCAATGTGAAAAAAATAGTGATGATTTCCTTAGGGTTAGGGTTGATTGCTGACTAATCACCCAACTGGTAACCTCGAGAGCAATTACTGTCGTGTCGAGTCTGAAGCAACTTCAGTCAGAACCACTCGTCGTCCGGCCGACTCCTCGTGGCCTGAATCATGTTGGCCTATACCATAAGTGAAAATTGCATTAGTCGAGGTCGTGTACAGTAGTCATAAAACTCGGGTGCCCACTTGTGGCTGTGCTCAAATTGAAAGTCCGCCCAGGCCAAGCGATTGAGCCAACTCGCCAACAATCCACAAACCAAATCCTCAAGACACAAGGTAAGCATACGCCCGTCCCCTGTCCATTTCTCTTCATATACGCCTTCTTGTCCCTTTCACGGTCCACTCTCCAAAAATCCCGGCCAAAATCTGCTCATTTCTCGCTGGATGTCCGTTTTCACCTCCAGATGACCTTTTCACCAACTTTTCTTACTGACTTTCATCTCTTCTCCAGACTAAACGATGGGTAGGGTTATCAGGACACAAAGACGCTCGCACGCTATCGTACGTTCGACTGCGTAGTTTCGTGAAGCAGAAGCTCTAATAATGCCTTTGCACAGTTCAAATCGCACACCCACCACAACAAGGCCCCTGCCCGCCTTCGTGCCCTCGATTTCGCCGAGAGGAATGGTTACGTCCGTGGTATAGTTAAGGAAATTATCCACGACGCTGGTCGGTGAGTAACAACGCAACCTTCCTTCCTTACAACCTGTATCTCATCCATTTTTTCACAGCGGCGCTCCCCTCGCCCGCGTTGTCTTCCGCGACCCCTACCGCTTCAAACTCCGCAAAGAAACCTTCATCGCCACCGAAGGCCTCCACACCGGTGCCTTCGTCTACTGCGGCAAAAAAGCTACCCTCAACGTCGGCAACGTCCTCCCCATCTCTCAATGCCCTGAAGGTACCATCGTCTGCAACGTCGAAGAAAAAGTTGGTGACCGTGGTGCTCTCGCTCGTACTTCGGGTAACTACGCTACTGTTATCGGTCACTCCCCCGATGACAACAAGACGAGGATTCGGTTACCTTCTGGTGCGAAAAAGACGATATCAGGTGGTGCGAGGGCTACAGTTGGTATTGTTGCTGGAGGTGGAAGGATTGATAAGCCGTTGTTGAAGGCTGGAAGGGCGTTCCACAAGTTCAAGGCTAAGAGGTACAACTGGCCTAGGACAAGAGGTGTGGCTATGAACCCCGTTGACCATCCTCATGGTGGTGGTAACCACCAGCATATCGGAAAGGCCTCGACGATTGCCAGGTCTGCTGTTCCTGGACAGAAAGTCGGTCTTATTGCTGCTCGCAGGGTATGTGGAGTCTTTTGTCGTTGGAGAATTTTCACTCATGATTTTGCAGACTGGTCTCCTCCGTGGTACCGTCAAAGTCAAGGAGGTTTAAACTTGCCTATTTTCGTAGCCGTAGAGCAGATTACCATCGTACATATGTTGACGTTGACTCGCCTAAAAGACTCGTGTATGCATCTACGCGTTGTATGCTATGCCCAATTGACCATGCCTTAATGATGCTCCTTGTGCTGTAAACTTTTACTTTGAGGGTGTAGTGGAAATTCTACGGACAAAAAAACGCTAGATATTGAGACAGCGTCCTGGAAGATGGCATATATTGGGTATGTATACAAGCAGTAATCACAGAGAAAGGAAAGTAGAGCGAGCGTAGAAGGTAGTCGTGAGACACGATGCCATCGAGAGGAGTACAAGGAGAGTGAGTACAGGTGTAGTGAGTAATATTAGAGAGTCCTTGAGTAATCAGAGTAACCCAGAGAGGAAATCATGATCATAGGGCAGTCGTCAAAGTGCTAGAGGGCGTAAAATTAGGCCATTAAGTAACCACGGGTAGGAGGAGGGGATGTAAAGAAAAAGTCGATATAAATGGTAAAGATATAGGAAAACAAAAAAGAGACATAAAAACAACCGAGAAAATATCTGGAAAACAGTTACACAACCGCAAGTCAAACACGGTGCAACGACGAAAGAAGATGTACATACTTGGACACAAGTCAGTCGAATCACAAACCCAAACCTGCCATCGACGTCAAGCACAACCCCAAGTTAACACTGGTCCTCCTCCTCGTCCGAATCATACTCGGAACCCTGAGTCCGTGGAGAGGTTGACGGTTGATCGGGTAGAGGTAGGGATATGGTCTAGCGGCTGGCGTGGGTCTCACATCGCGAGCAGTAGGAGTGGAGGTGGCGGTGGGAGTAGGAATGGAAGTGAAGGTAGATGCAGAGCCCATTGTTACGTCTCCGTCTCCTTCTTCGCCTTCAACGTCGGTGTCTCCTCCTACTTCCTTGTCCATGTCCATAGTAGTGAATCGTAAGGCGGTATCATCGTTGGAGACGTGAGAGTCAGATTTCATGGTCAGCAAGGCCATGGCCGTAGTCAAGTTGGACTTTAGCAACCTAGAGCATGGGGTCGGTCTCAGAGTAGACTTCGACCTCACATTGGAGGCAGACTCGTTCAAGTTCGACTTGGAGACACCTCCCATCCTCGTCCTCGTCCTCATCCCGGTGCTCGTCCCCGTCTGTAGAGACATCATCGCCATTGACAGCGTCAAGTTTGACTTGAGTAGCTTTCCATCGCCTGAACCACCCCCACTCAACTTCTTCTGCGCGTTGAACCCCAAACCCGAACCAACACTCCACGCCACAAACTGAGACGTCGTGGATTTTTTAGCGTTTTTGTGTGCTCGTTCGCTAGAGACTTTTTTGGTTTTTGGCTTGTCCTTGTTGGTGCTAGCGCGCTGGGACTGAGACTGGGCCCACTGAGAAGCTGAGTTGTGTTGAACTGAGGGCTTTTTAGGGCGTTGAGAGCGACGAGGAGTGGTGATAGTGGTGTTGACGTTGGCGTTGGCGTTGGGGGCGGGGATGGCCTGGGGGAAGGTGGCAGGAAACAATGTCATCGCGATCGTGTTGGTGGTAAGGAGAGTGAGGGTTAGAAAGATGAGAAGAAAAAAGAGAGGTCGAATTGGTGTTGGAAGTGAAGGTGGTGTTGGAGGTAGTAGTGAACAATGAGCCGTGAAGGTGTAGAGGAAAAGAGTTTGAGCTGGTGTTGGAATTGCAGGTAGTAGTGAACAATGAGCAGTGAAAAGCGTCGCCGTTGTTCGTCCGAGGAGTAGAGAAAGAGATACAATAAAGTACTCGGGAAGAGAGCCTTTTGTCGGTTGTGATGGTTGGCGGTTGGATTGTGGATTGTGGATTGTGTTCCAGCCGTGCGGTTTTATAGGCTTACACTAGCTAAGGAAGAACCAAGTAGATAAAGTTGACGAGATGTCAGGGTCTCATTTGCCCATTGTTTGAAGTATCCGGAATTCGAGTTTCCTTGTTTCCTTGAATTTCTCAGGCCACCTGGCTGAGGAGTGTGGACCCTTGGATGTTTGAAATATTGCGTGACTGGCCATTGTTGCATTTTTGGAAGGTCGCGAAGAAGTGATGGAACAATGCAAATTGTGGATGACTTTTTTACGGCCTAACTAGGGAAATAATGCAGTGGAGCCTGATTCGTCCAAAATCCGGCTGCGTATTTATGTATAGGTCGTTGAGTTTCCTGTGGAACGATTATCGCTACGACCGGCCGATTTACGCTTGACATATGTACTGGACATCGTCCACCCTCAACATGTACCTGATTCCGAGCCCAAGCTACTAATGCTCCTCGCTGCAGTCCTGTGGAAGGAGACTGATCGACGACCATGATCAAGGAAGCACGGCATGTATGAAAAAATGCTTACTCTGTCTTTTCACTGTCGTCTTCTTCTGTCTCTGACTCTCCTCCTGTCACTTGCTATCTCCGTGATGATTGGGAGAGCGAAGGGTCCGTAAGCAGCACAACAGGCCTTGAGCGCAGCAGGACACTGAAATCCGCGATCCAGGACCATGCCACCAACAAAGACATGATGACATCGCCGACATATATCAGATCTGATTTAACCTGGTTGAGGTGACCATCCGAGTCGTGCTGACAATATACGCGTTTACTTCTCGCCTCCTTCTCGACCGAGTGGGTATGTCGGGAATGGTTTTTCTGGTGTTGCTCAACGGGCTTTCTTGTGAAAAGAAGGGACCTATATGGTGTATATGATAGGTGAGTCGCCTCCTTGAAAGTTGACGAATTCGTGAGACGTACCAAGCGCAGTATCCGGATGAAAGAGACATGAACACTAATGTCATTTTAGGAGGATTTGAAGGCGAAGTGACGGAAATGGAAGGCAAAGCTTACTCCTTGGCAACCCATTCCTCCAGAACAGTTCGTCTTCTTTTCCAGCGCATGAGCATACAAAAGCCCTGGATGATAAGAAAGATATTGTCCTGTCCAGGATGGCGCAACATTTTCAGAATCCCAGTCACATTCCCAACTTGGTCTTGTTAGTTAGGGCCAACAGCACTTACTCCGCTCTGCCCAGTCTATGGGTCGGAATGTCTCCTCCAGATAGCAAATCTAAGTGACTGCCATCTCACTAGCACGAGGTCAAAGCTTGCGGCCTTCCGGAAATAGGGACGATTGCGTTTGCCAGTAATCTCGTTGAGGAAGCATCTTCGCGTTGTTTCAGCACGGGTAGCATCGGACAAGCCAAAATGAGCAGATTGCTAGACTCGGAGATGGCATTGGAACCTTGGTTGTCGACACTGACAGTGACGCGCGTATTGAAAAGAGATACACGTGCGCGTCCGACGGGTGGACTTCCACATCCATCAGCCAAGCTGCCGTTTAGCATTCATCACAAAGGATCTGCAAAGCGAAAGGAGTGACGACGGTGAGTCCGAGACGCGTCGCAGAGGTGTAGCAGTCTAACCAAGAATATCAGACGCTGGGAATGGATTCTATTGACAAAGAGATACAGAAACGCGAAGAAAGGATCAGACAGCTCAAGACTCATTTGAATCAACTTCTACCCGTATCTCGTCTGTCCAAAGAATCACTTACAAAGATCTTCTTATTCTGTATCACTCCCAGCCAAGCCAAAGACACCTCATTGTATCGCCGCAATAACATCTCCATTTCGCAGGTCTGCGCTTGTTGGAGAGCCATCGCTCTTGATTACGCTCTTTTGTGGGTCGACTTGGACTTTGATAGGCCAAGTTGGGTGCCCGAGATGCTCATGCGTTCCAAGATGCTACCATTGACTTTGGGTGTGTCCGTGGATTCTTTCACCAAGCCGACCAAAGTAGCCACTATCAGCGCTGCTCTACAGCACATTATGCACGTCAGCGAATTGACTGTACGGATTTCTGTGCCGAGCCTCGATATCGCCCTCGTTGGAATTCAACAAGCTGCGCCGATGCTTCAGTCGCTTTCTCTAAGCAGATCCGATATGAAAGATGCCCCGCGTACCCTCGGACTGCCTCTAGAGTTTCTGAACGGTGATGCACCCTGTCTGAGGGCGTTGGAGTTGGATTGTTTATATCTGCCTTGGAATTCCGGTCTCTTGAAGAACCTTACGTCGCTCAAGATTACCCACTCTGACACATCGGCTGCACCTTCCTTGCAACAACTCACGGATGTGCTTGCGCGCATGCCCTGTCTCCAAATCTTACAGCTCAAGAATGCTCTCTCCCAAAGTCTGGAACGACTACGTCGAATCAGCTTGTTCAGCTGTCCCATTTGGCCGCCATTCATCTGGAGGCAGACATGGTCGACTGTGCAGTCCTCCTTGATCAAATCTCCTTCCCATCCTCAACCACGATGCACCTGGAGTGCTCAGTGAGCAACGACAGCGACTATCGTCTTCTGCAGAAAGCCTCTACAATAATTCCTGCTCTGTCCCAAATCCGCAGCCGACTATCCGAAAATCCTTCACTTTCATCCCAATTGCAAGACATGCTTCCTGAACTGTACATCGTCGCGCGAGGAAACTGCCTTAAACTCGACTTGGGCAAAAACGCAGCAAGGGACGCCCCTAATGCGTCCCCTCCCTGGCTGCACCTACAGATCATGTTCAGAACCAGCATCACGAAGCAAGAGAAATATGCAGAACTCACAGCCAAGATACTCGACGCTGTCTCACCCCTTACCCATGTTCGCTTTGTCCATCTTGAAATCCCTCGCGACTTTTTCACGATGAAGGCTTTGAAGAAGCCGCTCTCATCTCTTGATGGAGTTAAGATCCTTCATCTCCAGTCTGAGAGCGGTGGGGACTTCTTCAAGGCACTCCTGCAGCCCAAGAGGAAGAATTCGAAGAAAGTCGCTATCTTTCCTTTGCTGTGGACCCTCTCATTGAAGGATGTTGATTTTGGTCCAGAACGGGCCGCGGGACACTGAGGATGATTTGGAGACATTGAAGAGTGCCCTCAAGTTTCGGGAAGAGGCAGGGGCAGAGATAACAGACTTGGACCTGGAGTTGTGTCAAAAACTCTCGCGTCAGGACGTCAACTCTTTACGACGGATTTGTGAAACGGTTTGTTGGGATGGTCGGGACTCGGAAGCACGGGAGAGACTGCAGGACATCTATTTCCCGGCTGATGTGATAGGGATGTTTGACTGTGAAGAGGCCTTTGAAGCCATGGAAGCGGAGCTAGATTACCTAGAAGACATGGAAGACGAAGACGAAATGGACTGGTACTAGTAGTATTTGATCGCAGTTTTTTTTTTTTTTTTTTTTTTTTTTTTTTGCAAGCGCAGTGTCTCGCACAAGATTGTTTGTACTACTAGTAATAATCTTGTTAGAAGTACAGCAGTAATCCGTACATTAATATGTAATTTAATACGGGAGAATGTTTTACGGACCACAGTCAAACCGTCAAAGATCTATCCCGCCTTCTGGCCTCCCGACGAAGATGCTCTACCTGTCTACCTCTAGTTGTAACAACAATATCCTCCAAGTAGGGGAAAATGGTACCCAAATGAATTGCCAGAGATTCGGTGGCCCCTGGACCAATGGCGGCAAAATCATGGAGAACAGACGCATCAACTAATAGAGTCAAAGACTCGAGTTGATGGGAGGAGCTTGACAGTGAGACCTCAGGCTCATTATGGTCGACAACGGGCATATGGAGGGTATCGAAGAGAATGTAAACTTGTTTCAAGTTGAGACAACCCTCAGATAAGGTCTTCAAGGAAGCCAATGCAATGTTGGCGTTCTCGTGACGAGTCCATACCTTGAGGTTGATGAGGTTGTGCCAGGCGTCAGAGATATTGGAGATGAGCGCACCCGTAACGTAAACTTCTTCTGACAAACCAATGAAGGTGCCAGTGAAGAATTGGATGTTGTGCAGTGATGAAAATAGAGGCCTAACAATATCCAAGAATTTTTCCTGCCCCATTTCTGCCTCCATCATATTGATATCCAGTGAAAGCGTAGTTACAGTGCGCGACCACTGGGAGGAGGCCACGCTAAAGATCTTCCTGAAATCTTTGTCAACAAGAGAAGCATCCAAAGAAAAGGACTCCACAGGAGAATTTCGGTATATGGCTAGCATTGTGAAGATGTTCTGGGTAACATAAAAAGCTCCGCGAAGGTCCAATTGCTTCAAATACCGAGGATACAATACTGCTTCGTTCTCTACAGAGCTGAGATAGATATTCAAGCCGAAAACTTGTAAATTCTGCAGCTGCGAGACATAGGCAAGATCGATGTCGCCCCACAGGTTCTCGAGGGTGAGTGAGTGAAAAGTGGATCTGTTGCCCTCGTTTTTAATGATAGAAAGATATGACATTATATCCTGGCTGCTGCAGGATTGAAAGGCAGCTGATTCTAGAGAGGACGATATCATGAATATCATTTCATTGGAGAAGATCTCGGTATACTCATAGCAGTATACATGGGCCAATGATAGAAGTGGTCTGGGTCGTAAGAGAGCCAGGGAGGTGTAGACAGATTTGTCGACCAGGATAGGAGTGTCTTTTCCCTTCGGAGAATAAAGGACGAGTGTCTTCACTTTTGAAGAATACAGATCGAAGCGCTTCAATGATGCCTCATCCAGCTGGCCAGTGAGAACCTGAAGACAATACATGAATACCAAATTTATGGTCGACAACGATACTGAAGACTCACGTAGGAACTGTCAATGACCTTGAACCCCGGCAACAACTTCAAAAGCGGCATAAGTTCACTGTTACTCCATAAATGCTCCATAGTAGGATGGAAGAAAGCACTACAGCTGAGCGCACAAGATAGAAGATCTCTTCTGCTCGCTGCCGTTGGAGTGTGACACGACGGGAACCGGACGTCAAATGTCACTTCAACCACGCAGTGCATGATCTCTTCTACGAGCTCTATTGGCAAAGACATGTAGCAAAGTAGTCTCTAGAGCAGGATTATACAACTAGATAATCAAATTTCTAGGAAGAGCTATCTTGGTGTGCAATGTCCAAACAATGTCACGCACCAGAACTTAGAAGTCAACTGAACTTCACTAGAATAACCACCCGTCGTATCTGTGAGGTTGAGGTATAGTGGCAAGGGTCTGGAGATGGTGGAAGAGGCAGGGGCGGGGATAAGACAGTCGTGTAAAAGGTTGTTGCTCGAGGATGAGGATGTCGATTCTTTGCTCGAGATTTGCGAATGAGTTGCGTGGATTGGTCATGGCCCGGATAGGATTGTTGCAACTCCCTAGGTGTGCAGACTCTTGGCTCCGTACCCTCTATAGCCCGGAACTACGCGAAAAACTGGGCGATATCCACTTCCCGATAGCAAGGATCGAGATGTTTGACTGTGAAGAAGATTTCGAAGACATGGACAAGGAACTGGACTACCTGGGAGAGCTCGAGGGAGATGGAACTTGGAAGATGTGATGGACTAATTAAGTACTCGTTCTGTTGGCATGTACATTTGGCCTAGATTTTCTTGCTCTGTTTTATTGCACCTAGAATACAGCAGTCTGTATCACTTTGAAGAGATGATACTCTTGGTAGCAGGTTAGTAGCAGCTGTGCAAATAAATGTCGACTTGCAACTTGCCAAAGAAAAGACCGGTGACATGTAGAGTCACATCCTGACCTCCACATACTCCACCTTATTTTACTCATCCTCTTGTGCCTTGTTCTCGTCTCCCATAATACCCATACTTTGCTGCCTTGACCAAACTGGTGTACACGTCATGAGCTCCAGCACCCTAAGTAGAGATTCGGTTGTGGGTGAGTCCTAAATGCGTCTTCATTCGCATTCCAATCTTGATATTGAAGCTTTAGAACGCAATTTGGTGATGGCGGACATCTGGAAAGAGCAAGAAGAAATCAGGAAACTCAAAACTAGCCGAAACAAACTCGCACCCGTCAATCGTCTTGCTCTCGAGATACTTTGGGAAATCTTTCTCCTATGTGCTACGCGTAACGAGGGAAGTCACTGGTCGTGGGTCAAGCTCCTCCGTATCTGCCAGTGTTGGAGAGATGTAGTCATGAGTTGTCCAGCTTTGTGGAGTTGCTTGGACTGTACCAAGCCAGCAGCTATACCCAAATTGCTCGAACGGTCCAAGATGGCGGCATTGACGGTCAGACTCGATTCAGGCGGTAGCTTTCGAAACAAGACGGCGAATACTGTCAAGTCTGCTCTACAGCACCTCTCTCGTGTCAGTGACCTCACAATACGTATCCCTGTCCTAGGCCCAGGTCCCGATCGCGTCATTGAATCGCTATTTCCCAGTCTACAGCCGAGTGCGCCCATGCTGCAGGCTCTCTGTCTCAATGCAGCATGGAGGCCGAGCATACGGTCATGTTGCCGTTGGATCTACTTGGCGGTGACGCACCCCGTCTAAGGCATTTGGATTTGAAGGACTTTTATTTACCATGGACATCCGGATTGTTGAAGAACCTTACTTCCCTCAAGGTACACTACACGCATTCCGTTCCCGCCCCTTCCTTTCAACAACTTACCCAAGTCCTCAATCGCATGCCGGCATTGGAAAGCCTGGAACTGAGGAATGCATTGCCCCTTCCTAACACGACCTCCTTGGCTCAGGTTGTTCAACTCTCACGTCTGACCGCTCTTCACTTGGAGGGAGAGGTAGCAGCTTGCACTCTACTTCTCGATCGCATTACGTTTCCCGTCAAGTCCACGACCACGATGAAATTCACTTGCGTAGTAGGCAGAGACGTTGCTGGCCACCTCGAACAAGCCTCCCTTTTCCTTCATTCTCTTTCTAAACTTCGAGGCCAGCTGCCGGACAGCTGCCCATCGGTGTCCCAATGCACGATTCCCGCTCTCAAATTTCTGAAGCTTGTCAATGCACAAAGTCTCGTCCTAGGCAATACCTCATGCGTCATAGATGGCTCGTCACCACCGTGGTTGGAACTAGTCATCAAGTCTCCGGTCAGAGAACTGAACCTGGGATCCGGAGTAGGCTTTGTACAAAAGCTACTGTCAGCCATCCTCCCTCTTGACCAGATCACTGTCCTCACGACCAATGCACCCTATATTTATTGGTTATTGTCAAACGAAGTGGCAATTCCGTCCCTTCAAGGGGTGAAGCAGCTTCACTTGCAACTTGAGGGTCAACGTGAATGTGGCTTACGGACTATAGATGACTTGTCCGAAGACACTGTGGAAGATACCACTGCATTCCCCTTCTTCCCTTTGCTAGAGTCACTTTCGTTTAAAGATTTCGACTTCAGTACAGGACGGGATGGGAACGCGTTTGAAAGGTTGAGAGCCATGCTCCAATGTAGGTATGAGAGTGAGGCTGAGATCGAAGAGTTGCATTTGAAAGGTTGCAAAGGACTTTCGAGTGGGGATATTGAGAAGTTGAAGGAGTTTTGTGTAGATGTCAAATGGGATGGAGGAAAGTGAAGAAGAATCAGGAGAGGGGCTTCTTGGACTTGTCTTCGTTATAATATGTACTAGTTTTTTCGATATCAATGTTGAAGACATAGACTCCATCCATGGGGTCATCACATTCTTACCAACTGTCCTGTATATCGTTGGAGGCTACGAAGAGGCAATGGTATTCCTTTGCTGCTGCGAAAGATCTAAGGCTTGTCCAACGCTATCCTTAAACGCCCAAAAACTGGCCAACAAAATTGCAAAGAATGCTTCTTCTATATCTTTGATATCTTTGAAATCAAAGTCCACAGCACAAACATTCAGTCTCTCCTGTCCTCTACTGGAGGCTGTATAGCTATATGTGCATTTGGAGGCAGGGGTGAGCTCTTTCAGTCTTTCAGATTTTTTCTTGCAAGTTGCTGCTGCGGAAACAGACTCATTCTTTACATACGTTGTCCGCGGCGTCAACTCTTCTTTCTCATGACCATCCGCGCATCTCTCTTATGCAGTTCTAGAGCATCGACTGCACCCACCGTCAGGCTTTCTTTTCCGTTTTCCAAGAGCAGCAGGAGCTGGAGAAAAGTGGATCATGAGCATATCAGATAGAAATTACTATTCGGCGGGACAAGGTGAGTCCAAGATGTTTACGAGCATCTATCACATCCTCACTGAAGGTCTATAGAAATTGATTATATCGACCACAAAATCCGGAGCCTCGTCGATGAAATCAGAAGGCCGCCAGGCGCAAATATACATTCGACAGACGCAGAGGATGAACTGCTAGAACTCAAGACTCGCTGGAACGAACTGGTACCCATTTCGATGCTTCCGAACGAAATTATTTCCGAAGTCTTCCTTGTATGTGCTCGATGTGATGTCGACCATTCGCATAGCTGCTGGTCGTGGATCAACGTCTCTTACATTTGCAAGCGCTGGCGAAATGTGGCCTTGGGATCTCCTATGTTGTGGGGTTACTTGGACTTCTTAAAGCCAGCTCTGGTACCAGAGATGCTCAGACGCTCCCAGAAGGCGCCGTTGATCGTCAGCGTACCTCAGAAGCATATCATCAAGGACCAAGTGGAGGATGCAGTCATAAGTGCACTGCACCACATACATCGTGTTAGTGAAATCACGCTACGCAATGTTGTTACGGCAAGCCTGGGGAAGGCTCTCAGCGACATCCGGCAAGGAGCACCCTTGCTCCACACTCTTTGCCTCACCAGAGGAGAGACGGAAGTCGCTACCCTTGCATCATCGAAGCATCCCGTGGTCCTACCTTCAGACTTCCTGAACGGTAATGCCCCTTGTCTTCGGCATGTGGACTTGCATGGGTTCCATTTATCTTGGGATTCTGATTTCCTGAAGAACTTAACCACTCTTAAGCTTACCTACAACTCTCCAACTCATGCTCCTTCGTTGCAACAGCTCACCCACGTGCTTGATCGTATGCCTGGATTAGAAACATTGAAGCTCTGGATACTGCCATTATCCGACACGACCGTGACTTCCGGATTTGCATTTGCTCAGCTATTGCATTTGCGCGAAATTGGCTTGATGGGAGACGTAGATGGTTGTGCTATACTCCTGGACCACATATCCTTCCCCTGTACCGCAAGGATGCGTTTTGGCTGTGTAGTCGACTCGCGTATCGAACCGGACGTACTAGACAAGGCTTCCCCCATGCTTTCTAGTCTTTCCAGGCTTCGAAGCCAGTTTTCCTCAGAATTCCAACCGCAATCCAGCATTGCGAGTATAGATGTCTCAGCATCATTTCGAAATCTTCAAATCACCCTTGGGAGGAACTCAGTCGTCACTACATCTCCATCACCATACTGGCTACAGCTATCAATGCATTATGACACCACATTACACGAAGAACTTACGCAGAAGGTTTTTGAAGCCCTTTCTCCCCTCCATAATGTTCGCGTTCTCTCCTTCACGGGCTGGATCCCATCCTTATATGAGTCTTTCAGCTTAGGTCTGTCCAATGTGCAGACACTTCATGTGCGAGGTACAGAAGGTTTGTCGATTCTCGACGACCTGCTGCGTCTCACGGAGACGGAGCTAAAATTTGCTCTGTTCCCTTCGCTAGTCTGCCTTTCTTTGGTAGGCGTCGCTTTCGGTCCGGCTTCGCAGTTGACAGACCTAGAGCTGGATCGAATCAATGACATGCTTTTGGAGAGACGCCAGATGAAAGCTGGAATTCGGGAATTGCGATTGGCAAACTGCAAGGGACTCACGAGGGAGCATACGGAACGGTTGAAGGATATCTGTACAGATGCAGGTGTCGAGTGCGTTGAGTGACCTTGGGGAGAGCATTTTTGAGGGGAGCAAGTACTTTAGGAAGAGGCTGAAGAGGAAGGGCATTCCGACCTGGACTTGACTAATATCTTTCCCTCTTCTCGGAAATTGGGCGGTATACAAAGAACGATATCGCTTTGGTGTAATCTGCATTGACGTTGCGTTTGTAGATAGCTGCAGGTGTTTTCGCTTTCTTTTTTTTTTTGGTCAATATCCTAGACAACTTGCCAACTCGTACATTATACGACACTGGACAGCAACCTCTCAGAGGCCTGTACAATAAATATAATATATAGGTGCAATATCCACTCCGTGAACTATCTTGCCGTACCCCATGCCTTCACGGTTACTCTATCTTCAGGATCACTGGTAGGCTCAGACCTATTCGTCGAAGTGACGCTGGAAAATACAATAGATTCGATTCTCATTTCTCCTGCTCGGGTAGTAGAGCCCATTTCCCTGGAGTCTCGATAGATACTTTTATGAGCCTCCTTGAACGATGAAGTGGCTGCCCAAACTGCAGAAGTCCAAATCAGTCATCCATCCCAAAGCACGACGTGAGACTCAAAACACGTACTGGTAGCAAAAGCAGTAGAGATAATTGCGACGTAGATATTGGCCATCGCGATACTCGCTGCAAGCAGGATGTTGTCCGAGGTGAAAACAATGATTATCTGCATCAGGCTGAAAATGACTGCCAATTTCGAAACCGTAACTGTGAGAACCTTCAACGATCGAAAATTGAAACGTCACTTACGAGGGAAAATGACATTGGTTGTAGCAATCCAGAAAAGGCTCTTTAGTCTGCTGGTGAAGGAGACTGAATTGAATCAGAGGCTCCGTCAGATTTTTGCTCAGCCGAGAGCTTGCCTTCACTTACTCCCTCGTCCGTCTTTCTCAGATACACGACCTACACTGGCGGTAGGATCTTGAACTGCTCCCAGGCTGAGCAAATTGTCTGCAAACTTTGGAGATAAATAAGGGTTCAGCAGTGTGGGTATGCGGTAACCAGTAATGTATAATTGGGACACATAATTTGGAGCAGTCTGCCATATCATGAGTGATGATGAAGTATGAAATCGGCACACCTCTCTGCAATCATAACCACCGGTGCCTGCAGATGACAAGCTGGAATATGCGGAAACGCGCTATTATCAGCAATCCGAAGCTTCTTGACCCCATGAACCCTCAACTCGTCATCGACCACACCCTTCTGATTTTCGTCGTCCATCCTGCACGACGAAGAATAATGATATGTGCTCATGATATTGTCCCGTACGAAATCGTCTAACGCCTTGTTATCCGTACCGGATGGAACAAACAAGTCATCCAAGGGATAACCAGACGCTCAGACGTTGGAGGCCAACATCAATGCAAGTTTCATCGCCTTCTGGAGAGGTACGCGATCAGCTTCATTAGTGAGCGTTCCAATGTCCCATAAAGGCTGCTGCCGAGGGTCCGACGAAGTCAATTGTACGGATCCGTAAGACTGAGGACGCAAAACCGTGCATAGGTATGTAAACCCTCCAAAAGATTTCGCAATCCCGTCAAATTGTTGATCAGTGGCGTTAACGGATAAAAACATGACTTCGATATCCGGGATGTTCGATGGCTTGCTAGCGTCCAGTTCCCCAGGTTCCATGGAGTACAATTGGGTGTTATCATCCAGAAGAGCGGAGCGAAGGACAACGTCGGCTTGCTGGACTTGTTGTCCGAGAATTCCTTTCCCGTTCAGGATGTACTTGAGAAATTGACCCACGGCCGTCAAGGGCTTGCCCATAAGAACCTCGATACTGTTATCCAAAAGAGCTTTGAACATAATAGGCACGCTGATGTGATCTTGCTATTGGCAACGTCGGTCACTAAGATGAAGTTCAACCAGTAAAAATCTGCTTACAAAACGAGCCCCAACGCCAGGGAGATCTTTGAACACCTTCACTCCAATTTCTTTCAGAGGTCTCTCAGGTCCAATGCCGCTAGTGATGACTGGGTCAGCTTCCGAAAGAAAGGACTAGATATAGCTGAACGTACCTGAAAAGGAGAATTTGAGGGGTCGCGACCGCACCTGCGCAGAGAATGACTTCCCGGGTTGCAGTGACGTGATACCGCTGCGTTACATCAGATTCTACTTCGATGAAAACACCGTTGACTTCCAATGGATTGCCGTCCTTGATGTCGAGAGACGTGCAAATGGTCCCGGTACAGATGTTTAGATTCCGTCTGCGAGAAACGAGAGAACGAGGGAGGAAAGCAGCGTCTGTGGAACATCGATGGTTTTCACGATCAATAGTAGCGTCAAGAGGAGTGCAGGCAACAACGGGCGCGCCAGGATCATTTGCTTCAGTAAGAAGAGGTACACCAAATTCTGTTGCAATTTTGACGTTGCTTTATAGAGTAAACATAGTGAGCCAAAGAATGATAATGGAGAAAACGGTGTAACTTACGTCCTGACACTAGCAAAATGCTCCTTCACTGACTGATTCTGCCAAGGCCCTGAGGAAACGAAATATGTGAGAAACATTTGGAGAGCAGAATTCCGGTCATACCTTCAATACCGCGTGAGGGTGAAGTACCATGAGAGAGGGAATCCTCACTCTTCTTGAAGAAGGGCTCAACATGCTGCCAGCTCCAATTCTTCCTTCCAGCATCCTGCCAAGCATTATACTCGCCAGGCACAGAGCGGTGATAAATGAGCCCGTTAATCTTCGTCGACCCTCCAAGTGCTTTCCCAGTCACCATTGTGAGTTGCCATTCAACGCTTGAAGAGGAGCCGACTGCCATTTATACACTGGTGCTTTCTGGTCGGAAAAGTTACTAGAGACGAGAGGAACGGATGAAAGCCAGCTGTCAACGACTGGTCCTCGTTCGATGAGGAGGACTGAGTTCTTTGGATTTTCACTAAGACGAGAAGCCATAACACAACCAGCAGTTCCACCTGTGCATTTGGAATCCAGATAAAGATGTCGTGTCGTGAGAAGGTTTCAGGAGACACTTACCTCCGATGACTATGCTTGGAAGAAACATCTTTCGCAGTCTTCACTGGGTAACACGCGAAGGGAGACATGCCCGTAAATTGTAGGTGAAAAGAAGAATCATTGAGTCCAAATTTGGTACACGTGCGCTAATCCATCAATTTCCCGACATCATAGATCCCGTTCGGTGTAAGTATCCGGAGGACTTATTTGTAGCGAGGCTTACCATGAACAGGAAGTGGAAGGATGAAAACCATTCTCGGCCAATTCTCGACTGTCCCTTTGCTTTCCCACGTACTCCATTCTGGCGCCGGGTGGAAACGGTCATTGAATAGTCTAAAATGCAAAGTACATACAGACGACTCCCTCCTAGGCCATACCCCTAAATCACCCCTCCAAAGTATGGGTTATGAGGGAGTATGGGCCATGAGGAAGTCCGATTTTTTCGGACCCAAATCCGACATTTATTATTTTTATCTACATAAAGTATGAGGATGCACAAACAGAATAGATTACTACTTTGAACGCTGGAAGAATTGAGTGATCTGAGTGTCATGCATGGCATGCGTGGCTTCCAGACGAGTTTGGCGGCCAAAAGAAGCCAAGATTACTTCAAGCTTCCGAGCAAATGGCTCATCAATCTCATGGGTGTAACGTTGCAGGACGGAAACTGCCTCCATAGCCTCCCGACGACTTGGCCTATCCTCTAGTGGAGCATCATCATCCGCATCATCATCCCCTCCATTGATTTCACTATTCTCGCGAGCTTCTTGAGCCTCCTGAACAGCGATACAAATGTTCTGAAGATGCCATTTCATAGTCAGAAGCTGCCTCCAACTTCTCCAGTATGATTTCTTCATCAACAGTGTTGCCTTCATGATCCAACCACCTCTCTTCCTCCTCTGAGAGCAGCTCTCTCCTGTCTAACCTTCCTGCCAGCTCATCCTTCTTTGTGGTGATAGACTCCTGGAGTTTGTTTAAGCCAGCTCTAATCAAGTTGAGTGAGGTTTCTGTTTTGGATGACTTTTGAGATTTTTTTGTGTCTGCGTCACTGCTGGATTTTTTTGGAGGCATAGCGAGAGGGATTTGGGGGCTTGTTTGAGGTGGAGCGACCGTAGCTACACCCACAATAAGTGAAGGCCGCTTAGTGGTGGCGGCGGTGGTGGCAGCGGCGGCGCCCGCTGCTTTCTTGTTCTCAAAATTCTATTAAATCTGGTACATATATGTATTGTTTCGGAGCGACTACAGATTGTTACGCATAAGTATGGCCTATGAGATCCCCAAAAAGGTATGGGGTATGGGGTATGGGAATGGTATGGCCTATGCCATAGGAACGTATTTGGGATCCCCAAAAATATATGGGGTATGAGAGAGTATGGGCTAATGGGGGTATGGTCTAGGAGGGAGTCGTCTGTAACTGAAAGTGCGATGAACACCAAAATATACTGATATTTAGTTTGTAATTTACGGTTTTCTGAACACCATCGCACAGCTATCATCAACATTTAAATTGATCCGAGGCACCGAATACCGCGATGTCATTGAAATATTCGTTATAAGGAGCATCGACACATTTGTAGTTGTCAGGACCATTCCCACCATGAGGTCCGACATGAGGACAATGAGCCTAGAGAATTGCGAGCCGCCGTCAGCTGCGATACTCCAAAGGCCAAAGGATGGATGGACACTTACAACAGGATTGACACCAGTAAGAACCGCATGAATAGTGCGACAGACGATATTATCACCCCAGACTTCATCAAAGGTACCAAAAGGTTTCAAAGTGAGTTAAGCGATACAATCCAACACGGAGCTGTATTGCTGGTTGGAATCCGTGCAGCGCTGTTGGATGGTAGGGCATAGTGCTGCAGCAATAGACCCTTCCTGGATCAGAAGACTGCTAAAGTCGACACCGGTACCGACTTTGGTCCATGCTTGAAGGTTGGGAATCCAGGCGTCGTAGTCTTGGACTAGGCCTTGGTCGTCAAAGTGCCAGAAAGCAATCTATAGAGATGGTATTCATCAGCATTCTGAGAATACGAAAATAGAGAAAGATACATGCCTGCTTCAGGGCAGTGGTGTTTGAAGCGTCGAGTAATTGTCCAGTTGTAATATCCACTGTGCCAGTCTTCAGATAAACAGTCGAAGCAGCGACGTTAGGACACCCCGAGGTGAATTCCGCGATTTGGGCTTCATATATCGCAGCGCCAGTAGGACTTTGCTGGGGAGTAGGAGCAAGAGCAAAGAAATACTCTGTACTCTCCTTGAATCCGGTAAAGTTGCCGAGAGGGGTGACACGTCCTCGTGCGTCCTGACTGAAGAGACCAGGAGGTACAGCTGCACCTCCTTGTTGGAGAATGGGTACATTGTGAGGGTAAATAGTAAGGTTATAGATAGACTGGATCGTGTTGAGATTACGAGTGGCCCAGTCTGTGTTAGTCTGGGCCAAGACGAATCCAGATGCTGCAAGGAGGAGGGCGAGGCATGAAAGACTCGAAGGGGACATGTGCACGTTGAGGAAATGGGCAAAAACGCTTCATCCTTTTGTTCTTTTATTGCAATTTGCAAAACTAATGGTTTGATCAAAAAAAAAAAAAGAAGTTTCAAACCCTTGAGCAACGTTAGACCAGTCCGATCGCTGTCCGAAACGATACTGCAAATTGCAATAAGTTGACGGACTGGTTGACGTTGCTCAAGGGTTTGAAATAGACTCGTAACCAGTTGCTGTGGTGCAAGCTTTTTTGATGACAGTCGATCAAAGTCGATCAAAGCGTTTGCGAAGCGACTGGGGCAGAATCCGGCACTTTTGTGAGGTCACGGAAATATCACGTGATTGTTTTGACTTAGCCAAAATTTCGACCACAGTCGCAGAAACATGGTCCAGTATCTTAGCGTACAGTGTCCGAGTTGTATCCAGGTCGTTTAGAATAAGAATCAAAAGATTATACCGTTTTCCGAATGTGCATAAGTGGCCGTTTACCCGAGATATGTACATCCAGACATTTACAGGTGGAGAATAGGGGTCTATGTCTCATCTCTCTCTCTACATCCACTATGTACCAAGACGAGGGCACCCAAATGTTCCTGAAGGCCCAAAAACCATCTGAGTCTGTACAACATAGTGGAACAAGGCACACACTTGGTATAGACCATGTATAACTAATGTGCTCCTATCCACAAGTTTTTTCAAATTCTGAAAGGAAATGCATGGCAGTGAACTAGCAGACTTGTCTTACCTTCATGTTCAAAGGCAAAGGGAAAGCGAAGGACAACAGATCCTTTCGCGTTTCTGGATCTGCCTGGAGGAGTGCACCATTGTTGTTTTGGCAGGGCAGGCAATGTCAAACTGACCCTGACAATGATGCAGAGCTGCCAGACACTCCATCAGCTCCTCCAGGTCAGAAAAGGCAGGCCAGCCTCTGGTGCCAGTGGTAGAACAATGGGTACCAGAATGCAAGAGTCCTTCCACTGCTGGTTGGCACATCATACATGGTGGTCACTCCTCTCAAGATGTTCTGACCCGCCTTCTCCTGATGAGCTCATAGTCCAGGAATCCCCCAAAGTCAGCATAAGGTTTCGCTAGCTATAGCGAGTCTTCTAGAGTCAAGAATCAGCATATTTTGCGTGCTCATGGTAGTGCTGAAGTGATGAGACATGGATGTAATCAAGGACACGTAGCGTGGGAACAGAGGCAAATTTTGAGAAACAGAAAACAGTGTTGTCTTTGTATTTTCATTCTAGATGACCTAGTTACAACTCATACACTGTATGTGTAGATACTGGACCATGTTTCTGTGACAGTGTCAGGAACTGTGTTTGCAAGAAGAGAGTCAGTTGTTAAATGAGTAAGTACACACCCAATGTAGTCGTCTAAATGGTCCCTCAGGCTTGTAAACCACTAGGCAGTTGTGATCCAGTCTGTAACACGAGATATTGATGCGGGAAGTAGGCTTTGCTGTTGGAATGATTAGCTTCAGAAGTTGTAACTTGCAAACTTGGATTTGAAAAATATCGGGACTGGGGTACATGTAGATGTAGCTACTGTATATATACTGTAAGTATGAGTCAATATGAGTCAGAAAGACTCAAGTACATGTGTTGTACATGTGTCACAAGGTAGACAAGTCAATATGAGTCAGAATGAAAATAGGGAAAAGCATGGAAAAATGAGAGATGTCACGAACTGCTACAGTTCTTTGTCCTCCTTCCTCTTCTACTTCATTATTGAACCCATTTTCTGATCATTCGTCTATTGCATTTCCTCGATAAACCTTTTAAATCTTATATTACTGACTTTGAACCTTATAAGACCTTGTAGTAGTTAACTCTCCTTATTCACTCTCCTCACTCTCCTTATTCACATCTCCACTTTCCTCTGTGCTTTAGACACTCCTCGACTCCTACTTCGACTCCTACACTCCTTACTTATCCTATTTTCATCATAGTACTCCTTTTTGCATTAGTATTTATACTTAGGCTTTCAGTAGTATTTTCCTCAGTCAAATCAACTCTTATTTTCTATCTAAAGTCGTCTTTAAGTCTACTTAAGGGATTAGTCCAAGTCCCTTACAGTTTGATTTGACTTCTTTTTGAAAAAATCAGCTCAACTTACTCTCTTTTACGCCCTCTCATCTCTCTCTCACGCCACTCCTATTCCATCATGTCCCAAAACTGGACGTACTACAACACTCCAGCTCCCTCCTTTGATCCCCACACCGGCGCGGATACCACTGCTCCCGCTGTTGATCCCAACACACCCGCCAATATCAGCTTTGCTGAGTACGTTGCCATTGGTGAGGCCATCGACGCCATCAAAGATCTACAGGATTGGTGCACAGCCACCACCACCACTCTCGACAACATTCAAACTCGTTTGACCAACCAGGACACCATCCTACATAACATCCAGGACGCTCAAACCAATACCGCTACGTCCATTCGCAACATCAAAGTCATCGTGACTAACCTTACTCAACAACCCTCCACCCAATCACTGACTACCGGCGATCAATTGGGTTCTACTTCGACTTCTACGTCTGATCCAACAGCGAACACTGCCTTCACGACATCTTCCTCCACTACCACGACATCCTCTTCTCAGAAACCCCCCACTTTCGAACTTCTGGATAAATTCAAAGGAAAGGCATCAGAGGTGGAATATTTTATAAGAGAAGTGAAGGATGCAATAGAGTTGTTGGGTGTATCTTTGCCTTTGGACAGGCAGAAATGTATTTGGATGGCTAGATTGTTGGGAGATGGTTCACCAAAACAATGGTATTTTTCTATCATGACTAGCGAACCAGACATTCTCAATTCTTTTGATGAGTTTGTTGAACGTTTCAAGGATCATTTCGGGGACAGTAATCTCGAGTACAACGCTGAGATGAAACTCAAAAAGCTCAAGCAAACAGGCTCGGCTTCAGCATACGCCTCTCGATTCTCTGAATTGGTAGTTCATGTCGACTGGAGTGAATCCACGAAGATCAATCAATTTTACACCAACCTCAAAACCACTACCAAGGACTACATCAGCCAAACAAAACGCGAAAATCGTCCGAAGAAGTTCCTGGACTACAAAAAGTGGGTTATTGACATCGACAATTGTGTTCACGAATGTGAAGAAGAACACAAAGAAGAATCCCCTTCAAAATCCTCTTCATCCCCCTCCAAACCTACCAAAAACTCGAATTCTCACACTACTCCTCCTTCTAACAACTCTACCGCGAACTCTAGCCTTCCTCCTGGTGAGCCCATGCAAGTGGATGCTACCAAGACAGGCAAACCACACCCGAAACTATCGGACGAAGAGAAGAAGCGAAGGAAGGACTTAGGATTATGTGGTTACTGTGGTAAATGTGGCAAGGACATTGACAATTGTCCTAACAGATCTCCGTATGTTGTCAAACGTATGGAAGCGGCAAAAGCTGCTAGGGCTTCTTCCCAGTCGGGAAAAGCCTAACCGGTTGCTCTAATCATACTCCAGAGTTGCTGGTTGGTGAAGGAGTACACCACCATCGCTTACCCACTCAATCGGGTCCGGCGACTAAGTTCGAAAGAACTATGGATGGCACCTGGCGTCCAATCTCTACGTATGCTTCTACTTATATCTTTTCCAATTCTCCCTTTTCTTCAAATCATTTTATCATTTCAGTTTTACTTCACTTTCCTGATCGTCCACCAATTCGTACTCACGCTTTGATTGATTCCGGTGCAACTGTTTCTTGTATCTCAGATTCTTTTTCATCTCGACATTCACTTTCTCGATGTCTAAAGGACGTACCTGTTCCTGTTATGGCGGTTGATAACCGTCCTATCGCTTCTGGTCTTATCACCCAAGAAGTTATTTCCAGAATTCGTGTAGGATCTCATAATGAGGTTCTTCCTCTTACTGTTGTTTTGGTATCTTTTCCTATCATTCTTGGTTTGGATTGGCTTCATCATCATAATCCTGATATTGATTGGCACTCGAATTCTCTTTCTCTGCATTGTTGTGGCTTGACTCCAGTGTCCAGTACTACTGTTTATGCCAAAGGCTTTGGTCTCTCGCATTCTCAGTCTGTTAATTCTACTCGCATTGGACTAGGCCTATATTTCCTTCTATTCAAGTTCCTTCATCTGATTGTATTTCTGATTCTTCAAATTGTACTTCTACAAGTTCTCTTTCTGATTCCGTTTCTTCATTACCTTCTCGATCTTTTCTCTCTGCGTTTATTCATCATAATGGTTATGGAAATTCTACTTCTACCAAATTCACCATTCCTGCACAAGCATCGTTTAGCGTTCCTGACAACCTGGACGTCAAGATCCTTAATTCTCGACGGTTCTTTCAACAGTCTAAAGGTTGCCAAGTCGCTTATCTGCGATTTTACGACTCTACTTCCCCACACTTCATCAATTCCTTCTCCCCACCATCTTCCCCTGATTCCAAACCACCTCCTCCTGAACCACCCCCACCCATTGGTCACAATCCACTCACCGATCCCAACGAAGACTTTTCCGAATACGTTCCTCCACATTACCGATCTTTCCTCGACTCCGTCTTTAAAGTTTCTGATTTCGATCACCTACCTGATCACTGTCATAACGACATCGAAATCGAGTTAGAGGAAGGAAAAACGCCACTGTTCGCGAGAATATATCGTCTTACCAAGCAGGAAAGGCAGGCAACTGCCGAGTACGTTCACAACAACCTTCGTCGTGGCCACATTCGGGCTTCTTCATCTTCTGCCGGGGCACCAATCCTATTCATTCAGAAAAAGACTGGAGAAATCCGTCTTTGCGTTGACTACCGCAGACTTAACGCCATCACCAAGAAAAATCGCTATCCACTCCCTCTCGTTGATGACCTTATCGACTGTGTACGCAGTTGTAGTGTCTTCTCCATCATCAACTTGAAATCCACTTATGCTCATCTGCGCATACGTGAAGGTGACGAGTGGAAAACAGCGTTTCGCACACATCTTGGTCTGTTCGAACATCTCATCGTTCCGTATGGTCTTTCCAACGCTCCCGCTGCCCGGCAATCATTGATTCAGGAAGTTTTATCCGACATCATCGATGTTTGCTGTGTCATTTACTTGGATGACATCTTGGTGTTTTCTCGATCTCAAGAGGAACATCAGGAACATGTTAGAATGGTCCTTGATTGTCTAGCCAAAGCTTCTTTGTACACCAACCCCAAGAAATGCGAATTTGACTGCTCCGAGGTCAAGTTCCTTGGTTACATCGTTAGTGCCGACAGACTCAAGATGAACCCAAAGAAATTATCAACGATCGTCGACTGGCCCGAACCCACAAATCTCAAGCAACTCCAATCATTTCTCGGCTTCACCAATTTTTACCGACGCTTCATTGACGATTATTCTCGAATTGCCATTCCACTCACAGCTCTCACTCGCAAATCCCCTTCCTTTCATTTCAACGACTCTGCTAAATCTGCTTTCAATTTACTTAAACACCTATTCACTACTGCTCCCGTTCTCCGGCATTTCCAGCCACAGCTTCCAATCACCCTCTCCACTGACGCCTCTGACTTCGCTATCTCCTCCGTACTCCAACAACCTGACTCTAATGGCCACCTTCACCCCGTCGCCTTCTATTCTCGAAAGCTAGCACCATCAGAGATCAATTACGACATACACAACAAGGAGCTTCTCGCCATCATTGACTCATTCAAAGAATTTCAGCATTGGCTCTCAGGCTCTCCCTCTCCCATCAAGGTTATTTGCGACCACAAAAACCTCGAGTACTTCATGCGTTCTCAACTTCTTAACCGTTGACAAGCATGTTGGGCGTTATTTCTGTCAGAATTCGACTTTCAACTACATTGGGAACTGGGACATGGGAATGTTGCAGATGCTGCGTCGAGAAGGGCTGATTATGTGCCGCAGGATGAGGATGAAGTGAAAAAGGCTCAGCTGCATATTGTTCTTTCTTCTTACAACACTTTTCCCCTTTTCCATGATGATCTGGCTTCTCCGCCATCACATTCTCTGAGCTCTCTTTCCACCATTGATGCTTTTTCAACTATTACTTTGGATAATTCTCATTTATTGGATCAATTCCTTTCGGCTTTCAGGGAAGATATTGAGTGGCGAAAAGCAATTGCAACCGGCGATTCGTCCTTCAAACTCCACAACAATTTAGTTTTCCATAACAATTGACTCTACGTTCCTCCTTCCCTTCATTCCACCATCGTCTCCTCTCGTCACGACAGCGTCATCTCAGGACACCCAGGCCATACATGCACATTCGCACTCGTTTCATGTGATTACTCATGGCCAGGAATGACTACATATATACGACGTTACGTTCAAGCTTGCGATACATGTTCCCGCATCAAAGCTCCTCGACACAAACCCTATGGTCTCCTCCAACCACTCTCCATTCCTAACTGTCCTTGGCAGGCCATTACCATGGATTTCATTGTCAAACTTCCAGAATCCCGCAGATACAACTCTATTCTAGTCGTTTGCGATAGGTTGAGGCGTGCCGCGCATTTCATTCCCTGTCGTGAATCGATGACTGCATCCGAACTCGCATGGCTCTTTCTGGATCGTATATTCCGTCTTCATGGCCTTCCCCAGTCTATCGTCTCAGATCGTGGTTCATTATTCGTCTCGAACTTTTGGACAGCTTTACTTGGACATCTAAACATCGACTCCAAAACCTCCACTGCTTATCACACACAAACCGATGGTCTTACCGAGAGGACAAACCAGACTCTAGAAATGTACCTCCATGCTTACGTCTCTTACCAACAGGACGACTGGATTGACTACCTACCACTTGCCGAATTCGCTTTTAATAACCACGAAAATACTTCTACCAAACATACCCCATTTTTTGCCAACCTCGGATTCCATCCCACATTCGAACCAACTCTCACTTCTGTTTCTACCATTCCCGCCGCTGACGATCTTGCCAAACGTCTACAGATCATTCATTCCGAGCTTAAAGCTGAGTTAGCACATGCTCAGGAACTACAAGCTAAGTATTACGACAAATCTCACACCACTCAACCTACACTAAAAGAAGGGCAACTCGTATGGCTGTTACATCATAATATTCGTTCCACCAGACCTTCCGACAAACTCGATCATCGTCGCCTCGGTCCCTTTCCAATCATTAAACCCATCCACCAACGAGCATTCCTCCTACAACTTCCTACTTATCTTTCATGACTATATCCAGTGTTCCACGTTTCACTCCTTGAACCCTATAACAACCCTTCAGAATTCCATGAGCATTCCAACCCTGTACCTTTAGAACTTTCTTGACGACTCTCCCATCATTCACTCTATCCGCGACGTGTGAAAAGTTGGACAACGTTTTGATTACCTTTGCCACTTCAAGGATTCTTCAGATGACAACGACACTTGGATTCCTCTTACCAATATCTCTTCTAATTACAACCACCTTATCGAGTGCTTCCACCATACTCATTCGTGTGCTCCACGACCTCACGAACTTATCATTTCCAAATCACATAACGCCGAATCAATTATTAACGACTCTACTTTAACTACACCTGTTCCCACCACTCCTTCCACATCTGTTTCAATTCCAAACTTCATTCCACGACCCCCTACCCCAGTTCAAAAATCCGTTAATCCCAAATCTAACTACACTCCTCCCGTTCATGCCATTACATGCTCTGGTAGAAAGATTACCCCTCCCAATAGATTGGATCCTATTATTAAGAGGTAGTTTTTCTTCCCCAAGTAGTGGCAACTTTTCCTGTGACCCTGGTTTTTCCCACTGGGTTTTCCGGGCCAGGTTTTTAATGTCTCCCTATTTCGGTCATTTGTATTTAGTTATAAATTTCCGTTGTTTTCTAGCTTAAAGAGGGGATAATGTAGTAGTTAACTCTCCTTATTCACTCTCCTCACTCTCCTTATTCACATCTCCACTTTCCTCTGCACTTTAGACACTCCTCGACTCCTACTTCGACTCCTATGCTCCTTACTTATCCTATTTTCGTCATAGTACTCTTTTTTGCATTAGTATTTATACTTAGGCTTTCAGTAGTATTTTCCTCAGTCAAATCAACTCTTATTTTCTATCTAAAGTCGTCTTTAAGTCTACTTAAGGGATTAGTCCAAGTCCCTTACAGACCTGTCAAACTCTATAATAACTATCAATCAATCTTCCATTCTATCGATCCTATCTTTCTCCTACATTTCTCCATTTCTCCTACATTTCTCCACTTATGCACCTATATTTCTCCTATCTCTTCCCTATCACTTATTCATTGCTCTTCTATATAAACCACTAGACATTCTAGTTAGTCCTTTAGTTCATTCACTTTGTCTCCGCTCTGTACTACTACTACGCAGTGTAGAGCCTAGTCAGCTTACTCTTATCTCTCTATCTCTCTTTACTCTGAATCAATCTTGTTTTGTGACTTGGGTGGTTTATTATCGAGTGTACCGACAACCTTGACACTTGAACAAACTCCCTTACACCCACCTCACTATCTTGAGTCCCTTTCCTGTTTACCTTGCTTGTCTCTGTTCTCAGTCTCCTTTCCCTCCTCTATCTCCATTCATTTATATCGCAAGTGTTGTATTCCCTCCCTGCAATTCGATTTTGTATCGATTGCTAGCAGACACTACTTCGAGTAGACTGCGAACCCACTGTGTACTTCGAGTAACCAGTGTGTTTGCAGTCTACTCGAAGTAGTGTCTGCTAGCAATCAATATGAAATCAAATTGCAGGGAGGGAATACAACACTTGTGATATAAATGAATGGAGATAGAGGAGGGAAAGGAGACTGAGAACAGAGACAAGCAAGGTAAACAGGAAAGGGACTCAAGATAGTGAGGTGGGTGTAAGGGAGTTCATTCAAGTGTCAAGGTTGTCGATACACTCAATAATAAACCACCCAAATCACACAAAACAAGATTGATTCAGAGTAAAGAGAGATAGAGAGATAAGAGTAAGCTGACTAGGCTCTACACTGTGTAGTAGTAGTATGGAGTGGAGACAAAGTGAATGAACTAAAGGACTAACTAGAATGTCTAGTGGTTTATATAGAAGAGCAATGAATAAGTGATAGGGAAGAGATAGGAGAAATATAGGTGCATAAGTGGAGAAATGTAGGAGAAAGATAGGATCAATGGAATGGAAGATTGATTGATAGTTATTATAGAGTTTGACAGGTCTTATAAGGTTCAAAGTCAGTAATATAAGATTTAAAAGGTTTATCGAGGAAATGCAATAGATGAATGATCAGAAAATGGGTTCAATAATGAAGTAGAAGAGGAAGGAGGACAAAAAACTGTAGTAGTTTGTGACAAGAGATAGGGTACCTGTAGATACGACTCATGACAGACAGTGGTCAAAATTTTGGCTAAGTCAAAACAATCATGTGAGATTTCTGCGACCTCACAAAAGTGGGCTCTAGGCTCATGTCTGGAATGGAATTTTTTTTTTCAAAAATTGCCTGGTCAGATGTTAATTGTGTGAGGGCCCAGTTTCCTATGGCCATTTAGCTCAGCTGTTTTGTTGTCAAGGTTTTGTGGGGTCTCAAGTTAAAGACTGACTAGTGGTGGTTGATTCTTTTTGTACTTACATGTGTATTATGCACTGGGTAGTTGCACAAGTATTTTATTTTACCATTTGATCAAATTGATGCAGATATTTCCATAGCTTCAAATCTAGACAGACATGACAATCTGTAAGCATTATACAAAAAGCAAAAGCAATAGTCATGTACTTTTATTGAGTTTTGCATACCTACATCTACTGTGGTTGTTTACACCAAGACAATGACCTTTCTCGATACAGACAGCACATTTCCTCTTGTCTCAATATTAGGTGGACCTTCATCTTAAAATTCTCTTCCATTACTCTTGGTTCACTGGAACTATTATAAGGGAGAAAGGAGGATGGAAGTGTATCTAAATAATCAGAATCTACAATAAGTACACATTATTTATTAGAGTTCTGTGGAAAAGATGCTGGAGCAGCTTGTCAAGAGGCATTTGATTCATTTGGAGTGGCAGTTCTAGATTTTTGTTAGGATCTTTACTCTTGAGACATACATATGCTAAGGCTACTTACTGTCTCTTAGATTCTAGAATAGCAAGTTGCATAGTAAACATATGGCCATATAGTGAATCTTGTAATTTCTAACTTTCTCTCAAAAATTGGGTATACTACTGTAGTTCAAAGTTTCTTGAAATTGGCTAGCATTACAATGAAGTGAAGGTATTTAGATGTCTAAAAAGATCATAGCTTACCTTGAGTAGGTGGGTTTGTAGAATTACTTCTAGATACTGATGATTTGCAAGGCTTTCTGCCTGTTTGTTCTCTATAACCACCTGCATTGTGTCCAGGCTGATTTTTGGTACCCTGAGGCCAATCTGGTTGACTTGTTCTAAAAGTGTTACTGGGATCACACCAAAGGCACAGTCAAGAAGGCAGAAAAGCTGGGGGTGGCCAAAGGCCACCTAGCATCTCATAACACATAACATGCTTGCACAAACATGTAACCCAGTTGGAGGATCTAGTAATGCACTGAAGTGGTCAAAAGACTATTATCACTATTACAACGCTGCTTTGGGACAGTGGTGTAATCACTATTACATGTATAAACCCTTTTTAGAGTACAAGGTAAGCATTATTATGGTTTAAACCTTTTTCGGAGCTCTGCGTAATCAGTATGACATAGTTAAACCATATGGGGATAGCCAATGCCCAATTTGGCAATTGGAGCTATTCCAGGCATGAGCCAAGAGCCCAAAAGTGCTGGATTTTGTTCTAGTTGCTTCGCCAACAGTGATCAACTGTCATCACTACTCTCACGAAAGACTGGTTACAAGTCTAGGTTTGAAACTGTTTCTCCATAAGCAATCATAATTACACTGTTTTGTGGAATGCAAATGCATGATCACAAGAATACCACAACCAGGAAACATAAGAATGCCATCAACAGGAAGCACTTCCCCACAGGAGTTCCGAAAGGAACAAATGTCATTGAACTGACAATTTGGTCACTGGGAAGCCCTTTAAGACTACTAGCACATGTCCATAATGAACACTTTGGATGGGATGAGAATGAGGCTAGTAGTCCATAATATTCAGGATGTACCTTGAAACATCGACCCAGAGCTGTCAAGAACTTGCCCATAGGAACCTGTTGTTCAGTGGAGATGGTCTCAATGTGAGGTACACTGATGTTATATATCTTGCTATTAGGAAGTGCCACCAGTATCCAAAACATGTCTCAAGACAAAGGCCACTGGTGACGACACGCTCCCTTTCCAAAGACAGAGTACCAAACAGAGTGGAACATACCTGACAATGATTTTTGTGTCGTGACCTCACCTGTGCAAAGAATGGCTTCCTGAGGTGACACTGCTGTTTCTTATCACAGTATCATCCTGCCATGATGATTACACTGTTGGCTTCCAACTGATTCCCATCCTTTAAGCACTTGATCCTCAAGAGATATGCAAACCAGTGGTACAGATGAACAAATTTCGTCTATGGGGGAGGAAAGCAGTGTGAGTCATGCTCATCAATTGGAAGCAGCACCAATGCTTTCCACAATCAATCAACAATCAATAGTGGCCTGTAAGCTCAACAGGACTTAAAGGAGGTGCAGGTGACAGCTCTGAGCTGGTGTGCCAGAATCATTTTTGATTCCAGGGAGCCTAGACCTTCAAGTGGTTCTCAGTTGATTCTCAAACTGAGACTTGCTGAATGTGGGCCAGCAGGTTGCCACTGGCAGGTACGAGTCCATTTCCCTTTAAATTCTTCCAGCTCTCAATGGCTGCTGAGCATATAACACTGATCACTGGCAGCAAAGCCCACTACCCATACGCTAGTTACTGAAAGGTCAGGGTGTACTTCAAAAAGCACAGAACCTAGCGAACTCATTGTCTGGCCTGCAGCCAACACCTTGTGCAATAGTAGTAAGAGTATACATAACAGTATGTACTTAATCATTGTTCTGAAGAGACCTTTCCTGAAAGCTGAAAGTTGTGAAACATGTCAAGATGAGCGCGAGGAGAATTAAAATTATCAAGTCATAGATTCCCACTACTGTAAGTAGTGGGTTTTTACAGAGCAATCAGATTTTCTGTCACCAGATTGATTTGGCAGTAAATGCAAAAACTCACCTGGGTGGCTCTGTTCGCCTGTGCAGGCTGTCTCTGATCCATTTAATCTGTGGGGCATCACAGTTCTTTCAGCCTTGTCTGTGCCCCCTGAGTTCAGTCAAG
Organism: Tetrapyrgos nigripes; assembly: GCA_013368315.1. Classification (NCBI taxonomy): domain Eukaryota; kingdom Fungi; phylum Basidiomycota; class Agaricomycetes; order Agaricales; family Campanellaceae; genus Tetrapyrgos; species Tetrapyrgos nigripes. The sequence goes on from JAACJM010000050.1 coordinate 350,085, forward strand.
GCGTGCAGTTGCATCTGTCCCCTATCTATCCTAGTCTCAGTTCTGTTTCGTTTGTTCCCCTCCTTTTGTTGTGTTCCATTCTTATTCACCCCAGCTGCCTGCTTGAGTTCATTGCTCTCTGTCTTTCCCCATCCAAATAATACCCCAACCCTCTACCCTGTTTTTCTGGCATGGCCACTACTGGGCTCGTAGTTTCCAGCGTCGCTGTCACTGGATTTCTCTGTGATTATCAGCTCACAACATTGCTACTTGCTACTTCATTTGCAAGAGAACGGGGTCTTCCTTTTCCTGCCTACGAGTCTGGGGTTGCACATCAGCTTCCTGTCACTGTTACGTCTCATTTGGTTTCTCTCACAACTTCTATTTCTTTCATGTTGTCCCCGTAACATCTCTGTTGTTCTCGGTCAAGACCTCCAAGATGCTTGTGTCAGAGCTTCGCTTCCAGAGCTAGCTTCTTTACTTGAATCTGTCCCCATAAGGAAGGAGTACATGCAGAATGTAAATACCAGTATTACTGTATGCAGAACATGTAAAAACAATGGAAAGCATTGCAAGAGAGCTTCCTCCCAGTTTGTTTATGATGTCAGGGTGAAAAGCCTGGCCCTTATTCAGGCGTATAGTTCTGTATGTGAAAGGAGAATGTGAGATTGAAGGTACATTGTACTGGTTTTCTTGCAAGTTCACAAAATGTGCCTGGTCTAATGGCTCTGGTAGATCGCTGGGAGCAGGGAACATATTTATGGGAACAGTAGATGAGCGAGGTGTATCCAAGTGGAATTTTTTAGTTCACTTAACGACGAAGAGTTGTCTAGGTGTTACAGTCTGCTTGAAGTGCTGACTCAAAAGTATGGAGGCACCACCTCCATTGGTGAGGACCTCATACACATCTAGCTGTTCTGATTCGATAACTGTATTCTGAGTACTAGTGTGGTATTTGGAAGCATAAGTAGAGCAATATTTTTCTGTGCTGGTGGCTTTCCTGGTATTTGGCATTTGATGATGTGCAAAGTGTTACCTTAAGTTTGGGGAAAAAACTGATCATGGGGTTGTCAGGCTGAACGACGTTGGAAGGGTGCATGGAATGCAGTGTTCGCTTTTAAGGCCTTAAATCGTCCTTCAAGGATCTTTAAGGCTTAATGGCCTTAAACCCTTAAATTTAAGGGCTTTTTTTAAGCCTTAAGCAGTCAAAGCTATGCATGGTAGCTGGTGAGTTATGCGCAGGGAAAGACATCTAGAGCCAATCTAGAGCTGAGATACACTCACCTTCATAGTACTTGAACAACAGCTCACGATCAACCCATGATTCCAACATGATTCCCCACTCCATTTTCCTTGTATGACCTTGCTGTCGCAGTCTCTGCCCACTCCCCAGCCATTAGCCGAGGCCTTAAACCCAATTTAAGGCCTTAAAGGCGTTTCCTAGAAAATTTTAAGCCCTTATGCCTTAAGGAGAACACTGATGGAACGGCCTCAGAATTTGGATGATAGGCTCGGAAAGCCAGCTGCCCACCAGCGTGTGGGTAGCGGGCTTTGCCGTCCCGCCGGCCCTTTGCCGGTTATTATTTATATACATATATATATATAGGATGGATACATATTGCACTGAGGTTCTAATATATGTCCGCATCTCGCAAGTAGTGGAAGCTCCTACTGATCACTATACGACAACTCCGTCGCCGTCGTATAATCTCCATCTCCATTTCCAAAGCTCATCACTGTCTCTGTATACACGTCTGTACCAGTATCACTGGCTGCTACAATCGTTTCCGACAAAAATTGGAATCCAGATCCGTTCACCTCCGTTTCACTCATACTGAATCCTGTCATACCCATCCCGTTCGGGTCCACATCTGAAAACGCCGGAAGAGCCTCGCTTGAGTTGGGATCCGCATATCCAGTCCCACCCGACGAGCTCGAATCGTTTCCAAAATTGTTCATCATATTCCCAAAACCTTGAATGAGGGAGGAGAAACCCTGGGATTCTGACTCGGAGCCTCCCTGATTGCCCGAATAATCAAAACCAGGGCTAGAGCCAGGCGTATCGCTATAATTGGGTAAAACTCCGGGGCTCTGATCGCCATAACTGAAGTCTTGAGACGAACTCGAGTTTTGATATTGGTCCTCGGTATATGACTGCTGCTGTTGTGCATACGCATCTTGCGGCTGGGATTGCCCATCTGTGGACGTCTGTTGTTGTGTATACGGATCCTGTGACTGAGAATGTGAGTACGTCTGCGTCTGTTGTTGTTTGCTGTTGTTGTGCATAAGCATCTTGCGGCTGGGATTGCCCATATGTGGGCATCTGTTGTTGCTGCTGCTGCTGTGGAGGACGGACCGGCTGCTGCTGATAATGCTGCTGGCCATTCACATTAGGAGGAGGATGAGGATGAGGATGATACGAATTCGTATTCGACGGGCGGGGAGGTACATTTGTTTGTTGGTGTGGATGGCTCAGAGTCGGCTGAGAAGGGTGCTGAGGATACTGAGGCTGATGATGCATCTGTGGTTGAGGATGAGTAGCATGATGCGATTGCATCGGCATCTGAGGGTGAGGATGAGGATGTGACTGCGCCTGCGTCGTGGTCTGTGTCGGCAAATTAAAATGCTGCTGTGTTGCACCAGGTGAACTGTACGGAGACGAAGCCGAGGCCAAATGATTTTGGTGTCCTCCTGATTGCTGATGGTAGTGTTGTTGGTGATGCATTTGACTTTGTGTGTTCGTGAAGCTAGAGCTAGCATGATGCTGCTGTCCCTGTCCTTGACCAAGTCCACCGAGTCCATTTGCCTGCTGCCCATGATTGGAACTATGTGCAGTGGGATTTTGGGCAGCTTGGGAAAGCTTCATCAACGCATGAATGATAGCATCATAATCCACCCCAGAACCCGAATTTGGACCAGCCGTCTGCTGATTCTGCCCTAAGCCTGTAGTTCCAATACTTGTACCCGATCCCATATTATTCAAACCGTTATTTCCATTACTTCCACCCAACACAGACGTCAGCATATTCTGCTGAAGCTGTTGAAGCTGCTGAAGCTGCTGAATCTGATTGATAATCCCTTGATAATCAACCCCAGGCCTTACTTGAAACGCAGCTCGCAACCGCGAAAGATCAAGATTTATCCCAGAACCCGCTAGACCATCCAAACTCAAATTGCCCAAACTTGCACTGACACTCTGGATGAGGTCAGACGGCAAGAGCGAACTCGCGACTCCGGAAAGGATGTCTGGAGCGAGGGCCATGATGGAACCAGAGACTATACCTGTCAGTGCATGACGGGCGTAGTTTTTGGCCCATCTAGTTGCCCGCTGGCCAAGTTGGTGGGCAATCACCGACGATGAGGAGTTGTTTGCGGTGGCGGTGGTGGTGTTGACATTGGCAGCAGGACCGGTAACTGAACCTGACGTCTGTGTCTGAGGCAAAAAGGTAGACGTCGACGTCTGCGGTGTATGTGACGTGGGGTTAGCAGGTGGTAAGGGAGGGGTCGATGCATGCGTTGGTGTACTCTGATACACCGGTGAGCCCCAAAGACTGAAAGGCGGCTTCGGCTTCGGCGGTTGCGGTTGCATTGGATTCGCAACGGGATAAGAATGGGCAGATTGTCCATGGCTATGTCCATGTCCAAAAGATACAGCTTGACCTGTAGTATTGTGGATCTGTCCCACTGGCGTGCCCACATTCGTACTGGTAACAGGACTGTGATTATGCGGGAATCCTGGGGAAATGGGCGTCGACGGTAAAGCCTGATTCTGATTCTGCGCACCACCAAAACCACCGCCACTACCGAGGTTAATGTTATACGTCTGCTGAACCGTAACAGGAGTCTGATTGTGGCTCTGTGTCTGCGTCTGCGTTTGGGTTGGAGTGGGAGGAGCAGAGAGAATTCGCATTCAATGGCGCACCCGACAATATTGAAGACGGTACTCCAGGGATGGGCACTGGCGCTGGCATCGACAGCGCTCCTGACCCAGTCACTGGCGTCGACATCAACGGTTGGGGAGGTTGTGGTGGTCGAAGCGTCATCACGACCTCTCGCAAGTCGTTGGGAGCTGATGACTGGTAAGGCTGCGTGATGGAATTTCCGACCCTATTTCCTGGACCTGGTGAGGATGAAGACGAAGACATGGAAGGCGACCCGGGCGAATTCAACCATGGAGATGAAGTTGCAGCTGACGGGGATGAGTGGGAACTCGTCGACCCAGTTCCAGCCTGGTATGTACGAGCCCTATGTGGAACATTGTGCGTATGTAGCTCCGAAGGACCGCCAACAGATGCACTTGCTGAAGCAGATCTTCCTAAGTGATGAGGCCCAATCGGATGCTGGTTTTGCATCTGAGTGCCTGGATTGATAGGAGTCCTGGGGATGCTACTGCTGTACAACGCCTGTCCATCTGCCAAGGGAGGACTACTGCCATAACTAGTCTGAGAATCAATGGATGAGATGGACATTCTTGATTGACGAGCAGCATGAGTGTTATCATGGCCGCTGGGGATGCTGGGAGAACTGAGAGAAGTAAGGGTGCTGGAATTGGATGGAATGGAGGTTTGTGGAGGTGAAGTATACTTGGCAGGAAGTGCACTCGCGTACAACCTCTGCGCAAACGACATGCCTGCTGTCGATGTCGATGCTGCTGTCGTCGTGACTGTGATCGTAGACGTAGACGTAGATGGAGTAGATGAAGTAACAGTAGCAGTCGTCGCCAATAGAGGTACAGCGTTCTCTAGACAACTTCCAGCACTACCTGAGAGATGCCGGTCTTGTTGTCCTGAGGCAAGCTCGGAATATGGAGGAGATGCATCGGAATCTTTTATTGAGCCCATATACGCGGTTTTCTCTGGTTCTTGCAAGCTGTATTTCTCGACCGCAAGCATATCCAGTCGCAACGCTGCAAATGAAGCATGAGTCTATCTAGTACGCAAAAGAAAGGTCAACACGACTCACCTTAGTAACAAGTAACACCTGCAGACGAATCTAAATGTCCCCGACTGAACGCTACGCGTACTTATACGTGCTCGGGTGTTATAATTGTGCTGGTGGGTTATAAGGGTTGTAACACGGACGTAGGTGGATTAGATGAAATCAAACATGTAGCCTGTCCAGGGTATATGCATGATTCGGCCAGTGCAGCTCGGTCAAGGGTAGCAGTCCTGACAATGTCAAGATCGTGATGGAACCGTCAGGTTTTATTTGACGTTCTTGTCAGAACATACGCCAGTGTAGCTTGCAAAGCCAACACGAGGAGTTTGGGCTGGAAATAACGGCGTATTTTATTGCATTCCAGTGGTCAGCTGCTAGGGATTTGAGAAGAAGAGATCCTGTTTGAAAGAGGTGACGGACCGTGAAGAGATCTACGAAACGCCGCAACGCGTTGTCATGTGTCTTGGTTGAGCGCTTAAGCAATTTGTTGCTCCGTCTGTACAGCTTCTGTCATGAGGTATTCAGGAACAGAGTATCTCCGGGTTAATTTTCCGAGTGAGACGATGCTAAAATTGACAGAAGAAACAAAGATACGACATTGCAACAAAGAGCGATTGGATAAAAAGATGAGAGATGCAGCGATATTGCATAAGATAGGAAGCGAGGAGAAGAAACAGTGGCACAACCAGTCCCGGGGGTATGTCTGGTGTTTACTTGTACAAGGAGAAGAGAAGCATAGATGAATACATCAATTACAATTACCAGTCACCACCGTCACCACCGTCAAAGTCGCCATCTTGGCCGTCTTGGTAACCTGCGTAATCAGAGGGTCAGCCTTATTGTACACGTCAGGAACTCCCAGAACAACGTACCGTCCGCATAAGCATCCCTCTGCTCATCCTCTATATGATCCTCAATAGCACCTCCAATGAGAGCACCTCCAACCAATCCGGCACCACCTAGAGTACACACGTATTCTTAGCCCTAAAATCGGAGTGAAATACAATGGGTAGACGCACCAGCTAAAAGCATCGTTCCCATACCAGGACCCGACTTTTGAGGTGGTGCCTGCTGTACATAACCCCCTTGTTGTGGTGGATACGGCTGTTGTCCACCATAACCGCCACCGCCGCCCCATCCTATATTTTAAAATAGACAGACCGTGAATACCAACAATCCTGGTACAACGAAGAAAAGATGGGCACCTTGCTGACCGTAGCCACCTTGGTTGTAATATCCACCTTGCTGTGGAGGAGGTGAACCATATCCACCGTAGCCCTGCTGTGGAGGATATCCATATCCTCCTTGTTGAGGTGAATGATGACCGCCAAATCCGAATGCACGGCTATCAGGAGGAGGTCCGGGGGAAGATCCAGCTGGAGGTCCAGCTGGAGGTCCATATTGGTTAGGTAGAGGACTTCCAGGCGGTCCGAGAGGATGAACCCAAGTCGTATGAGGAGGGTTCGCGACGGTGTTTACGTAGAACCTGGACGTATTAAACTGTGGTGAGTTAAACCGTATATGCCTCAACAGCATATGCCTGCTACACACCAAGCCCTGTAGCTGATAATTTCGAAAAGGTGTCGCGGATACCGTCAATATACATCTTGGCAATACACGACTGATAGCATTGCAACTCACTTGGGGTCATACTGTGAAATCCAGCCAGGAGGAAGCTGCCTAGTATCTGGGTTGGTAGGATTGGGAGGAGGTGGGGAACTGTAACTTGGAGGTTGGGACATGGACGCAGATAGAGAACTTTCCAAGACTTCTGATTTTATAAGCCCCGGACAATCGATTGCACTGCATCCGGCCACTCCGTTTCCTTTCTTCTGAGTTACTCTATGGCTGCGCAGCGAAAGCCGTTTCTGGCTCTTTAACAGCAGTCATTGCAGTGCTGCTCACTCATCAACACGTCAGCCTGAGCCGAGGCAAAAAGAGAGCAAGCTTGAGGAAGCCGACGGAAAGGCTCGTAAGATACTTTTAGATAGATCACCTGTCCTCCAATCTCACAATTAACGTTACGCAAAAAGATAATTCAGATTCATCAGTGGATTATAAAGACTATAGAATGCAATCGTTCTTGAATGTGAATGTGTACATGAAATGACTTGTGTATGAATGCAGAGGAATGATACGATAGAACCGCGTACGGTACCCAATAAACCAACCAACCAACCCAACGTAACCGGGAGCTAAGAATCTGAATCTCCTCCCTCCTCTCCTCCAACTCATCATCGATCCTGTCCGCTACAAAGCACATCATGAGATGAGCTCATGCGCAAAGTCGCATTGGTCGCCATATTTGCATCTGTACATGTAATCAGTCACTCTTTCACTTCAAAACATATTTCAAAACTCGCTCGCCTTCCAGATTGAAAGAATGTGCAAGGTTTTCGTCTACTATGTTTATACCCATCAGACCCACCTCCCCGGCCCCTACCACGGCCACGGCCACGTCCCCGGAAACCACCGTCCGACCAGCGATCATTCCGATTATCTTCTCCATCATGATATCCATATTCGGAATGATACGGCCTCTGATTCGCCGACCAATCGGAGCCCGACCCCGAAGTTCCGTATCCACCACTTCCACCTCCGGGTCCACCTTGCCCTGTCTGTGGAGGCATTCCAAGTTGTTGAAGAAGCATCTGAATCGTTTCGGGAGGAAGCGCTTGCATGGCTGCGAGAGGATCTATATTATCACCACCCTGAGCGGCACCACCTATACCATTTTGATGTCCTTCCATCGATGATATACCAGGCATACCAGACATCCCCCCGAATCCGGCCGGTCCACCGGAACTACCGTCGTGCCCCATAGAGCCTACTGTGTTTGACAATTGTGCGATGAGGTTCATGACTGAAGGTGGCTGATCACCACCCATGTCCATACCGACCATACCGACCATACCCATGTTCATACCACCAAACTCCATTCCACCTTGTGGCTCATTACCCCAGAACAAAACGTCAACATCAGGACAGTCGTCATCGCGACGGCGTCCTTGTCTACTTCCTCTTCCGGTATCACACTCGTCGCTTCACCAGGTGTATCTGGAATATGCGCCGGTGTCATGTATAGAGCGCCCAGCGCAGTTTCTTCTCGTTTGGCTTGGACTTCTTTTCTCTAAACTTTGTTCACCGCGTGGTTTGGCTTCAAGGTCTGACGGTATCTCGATCACTGCAGTGTTTGTGAAATGAAATGCAAGGTCCGTGAAGATTTAAGTGAAACAAGCGAGCATAGGAATAGCAGAAGCAAGCAGGACAATGTGATTTGTTAGAGTTCAGATTGACAGCAAGAGTGAAGAAGATTCGCTCACGGATAGGTTCCGACCAATCTACAGTCTCCTCAAACAGATGTGCATGCAGAGCTGCACCCTCTCCTCGATCCAAGTCTCTCAGACTATGTGACATATGCAAGCCCTGTTACAAAAAAAGGAACAGCGAAAGAAAAGACGACATTGAGTACGCCCAGAAAAAAGCAGCCATAAGAAAGATGAAGGAAACAAAAAGAACCCATCAACTTCGATTCAACAAAAGGAAATAAAAAGAAAAATCTGCTAACATCCATAGGATCATCATCATCATAAACAGCCCTCTCAATCATCTTTATCGACACGAGGCTGCCATCGGGAGCCCAGGTGACCGACTTCTTCTTCTTTCCCAATTTCACGGGTGTTCCACCGAGTTGAGGTGGAGTGCCCGTATTCGCGTTCGTAGTCGTATTCGGAGGCGTCGAAGCTCCTCCCGCACCTCCTCCAGGACCAGCAGCAGAAGACAACGGCGAATCCCGTCTCGATTTGGCCATACTTTTCAGTGCCTCCTGGAACGGATCGATGGACGACGGTTGGGCGACATTGGCATCGAGCTCCTTCTTCACCGGTACAGGTGCTTTTTTGAAGCTGGGTAACTTGGGCTTGGGTTTTTGGTGCCGAGAAGAAGGAGGAATCGGATTTCGCTGCCGGTGGAGCTTTGGTAGTTGCGCCCGCTCCTGCACCCGTACCCGTCGTCGAAGAAGTCGTGGTCGTCCCAGACTCTTTCTTGATCGCTATAGGCTTCGAAGACGACGCGCTTCCCAATGCAGGCTTCTTGTTCGGTACAGCACTTTTCGACGAAGGCATAGGCTCAAGCTTGCGTTTCTTCAGTTTCGAATCTGATTTATTCCAAAGACAAGGAATTATTAAAAAAAGGTTTTATTCAAACGGATGGACTGACATGACCCACCCTCTGTATTGTTGCCATTTGGTGTTTTTGACGCCCCTTCTACGATCTGACGCCATCTTCGTTCGATATTTGAAGCCATATCCTTGACCGCTAAAGATTTTCACCAAACCAAACCAATGTAAGGTAAGGGAAAGGACAAGGACGAAACAGGAGGTGTTCGGTTAGATATTATTGTATTTAACATTTTTAGATTTTTCACTCAAATAAAAGGGATTTGGAGCGTATTGTAAACAGGAGAAGAAGTGAGCGCAGACAAGACACGGAAAGTGACAAAGAGCGCGCAAAGGAAAGAAGAGTAGCACCCAGTTGAAGCACGAAAGGTGTTTTACTTTCAGTTTTGGCCTGTGTGAAGAGTGTCCAGCTGCCTTTTCGGCCTTGATAGGCACATATGCTCACGGCGTGTAAACGGCTCACCAAGTAGACATGACGAAGGAGTGAATAGAGAAGGAAACCCAACTCACCAGGTGACGAAGGTTCCTTGACAAGCTTGACCACGAGCTTGCCGAGCTTGGAAGCCTTGAGGGACTCGACGGTGAGGGGTAATCGATCTATGATCTGTAATTTTAAGGTATGAGTTTCAGAGGGTCTATAAAAGACGAGGACTGTCCACACGACATGGGCCAATCACAAGTGCAGTTGTAACACGGCGAGAGAATACTCACATGTAACAAAGGCATAATAGTGTCTTGCAAAGGACCTTCTCCCTTGGCAGCGTAAGCTGCCCTCAACCACTCGCGAGTAATATCCAGCGCAGCGGTATTCTCGCCCCACGCCCGAAAATAATGATTCCCAGCACCATCTCGAATTTTTGTAAGAATTTCCAGCCGTATTGACGGATCAACTTCCAATACACCAAAATCCTCGATCCGTTGGACGAGATTGTTTACAGCCCCGGCACCCGTGAAGCTAGAGGATTGTAATAATGGCTTGACGGATGTATGAAATTGGGCTTTACGCTGCTCGGGCGTAATCCCAGAGGGCGTTGTTACGGTGGAGCCAGAAGAGGCGGTTGTAGGGGTGGATGAAGAAGACGATGAGGATGCGGCCTGTTGAATTTGCTGGGGTGGCGAATGGGATGGATTGTAAAATGACGAGGGTGTGCTGATGAGAGAAGTGGCATGAAGAGCTTGCGGTGACAGGGTGCCTTGACCTTGGGAAGAAGAATGCTGTTGCTGTTGCTGGAGATAGGACATGTACGACGGTGGTATGGTAAGACTGGGGTGGTACATCGTAGAGCTTGCTGAGTAAGGAAATTGCTGCGAATTCGATTGCTGTTGCTGCTGCTGTGGTGGTGGAGAAGATTGCAAAGAATGTGGAAACGAGTGTTGGGACCCAGTCACACTGAGTGAGGTCAAAGCGGGACTGAGACATGAACAATGGTTCAGACAATGATTCCAAAAGAGCATTGGCAAAGACGTACTCTATGACCAAGGGTGGGTTTGAGGAAGTTGATTGCTGCGACTGTCCCTGTTGCTGGGACTGCTGCAGCGTTTGTTGGGAAGACGACGAGGTGGAAGCATGACCGGTTGTAGCGCCATTCAGGGAAGAATACGAAGACAGTGGCACGGTCGAAGATGACCACGAAGAGCCGTATGGCATGCTGTTGTAAGGAGCTGGACATAGTAGTTGGTGTTTGAGGAGGAAGTGAAAGGGCTGAAGAAAGAGGACGGAGAGTTTGACGTTGGCGATGCCGCTGCAACGACTGTCAATGAAATGTTCGCAAGTCAAGAGAAGGCTGCTCACCACCAAGGTCGCCAAGGAGCTCGCTCAAGTCGAGAGGAGGAGCAGAGGAGGATGACGGGGGCTGTGTCGAGGCGGTTGACGAGCGGTCTTTTGCCCAGTCATCGAGGGACGAGGATGGTCTGGATTGCTGCTGGGGTGGAGAATGCGAATCTGAGAGCAGCGGGGTGGACTGGTGGGACATCCAATTGTAAAAATTAGGGTCCATCGCGACTTTTTTTTACAGTAATTTTGTGTATCCTCAACAGCGTAACGACCAACTATAACGACGACGACGCTGGTGAACAACGAGAACACCTGTCTCAGCCTTCTGCACACTGATTTGGACGTCGTCGGCAGTGAAGGTTGTCGTTTGTTATAGAAGCGTTGGCCCTGCCGCCAGCGCTTGTTTATCTGTCCCTTCACTTGAAACTCCGAACTGTAACAACAGTCAACAAGAATTTGTTTACAAAGAAGCAAAGAAGTCTCAGTTCTTGTTGATTTTCCCTTCACCATGTCAATACGGTTGAATACCATCATGCTCAGGTTTGTTTGATTCTTTATTCTTTATTCCTCTATACCCGCTAACATCGCTACAGTACATCGAAAGCATCCAAGCAGTCTCACAGAGCATGAAAGCTGCTGCCAAAATGGCCGACGCCTATCTAAACGCTGTCCAGAATGCGTCTGGTTCCAATTCGCTGGTCAACGGCATCTCTGACGACTCCGACGTCCCTACCAACAACATCAAGAAGCCCAGAAAATCCAAAGCTACAGTCGCAGACGAAGAGCCAGTCGAGACCGGTAAACGGAAACGCGAAAAGAAACCAAAGGATCCGAACGCGCCGAAACGTCCTGCGTCTTCCTTCATCCTATATCAAAAACGAAGTTCGTAAAGAGCTGAAGGACAGACACCCCGAGATCTCTACCGCGGATCTCAGGAAAGTCATAGCAGAGCAATGGGCCAAGATGACTGCGGAGGAGAAGGAGGTGTGTTTGTTCATCGTCTGTTCATCGACGCGTCCTTGACGCGTTTGCCGTTCTAGCCCTACACCAAGCAAGCCAGCGATGCAAAACAGACCTACTCGGATGCCAAGGCTGCTTATGATGCACGATCGCCAGACGAGGTCGCTGCTGCAAACGCTGCCGTCGCCGACGCTGCTGCTGTGAGTTCGCTGAGATTTCATTTACTTGATGTTTCATTAATTGTTTATATAGTCCAAGAAGCCTCGCCAGTCTAAACCAAAAGCCGATAAGCCTGAACAGAAGCCTGTCTCCATTAAAAAAGCCTGTCCAGTCCCCTCCATCCGCGTCTGAGGAGGAGTCAGACGAAGAATTCGATGATGAGAAGAAATCGTCAGACGAAGATGAGGAAGAAGACGAAGAAGAAGAAGAAGCTCCCCCGCCCAAAAAAAGCTAAAAACTCCTCTTCCAAAGAGAAGGAGAAGGAGAGAGAGAAGGAAAAGAAGAAGAAGAATCGTCCATAGTCTGCTTGTGACGAAAACATCCGACCATTCGCCTGACTCGTTCCTCCTTTCCTTTCCTTTCCTCTTTCCTCTTTCCTTTCTACTCGCTCCCACCATTCACACGTCTCAACACTACCCTTAATCACAGTGTCAACTGACACTTCCGTACCCTCGCATTACACTTCATTCAGTCTAATTATCTTGTTATTTATCATTCTTGTTATTTGTTGTGAGGTTGCCATTCCCTGTGTTGTTTCCTCGTCTCCTTTGATCAAGTGGTTCCTTTGTTTCTTTTACCCTTGTTGGCATGGTCATAACTATAACCCATTCATGTCGTCGCGATGCTCCGGGAGCCATTGTCGGGTTTCCTTTGATGTTGTGCAACTCATGACCCCCGGCCCGCCTTGCCTGACCTAATCGTTCCATTCATCCATCTGTTTTTCCTCCATTGTCAGTCTCTTGCCCGTTTTCATGTCTATTTCTGTTTGTCCGTCGTTTCTCTGTCTAATCGTCTATCTGTCTGTCTGTCTGTCTGTCTGTCTATCAATGGGATGGGGTGGACCACATTCTTTCTGCTTTCCGACTTGAATGTACTTAACTTGAACTTAATCCTTCCGCATATACATACGCAGTTGTTTTCGCATACGGTACATACCATCGGTTTAGCTTTTACCTTACCTTACTTTCAGCTCATGCTTGAATGTACATAGTTGGTCCTCAGGTTTTACTTTTCCTCCCGTTCTTCACGTATGGTGTTACTACCATACTTATTCTCTGACCTGACTTTTTACTCTGACTCTTTAACTCTCCTCGGGCTCTTTACTCTTCACCCGTTGACCATGTACATGTTCTAGTGTATGTGTATCTCTACTGTAACGTCTTTCACTCTTTCCTGGGTTTCTATACTTTTGGAACTTGGAACACGTACTAGAGTATGTAGTACAGAAAAAAAATGACTTGAGGCTCTTTTCCTATTTGGGAAACCTCAGTGCAGCTAGCTGAGAGCTCCAAGGCCAAGAGACTAAGCCTTTTTGAGTTCGCATTGTCATTCGCAAATGTTGACGCCGCCGGACGGCCACACGGGAATTCGAGGCACAGCCACTGGGTCCGGAGCAGTTATGTACAAATTATGTAACTGTTTGTTCGACTCCGAGAGTTACTATCTAACCGAGCAGGGTCGACCTCCTCCGGCTCTCCTGTGGCGACCACATGTACACCTGAAGCTAGAGCCTATCGAGTCCGAAGGCCAGACTTTTCACAGTTGGGCCAGCCTGATGTAGACCACTCAGTGGCCGCGCGCCTTCAGAATTGAGGAGTCATTATGTATGAACTAGATTCATTCTAATGTCTGGCTGGACTCCCCACCGGCCCCCAGGACCCTTACTTCTATAGATAATCGGACGAGGAGGAAACGCACCGACCATGCACTTGCCACTGTGGTGATCGAGGATCCAGACAAGGACGCAGTCAGCTTTTGATATTCTTGGCATTACAGCTCCACGTTGAGCTACTACTCCTTACTCGTAACACTTTGGTAGCCTTTCGGTGCGGTGTAATTCAATCAAACAGTCAGGTTTCCACAACACTCCGAGTCAATGGTAGAGCAGCTCAACGCAGCCATTACAGTGAGTACTCAAAACTATGCTCAAGATCATCTGATCAAGAGTCAATACGTATAAGGCGTTCGGACCGAAAAAAAGACTGATATCTCAGCGCTGCAGCAGCTTTCACTCCGACTCCCTTCCTCGGAGCGCGGGTTTAAGCTATGAAGGTGCTGTTCGACTCTGTGAAGTTGAGATTGAGAATGGGTACAAGTACATAGCGAATTTGTATATAAATAATTCACAGCCAAAAAAAAAAAAAAACGTCTTGAGCTCCAGCAGAAAAAAAAAAACAGGTAGAATATGATGGATGATCCAAAAAATCACACTGAGGTCTGAAAAGAACGGGAAAAAAAAGGAGAATGTAATGTACTAAGTTACAATCTATGCTGGAAGATATCGATTAACGGGATTGAGAGCAAGATATACAGGAGGAGAACAGGAACAGGAACAAGGAGGAAGAAAACACAGGGGCAAGGCAGGCAGTCAGATGGTGAGAGATAGACAACAGAAAGAAAGCACATGGGATAGGATCATCGAGGATGAGTATAACTACGGTTAACGGACGAAATCCAGGGCAGGCCACAAAGCCACAAAGTAAAAGGTTAAAGTAAAAATCAGGGTTAGGTCAGGATAAGGGGTTAGGGTACGGTACAGGGCTCGAAAAAAAAAATAATCATGCATTAGTCCTTCCACGTTTCCGCGTCCGTTTTGCAGATGGCTGAGAATCTGCATTAGCCTGCGCAGGTGATTCTGGTACTTGTTTCCGCTTCAGCGGAGCATGAGCCAACGCTGGAGTATTCGTCGTACTCGACGAACCAGGCGTTGAGGCAGACACTGATCCAGAATTTGGATTAGCATTTGGATTCCCGTTTGGATTGGCATTCGGGTTTGGTATACTCGCGTTCGCTGGATTGGGAGTGGTACTCGCGTTCGCATTCACAGGCGTCGTCGCCGTTGCCGCGCCTGGACCTGCACTGGGGCCGGGCCCACCTGGTGGTGGTTGTTGCCCTTGACCAGGAATAGTTTTATGCCCCTTTCGTGGCGAACTATTCGCCGATGCAGGCGCGTTTTGTGGAGAGCTCATTGAAGAGGTCATCGTTGAGGGTGTTGCACCTGTAGCAGTTTGGGACGGTGCGGAATTGGGGTTGGGGTTGGTGACGGAGTAAGGAGCGCTGGTGTATAGAGAAATGGCATTCGGAGGGTAAGAAGCCATGTTGCCAAATGCTGGATACCCAGGTGGATAAGCACCGTTGTTATGCAGAATGGATTGTTGAAGTGATGCTGGTATTTGAAAGGGGAGCGAATCTCGTATTTTGTTGGTCAACTTGATTAGAGATTCTGTACACGCAATCCACGTCAGTGGTGCCAATCATCAAAAGACTCGGAAAGATGACACCTTTTGGACCCAGATTCATCTCACATGAATACCCTATCAAATCTTGCATCGACGCGACGCTTTCAGCCAACTAGCACAACATCCAGGAACGAAAAAAAAAAATCAGGGAAATTCTCATAAGACAATACCCAGCTTACCTCCAAACACCGCATCGTCGCTTGCGGTATCCCAAACGCATTAACTGGCTCTCCAGGAAAGAAACCCCTCTCAATCATCACCTTTGGTTCTTCCCACTTCTTCTCATCATCGTCCATTGGTTGGGGCATCATGTCACCTAAAAAGGGTAACCCTCGAGGCGACTCCATGATTCTCTGACCAACGATGCTATCCAATGCAATATATTTATCATGCATAAGTGCATCGAATTGAAAATCCTCGAATTTGAGTAGGTAACTCCCTGCTGAGGTGTGGGTTGATCCGGTGGGGCCGGGAGGAGGAGGTGCTGTTAGTAAAACGTGAACGGTTAAGGGTCCACGTAGAGTGACGATGTAACCGTTGTTATATCTGTATGTCCATATGGCCGAGACACATTCAACGACGGCGTGTCCATAAGCGAATAGTCGTTCACGAGCTCCATCAAGTGTTAGAGTCATGGATTTAACTCCAGACTGAGTCGTTGCCAGAAAAAACCGAGGGAGGATGGGAACACCAATTTCTGTTAAGAAGGTTTAGAAAAACACCGGCAAGCAGAGTATAATGGGAGATTGACCAAAAGGTTTCGCCTCATTCCGTTGGCTGTCCTTCCATAATGTAAACCGCATTACAGCCTTGGGCGTGAAGTATTCTCGAATTAAATCGTTCCACCATGACAGTTGGAATTTCTTCGGGTTACATGTCAGTATGTAATACGTAAAGGAAGAAGACTTGTGATAACGCACTTGTTTGCTCTCATTCGCTAGAATGCCACTAAACTGTAACAATCTTATGAGCCCTACTCCATGTCCAAGAGCTGGTGTGCTAGAAAAAAAATATTTAGATAGCCACCGGATACACAAACGAACACAAAACTTACTTGGGTACGGCTCGCGGTATAGATACGGCGGATGTGGAAGGTATAGGTTGCGGTTGATGTTGTGGGTGTGGTTGGGACTGAGGTTGTTGATTCTGTGATGGATCAGAGGGTGGTGATGATGATGCAGTTGGGGAAGGTTCGGTACTAGAAGGTGGATGTTGATTGGGCGGCCTTGGGGCGATCGCTGGCGGATGAGACACACCACCTGATGATGGAGGTCTTACATTATTAGGACCCGTCTGTGGCGGAGGTATTCGCCCGGATTGATGAGGATTAGTGTTAGGAGGATGTGAGGGTAATTGTTGGGAAGGCCGCGGGGTTCGTGAAGGTCCAGCTGAGGAAGGAGGTCGCCCAGTCGGGTTCTGTTGGTTCTGTTGGTTCTGCGGTTGGGATGGGGGTCTGGGAGGGTAGATATTCATCATGTCTGATGAATGAGGGGATTGGTGGTGAGATTGTTGGGAAGAGGGTTGTGGAGGATGATTAGGTATGGAACCCGGACGCGATGTACCAAAAGGAGTTCCGAAGTTGGCGTCACCATTCTGCTGCATCGACTCGAACTGTTGAGCAGGCGTTGGCATGAAAGTAGGACGGTTTGGAGTCCCACTGGGCGTGTTTCCCATACTTCCTGACATAGACTGCGACATTTCATTCATGGAATTGGGTGGTGTGGAAGGGATTACTGGGTAGGTATTATTAGCAGGCATTCGATTAGCTGCTGGAGGGTTTGACGGAGGAAATGAAGGATTCCCAAAGTTCATGAAATTGGAATTGTCGGGAGTCATACGCGTACGATTGATGGGAGGTTGTGAAGGTCCGGGTGCACCCATAGACATGCCAGGATTATGTGCTGGGGCATGAGGTCCTGGTCCTGGACGAGGTGAAGATGAATGGGGTGGTTGGTGACCCATGGACATGTTGTTTTGAAAGTTGTTTTGGTGTGGCATACCACCAGACATTCCAGACGAACCGTTTGGTGGTTGACCAAGACTGCCCATAATCGGCATCGTCCGCGATACATTCCCCATGTTACCACCCCCCATGTTACCACCCGCTGCAGGCCGACCTGCCATCGACATCGCCATATCCGACTGCATGTGCCTCATTGTACCATGCCCAGGACCCTGTGGATGCTGAGGAGGACGCATCTGTGGCGGGATGCTGGCCGATGTAGTCATGCCCATACCAATACCCATACCACCGTTGACGCCGGGAGGTATGCCGCCCACATGACCCATACCGTTCTGCGGTTGCGGTTGCGATACAGCCCGTCTCATTGGACCGGAACCACCTGGAGGCATCATGCCACTCGGAAAGTTCATGTTGTTCAACTGGTGATTATTTGGACTGCCCATGTGTGGATTGCCCTGCACGGAACCGCCGGGTCCGTTCATGAGAGGAGGTCCACCTTGTCCTGGTCTCATTGGGATACGATGAGCACCTTGGGGCATCATAGAATTCGGCGGCATCGGATAACCTCTCCCGACCATGCCTGGATTTGTATTCGAGACGCCTCCTGGAAGCATGCCCATCGGGCCACCACCTGCATTGGGAGGAAGACCCATGGCTGATTGGGGGCCTGCCTGGGAGGTATTTTGCAAGAAAGAGGGACCATTTAGACCGAGGATTGGAGGCTGGTTCATGCCCGTTGGACGGAGGAGGTCGGCACGCGGTGTGACGTTCATCTACTGGATGACAAAAGGACCGGTATCGCTGATGATTAAAAGAGAAAACCCAGGGAATTTGAGCGCATAAATTGCGGACGGGGACGACGCGAGCGACAAGAAGAAAGGATGCAGTGTCACCTGGAGGAGGACGAAAAAAGGACTGGAGAATCTGGGGTGATCGGATAGGAATATCGAGGGAAATTGTGGGCAACGGTTGATAACAGCGAGGGGAAGGGGAGAGGACCCGAGGGAAGAGCCGAGCAGAACGTCGACGGCGACGAGCAGAGAAGGCTGGACGCCGTTGACTGAACAGAACTGTGCGAATCCCTCACACACAAAAGCCAGTTCCCACGCTACTCCTTCATATCGGCCATGGTCAGAAAACTCAAATATCACGAACAAAAACTCTTGAAAAAAGTAGACTTTCTCAATGTAGGTCCTCTCTGATTCGTTCTTTTGTTTCTCCTCATTGTTTGCAGTGGAAACAAGATGCAAATCTCAGGGAAATCAAAGTTATGCGAAGGTACCATCTTCAGGACAGAGAAGACTACCACAAGTTGGTCTTTTTTCGTCTTCTTCTTCAGTACACTTATCGCTACCAGGTACAATAAACTCTGTGGCTCTCTCCGTTCCTTTGCACACCGAGTCTCTCTTCTTCCAGCTCAAGACCCATTCCGTGCCCGAATGGAAGCCCAATTATTATCCAAACTCTACGATATGGGTGTCCTCAACTCTTCCGCAAAACTCAGTGACGTCGACAAACTCACCGTCGCTGCTTTCTGTCGTCGTCGCCTAGCCGTGTTTATGTGCATGTCCAAGATGGCCGAGACTGTCAGTGCTGTGCGTATATACTAACATTAACATTCCGTTCCGTTCCCTTAGCTTACCTCCTCCTCAGGCAGCCAAATTTATAGAACAGGGTCACGTACGGGTTGGCCCCGACACTATCACTGACCCCGCTTATTTGGTAACGAGGTGTGTATTTCTTTTTTTGGTTTACCTCCGAAGTACCCAAAAAGTTTGCAGACGAATGGAAGACTTTGTAACCTGGGTCGACACCTCCAAACTCAAGCGGACCATCATGTCCTACAATGATGAGGTACGTGGCTTCTTTTCTTTCCTTCTCAATACTAATTGGTTTCATCGTGGTTCCACCTATCACAGCTCGATGATTATGATCTTCTCTAAATTCTTTGAACAAAATGATCTACACCCTCGCCCGTTTCATCCTTGGCTCTAAGGACTGAAGTTGAAACGCTTCATCTTGTTCTCTATCAAAGCGAAGCATCTTCCATCTTCCATCCAGCATCAAAACCATTATCATCGCCCACATCACCTTCATTATCATCAGAGCCAAAACATCTTCCTTCCTGTTTTGCACTGGACTCACAGCCCACATCAAACCATACAATACTACATCGCACCACCACACCGACAATGTCATCGCCAATGTTATCAGCCTTTACTCTATGCCATACTATACAATCTATCTCCCTCCTTCTCTCCTTGGCGTGCCGGGTGTTATCCTAAAAATTTAACACGCCTCGAAAACGTTTTCTCCATGCCGCATACTGCATACCGAGACATGAGACTAGGGCACGAGTCCATGCAGATGGGACATTGGAATTGTTGCAGCACGGAGGCAAGAGGCAGCTCGCAGCAGGCAGAAGGCAGGTGACGAGTAGCCAGATGCAAGATAGGGGATATAGGAGACTGGATACTGGATACTGGATGTGCTTGTAAGAGGCAACGACAATTGGAGAGGATACGGTAGGCGGTAGCGACTCGGATAGTGGAAAACTAGGGTTCACAGACATCAGTGTAGAGTAGGAGAAAGTCATCAGACTCCCCTGGCAGAGGTTGAGGAGGAGAGGTCTGGAGAGTAGACTAAGAGTAGTTGCCGGTCCCTAGGGCCTGTTTGGTTGGGTCA
Organism: Tetrapyrgos nigripes; assembly: GCA_013368315.1. Lineage (NCBI taxonomy): Eukaryota > Fungi > Basidiomycota > Agaricomycetes > Agaricales > Campanellaceae > Tetrapyrgos > Tetrapyrgos nigripes. The sequence goes on from JAACJM010000050.1 coordinate 370,020, forward strand.
CCCTCGACGAATAATACTACTACCAGTTTGATACCTTGGACGATCTGGACACGCATCGGTTGGCCATGGCCATTACCCCGTCGGTCTCAATTCGGTTCAGAAACCCGAGTTTGGAGTCGGATGGATAGTTTGCCTTTTAGCGTTCGCTCCCGCGAGGCTTTGATGGGATTGAAATTTGACATATATACAAAGTACGACATGTAGATGACACCGAAAATGCAAAAATGGACTTACATACGGAGACTTACGGGCAGTGCAAATCCACACTTGTCTATATGTACGGTACAGGACAAGACTTCATAATGACTTGAGCTCTTCCTGAGTTGGGTAAGGGTATTTGCATCAAGGATTTGTATTGGGAATCTCGCAATCCATAGGGTCCCAAGGTGGGTGTAAGATATCTTATCATCCAAATTAGGCATATCATGGCTCTCATCTCGTGCATATCACCATGACACCATCTATGGCCAGAAGTATTGGTGATTTCCCTGCAACCGGCAACCCCGTTCCCCAACCTTCCGACTGTGCATGCCCCTTACCCTCATCCATACAACCTCGTAATGCATAAAGTTTGGTTGGAAGGAGGCCTTCCCGAGGATATGCATTATGAGATTGTCTACTGTATACATCTAAATGCCTTGTTACCTAGTAGCGAGCTTACCGGGGGGATTTTATTACCACGGCATGGGTTCAAGTGCTAAGGTTTACGCAAAAGGTCCAGGAAAGTAGAAGCAAATCAAAGCGCTCACAAATTGAAGATTGGTCATTGGGCGAGTGGAGGAACGTCGACCTCGATATCTCCATTCGTGGACTCCGAGTCGACGTCGTCTATACGATTCCACTGTCTTCCACCGTGTGACAGTACGTATTATGTAGTGCTTCTCCCTGGTCCAAGGCGATGTACAGTCTTACGAAAACTTGTGACAGGGATCCAGGAACTACGACACAATCCTAGAGGATTCTTGAAGTTCGCTGTAGCAATCTAGCAAATGCCATGCCTAGGTGGACTCACAGTGATGGTAGGGAAATTCTCAAAAGGAGTTGAGAAAGACCGAGTTTTATCGAATGTTGACCAAAAAAGCGACCAGACTGCTCCGAAAGCATTGTGAAGTATATGTAAAGCATACAGAGTAAGAACGTGCACAAGAAAGGTAAAACGAAATATCCTAGTCTTTCAGCGAAGGCCGAGAGCCCCTCTCGCAGTCTAAGCACAAATAGTGGTTCGTAGTCGCAGTAATGACAATGGTGCCTGCAGGAACGACCGTGGTAACGGCGGGGATGACAGAGGTGACGACGGGAATACTTAATGGAGGTCGCTCCACCATCCACTGAGGTCACAGCACCGACGATAGAAGTGACTACAGGGATAACAGAAGTAACTGCAGGGACAACGGAGGTGACTGCTGGGATCACAGACGTGACTTCTGGTGAGTTAGCAGCTGGGACGACGGAGGTGGCTGCAGGGATGATACTCGTAACTACTTCGACAACAGAAGCAGCTGCAGCCTGGATAATACTCGTGACTGCAGGGATAGTAGTAACGATCTCGGGAATTCGGACAGACCATTCGGGTGCAATGATAATGGTTCCAGCAACAACAGTTTTGACGACGGGCACCCCGAGCTCGGTAACTGTCTGGAGAACTTGAGGAACAATACTCGTGACAATTAGAACAAGCGAGAAACTTACTGGGATGGTATTGGTGGGCCCTGGGATAATGTTGGTGACTGCTGGGATGATAGAGGTGGCCTCTGGGACAATGCTGGTGACCGCTGGAATAATAGACGTAGCTGGAATGACAGAGGTAACTACACCAAGGATAGAGATGGCCGCTGGGATCACAGAGGTAACGGGTGGGACAACGGAAGTGACTTCTTCAACAACAGACGCCGGAATAACAGAGGTAACTGCTGGGATCACAGCGGTGTCTCCTACAAGAGAAATAGTGATCGCTGGTATGACATTGGTGCTAGCGGAAATTACACTTGTGGCAGGTGTGCAAGTGACATCGTTAGTGGTGGTGGTAGTAGTTTCCAGTAGTGGTGGTAATTCCAGTTGTAGTTGTGGCGCTAGAGAGAGCCGTATCAACCCTGGCAGTGACAGTAACCGTCGTTGGCGCGCCTGAGCGTTGACGGTCTGAATATGCACGGGTGCAGCGGCACCCCCACCACCAGCACCTTGTTGAATAACGACAACTACAGTGGCCAGAGGGCCGGCAGCAGGCTGAGCGGCAGGTGCGCCGCCAGGGATCGTCGTGTTTTGCCAGCTCCAGCGCTGATTGGTGTTGTACGAGATACAGGGCCAGAGTTGAATCTAGAGAAAAGGGAAAATTTCAGTCTGAGATGCACATACAATCGGACGAAAAGGCACATACAGGGTTACCAGGCGTAATATTAGCATCGGTATTGTCCAAGCATCTATCATGTCCAATCCAAGCAATATGATTGTCCTGTTGGTCTTGTTAGAATACGTCGAAAATATGCGACACTATCAACAATTACCCGGTACTGGAAGAGCTGGTTGGTATTACCCTGGAAACAGGTGTAAATCTGCAGGCGGGAAAAGATGAACTGATCCTGATCATGATGTATAAACCGCTGATGGTTAGGGTTCAATATCTTTGGCAAGTCTGTGCGACGTACCTTGCGAATCTACCGGAAGGGACAAGTTTTGATTAAGAGACCTGCCCTTTCCCCCCTGGAGACAGCCAGTGCATTTCAAGAGGTCGGCTGAAGTTGGCTATCGCAGACGCTGCCGATTTGGGAGCAAGCTGGGAGGCTCGTCATTACACGCGAATCATTCGTCCAGTAGTGCATTGCGCATGAGTAGATAATCTGTTTGACTATCATATCCATTCAAGAAACAACTGGCAAGATCCCATCGGTTAGAAACCGCTGGAAAGATGGTTAAACACACATTGTGGACCTCTTCTCCTGGCCTTTCTATAGTCTATAGAGCAAAGGAAGTCGCGCGAGACTCGGTAGTCGGTCGGTAGCCGAGCGCCTTCTCCGAGTTCTCGGCTGCAATATATTGCACGTGACCTTCAGTTGTTTGACGTCGACCAGAACGACGACCAGGGATTGAATCTTATGAGTTACGACAGACCGTATCGTGGCGGACGAAGACGCTACCACAAAGGTGAGAAGCAACTGCGAACAGTTTTCAACGTCCAAGTCCGAACTCTTTCTCTCTTTGTCCTTAGACGACTATGACGACCGTCGCAGAGAAGAGACTCCTCAAGACAAGCTGAAAAACACGGTCATTAAACTCGGTGAAGTGGTAAGCCAGTTATGGGCTTTCCTTTGCGCGTAAGTCTGACTTATGTCTGCCATCTTTGAAGGACCCCATCCAGGAAATACCCATAGTTGAAGGGCATATACGTTCTTTCTCACCACCGAATATCCCTCTTTTTGCAGAGGCTTTTCATATTAGGTTCGTGCTGTATTACTCTTGACGCGTCTTGTACTGAGAAACATGCCAGCGTGACCGAACAACCGTACAAAATTGCTTATTACGCAGCTTTGTTACTGCGTTTACATGACATACCATCAGAGCAAAACCCGGAAGAACCTTCGCTGGGGAGGCTGATCCTTGAAGAGTTTTGGAAAGGGTTTCAAGCTTATGTGGATAAATTGGCGTGGAGAGAAACTCGGTTCTGTGTAAGTCCAGCACTTCTTGTCCCAAGCGTAGTGCTTACCGCTTTTTGCAGATACATTTCTTTGCTCATTTGACAGCAGCCAAGCTAGTTGTACCGGAATCTCTTGCTATCTTGCTGCAAGCTTTTACGGCTGTTTTGGACGAGTTTGGTGTTTCTCATGGACGTGCTAAGCGGGCAGCCTTGTGTGCGGCAGAAGGTCTAATGATCGTATGTTTTGACGTCTTCTGTTCACAGCGCTCTTTTCTTATATGATTTTCAGGGTGGTACTTCTCTCAAGGCAATCTCCTCATCAAGTCCGTCAGAAATAATCAACGCCATTCAGACCTACATCGAGACGACAAACAACGCGAAGTGGATCGTTCAGCCTACACTAAGACTGGATTCTACATCTGTCGAAGCCGAACTTGCAGATGAGGTAGGCTTTAACGACCTCAATCGTTATCGTCTTTTCTAAGACATTCACAGCTCTTGGACAATGCACTCGCTGCTCTAAAAGCCCTCGATGCGACCGACTTTGATGCCCCATGCCCCAGGCCCTATACTGAGAATCCTGAGCTAGTTCCGAGTCCCTCTCCCTTCACCCTCCCTCTAGTCCTTGTCCCTCCTGAAGTCGTTGAACTCGAAGGTCTTTCGTCGGAAGAAGAAGAGTCTGATGCTCAAGTTAGAAAAGAAGAATGGCCAGAGTACTTTTTGCGGCTGTTCACAAATGAGGTGACTGCTTTCGTGACTACCTACTTCCAGTCCAATGGTTCTGATCAGTTCCACTAGATTACTCCCGATCCTAGTACCCCAGAAGGGTATATAGTACGCACCGACCTTCTTGCAATACTCGATATTTTCGAAGTAAACCGTAAGGAGTGTGCGCGACTTTTGCTGGAATATCCGAAATGGACTCTCCCAGGAACCTTCAAGCCCAAACCAGGAGCTCCACCTCCCGAAGCCGAACCTGTTGTTAGCAATGAATGGCAACTGGAGAGTACAATTCTTGAGGTATGTTAGCTTATTTCTGGTTACACAAAAACATATGAACTAAAGCCTCCCATAGATTGTCCTTGGCGCATCTCTCCTCCTTCCAGAATCCTCGCACAAACATGTATATTATATCAGTCTGATAACTGAAGTGTGCAAACTTTCTCCACAAACCATCGGTCCTGCAGTAGGAAAGTCAATACGAAAAATCTACAACAGTCTTTCGGACGGACTTGATGTTGACATTGCCCGACGGTTCACGGAATGGTTCGCTATTCATATGAGTAACTTCAACTTTGCATGGGTATGGAAGGAATGGTGCGTATTTAGCTTTTTCTTTTCTTCATGATTCATGGTGCTCATTGACTCGCAGGGTAGCTGATCTCAGTCTGGCTCATCAGCACCCCAGACTGATCTTTATTCGACGTGCAATTGGCTTGGAGATTCGTCTGTCATATTATGACCGTGTCCTGAAAACTCTTCCAGAAGCTATGCAAGACCCCGAAGCCCACGTCGTACCTGAGCAAGCACCTGGACCAAACTTTGAGTATGATGACCCAGGTGAGCATCATATAGCCATCGATAGCTCTAGTAAGCCATACTGACAGCTCGTGCGTGAAAAGCTAAACCACACCACGACGCCGCTCAGTCTATCCTCAACCTCTTCAGAGGACGTTCCAAGGCCGAGGACGTCATCGCTCATCTGGAAACGCTTCGAAACACCCTCGAAACCGAAGCTTCAGAAACTGGCCAATCTCTCAGTACCGTCCCAACTCTCGCCCGTACCATAGCCATCCAATCCTTGCTTCACATCGGTTCACGATCTTTCTCTCACCTCCTCAACGCCATCGAGCGATATCTCCCCCTCCTACGAACCATCGCAAGCGGAGGAACCTCCACAACTAGCACAGGCGGGTCCCCAGAAGCCAAAGCCGACATTCTCAACGCCGTTTCCACATTCTGGAAAGACAACACCCAAATGGTCCGAATTGTATTTGACAAGTTTATGCAATACCAAATCGTCGACCCAACGGATGTGGTCTCTTGGATGTTTGATCATATTGCAGAAGTGGATGGACATGGGCGGGAACGTGAAAACAAGGCTCCGATGAGTTTGAATGCGTCTGAGTGGGAATTGTTGAGGGGAGCGTTGAATAAGGCGATTGGGAGAGTGACGTTGTCGAAGAGAAAGCTTACCGTTTTGAGGAAGGAAGATGATGAGTCTAGGGCTCGTGCTAAAGCTAGTGGTGGAAATATGGATGTTGACAGTGAAAATAAAGGCGAGTGTTATTTGGTATTATCTATGTCTGACCCAGAACATTTCCTGACGTCGTTGTTACTTTTCCAGAAGAGCCTCCTCTCGCAGAGAATCCTGCTCTAACAACAGCTCTCAAAGCCTTTTCTGTTTTAACCAAGGAACAAAAAAGCGTCTTGTCACGTACATTAGAAGGATTCGTTGCATGTCTTGCACCCTCAATGTCTGGGACGCACCCTAATCCCAAAGTTCGTGATATCATTTCCGAGAGCGCATGGGAGGACAGAGCAAATTGGGGAACGGACGAATGGAATGCTTGGGAAACCTGGGGATGGTACAGACAATTCTGCACTGCTGTATGTCATCTCTTTTGCTGTCTATTCCGGTCCCAAAGCTAATCTGCGTGATTGACTAGTATTCGCCTTACCTGCGCAGTTACGCCACTACGTTGACTACCATATCGTTTACGAGATTTGAAGGACAGTCGGATCCAGCTTCTGATCTTTTACAAAAAATCTGGAACGTTTCCATTGGCCAAGAGTGAAGCTTCCGGAACATTACCTGTGTTTTGCATGATAATAGTGTAACTACACAGAATATCTGTTTTCGTACCAATAACTGGGCGGAAGTGATGTTACATGATCTAATCTACAATAAAATCTTGAACAAACGGTATCAGTGCTACATTGATGGTATCGTACTTGAAGAGAAGTTTCTAGAGTACACGTCATGCGCATAAATCAACAATCAGAAGAAATAAATGGCAGAAAAAGGGGACAAAAAGACTACCAGTTCTTTGCCAGTTTGAACCGCTCGTAGAAGGATTGAGTGGATGCCTTCCATGGTCCAAGAGCACGAACCTTGATAGCACAAAGTTCCCGAAGAGCCATATCCCATGGAAATCGTGACCACCTGACAGACCGCTCGGGCTCACGTTCAAACACATCAAAGTGATACGCATACGAGGCTCGCAAGCGGGCAATCGTTGCATTGTCCATAATCGTCTTCAGGTCCTCCGGCTTGGGAAAAGAAGCAAATTCCTTGGAGCAAGACCTCAGATCGTCCTGGCGGTGTACAATGTGCTTGTTCGAGAAGCTGGTGCCTTTCTTTTGCGAGTACTTCCGATAGACACTGCGAACATGTTTGGCGATTAACTCGAGGTCAGAGAGATAGTTGGCGTCCTGGCGTTCGTCTGCGACTCGTTTCACGTACTTGTACGGTTCCAGCAGATCCTCGTCAGGTTTGATCGAAGAGGTTCTGAAGAACTCCTTTTCAGCTTTGAGAAGCCACTCCCGACCATCTTTCAAGGTGGTTTCCTGGATGGTATCCATGATGAAGGGCCCGAGTTCCTTGGGGCGCTTGCGAAGGTGCACCACACGATTGGAATGCGACACGAATTGCTGTTTATCCCTCTGGTCCACCTTACGTTCCTCTTTCCACCTCAGTGGGCACTCCTCCTTGTCGTATTTAGTCTTGTATGTCTTCTGAACGTCTGCCTTGATCTTGTGTCCGCTTTTAGCGCCGTCGAGCACTGTTGTCGTCCTGCCATGAACAGTCAAGAATAAATTAGCACAAAATTGACATTAAACTTACACATAGGCCAACTTATGAGCTTCTGGGTGGCCATAACCCTCGTAGTAGACTGCTCTGTCATGGCAGGAAGACATTTCACCAACTATGGATGGGGTTCTCAGCGACCCGAGGAGATAGTTTTGTAGGCGGTCAGTGCGGTCGGAACGACGGGAGTTGTTAAGGATGTCGGACACCATTTCATCTTGCAGCTCGAAACAGTCATCCAGCCCCGCTGGTGGTAAGGAGAATTCATCATTGGCATTCTCGTAAGGCTTCACCAGCACCTGATCCCAAATCACAGTAACACGGTCTCCATCATAATCACCTTCATTCGTTCCAAGCATGAGTAAATGCACCGATGCGGGAGAATGAGAAGATAATTACCCGTGCCGAGATAGTCAAGGAGACGCCGAGGACCCGTTACGGAGCAGACTACCACGTCAACCAAGCCACTAAGATCTGGGTGGCTGACTGCTTTGACCTGAAGATAGCTCATAAATAAGTCACAAGTTGAGATGTAGGAGCTCAAGTGGACATTCCTTTCTGACGTCACTGGGAACCTTGCAGGGTGAGCGCGTAATCTGAACAGAAGTATGTATCAACAATCCATCAACGAGAGTATGTTGTGAACGAGACCACTGACCAAGACATCCCCAATGATAAGGTCGTAATGACCATCTGGGGTCAGGAATTCCCTTCTCGAGCTCTTGAAGTGGATTTCATCCGGGCCGAGAACCCCATAAATATCTTGAATCCTTGTGAGTTCTAGACCACTGGAACATGAAAGAAAGTAACACACCTGGAACCGCAAAAGCAGTAGCACTCTGCTCGATCTCGAAACGGAATTTATTCATGAGATGGTTGATTTGGTATTTAAGCACCTGCTTCAGTTTGTCCATCAGGTACGGACAGCCTTGAGGCATAAACCCCGCATCGAGGACCGTCATAACTGTCTCTGCCAACGACGAAGGACAGCCAGAAACTGGGTCTGGCCACCATGCTGATGAATGCTGATCGGTCTTGTCGTTGTCTGCGTTTTCATCATCTTTCATATCATCCTCCTTCAGGTCCATGAATCCCTTTAACCGTCCATCAGTCACAGACTCCCTGCTACGACGGGCTGACACAACACATTCTGTCCTCTCGACACTCCTCCAAAGGTTGAACATTGCATCTTTGCCCTCCCAAGTTGTCAGAGAAGTAACCAGGTCTGTCATCGCTTGCTTCGACAGATCCACGAAGTGCTGTGCGGGGACACCGTTGTATTCAAGGTTGATGATGACTTCAGCGGATAATCTTCCTGGTGTTTTGACTTGAGCAAAACGGAGCAGATCGAGAGTAAGATGGGAAGGATCCATTGCCTCGGTTGCGCGAATATACTGGATCTTGATTTGCGAAGGATTTCGGAGGCTTAGACTTGGGGAATTGCACAACCAATTTCGATCCAGAAGTAGCATGCCCTAAAAACACAATGAAAAATGCTGAGTGCACACAGCAGGAACCATACATACCTTTCCTCCGGCGACACGACATTGGAAAGCCGTCGGGATCTCTTGTAATCCTATCTGGTCTCTGATGACTTTCTGGAGAGCAAGATTCGCAACACCGCAGCCATCGGTCATATTCGACTCTTCCTTCGAGTCGGAGATAGAGACTAGAAGAATGTGATATAAAATGAGCTGGAATAATGGTCCAAGTGACCTGAAGACATACTGATGTCAGGAATGGTTGAAATATTTGGCTGCAAAAGCCGAGGACCCGGCACAGAGTTTGATAGAATCAAGGCCATACGAGAAGACCACTTGCAGGCTTTCTACAGAACGTGAGTATGAGGATGGACATACTTCAGCAGATCAAAGACCCTACCTGGTTTTTGTTCAGTTCAGGAGGATTAGCCCACTCAACGAAACTGTACAGAGGAAGGCGTTCCGGATGCTTTTTGAACGCGCCATTTTCGTATGTCTCGTTTGTCAAGTACAGAAAGACCGAGTCGTCTTTGGCATAGAACGCCCTAAAAACAGATCCCCAGAATACAAACGGATGCTTGAAAAACGAGACGAAGTCGGTGTTTTGGTGAAAACGTAAATTGTCTGGGATTTTGATGCGAATGAAAGACTTTGAGCCGAAACGTCGTTTCGCCTTATTAGATGGACCTAACGTGCACATTTCGAGCTTGATACTCATGTTTTTCTGCAAGGTTCCTCGCAGATCCACCTTCCCACCATACCAGTCTGGAAAAGCAGAATTGTTGCCAATCCCTCCATAATCAGCATCCTGTTTAAAAGCCAACTCCTCCTGGTCAAGCTCAGTCCAAGGAGACTGGTTGAGTCAGCATCGAAGACATAACCCCAGCTGAGAAAAGAACTCACTATGGCAGCCTTCTCTTTTTCTGATAAGAGAGTGGACTTGTCCTGGTCGTGCTCGAACTGTGCGAATGCACCATAGTTGCTCATATCGATATAAGCCGCTAGTTCTGATCGTATGCGATCATAATGCTCTTTCCCTAGTCGGGCGACTTCCCACTTGATGGCGAATGGTACTGGGACGGTGGAGAATATCTCTTGTATTTCCTCGTCCTGGGCCTACAAGCCAGCCTGTTGTCAAGACGAGTTATGGACGTGTCATGTATAGTTACTCACCAGGAATATAGGAGTGTCTTGCACGCCCAGTGAGCCAAGGCGGGGGATTTTGTTGGGAGGTCCCTTGGGGCTTTCTAGTGGTCTTTTGGGCGCTCTGGATGTCTTCGAGTATCTTGTCAGACGCGAGAGAGGCATCAAGAACGCGATGTGCACGTACCATTGCTGGGGTCTTGGAAATCCTCTGGGAGGAGACGGTTGAAAGATAAACGATAAACAAGAATATTTGTTGATGATATTTGTGTAAAGAATTCTCCTGGGTATTTTGTAGAAATGCCCGTCCTATCAATTCAGTTCAAAAAGTAAAAAAAAAAAAGAAACCCGAATTCCTTAGATGGTCTTGATAGCAATACGCGGTATTTGACTCTAAAGGGGTCGTACAAAGTCGAACATGGATTCATATAATGTGTCCATTCGAAGGAAGACGCGTTCTGAAGGCGGGGTTTTGAAAGCTTGAAAGTTGGAAGATGAGGGTTGTGGTTGAAGTTGATGTCCATTTTAAGGAATTCATTTAGCTAGTTCTTCCGCCATATTGCAGAGCCGACTGCTCTATCCTTTCTTTCAAGTATACTCAAGGAAACGGTGTTGATATTATCCTCCGCGCCGTGCATTAAGTTCTCTCCAACAAAGTCTGAGACGAGCAGCAGGGCCGTTTTTCGGATTCCGTCGAAACTAGTTGGTCATCCGGTGTATTCCTGACCCTCGTGTTAACGTTCTTTAGATCACGCTGCTTTCCTATACACTGCAAATCTTGGCAAATCCAAGTAACAATTTTTTAGCAGTTTGTCGTCCAAGGAAGAGAAGGAGTCCGACTCGTGGTATCGTTTGCCTACGTATGGTCTCTGACCATGGCCTCTTTGATAGTCGATCGCAGTGCTAACATGCCTTCGGGCCGGGTCTTGTCACGATTATGAAGAAGAATTTACATCACATACAGATCCACCGTCTTGGATAATCCGCAGATTACCTTTATTAGGCTACGCCATACTACGAAGGACGAGGACACAGATGGCTGTCTACTGGACCCGCCAAGACCCGCCTCGCGAAGAATCATTTCTTCCATCGTTGGCACTTTAAAGTTTTTTCTCTCCCTACTTAACTTGAGGATCTCAGGTAATCTTCCGCAGATTCGAGAATTACGATGACTTCGTATATCCGTCGCCAAGCTTAGCCCTTTTCAAATACCTATTGGACCGCCTTAAAAGTTGGGATGTGCGAGACAATTGTGCTGCTCAGTGCCTGCCATGTTCGCCCAGCTTTCACGCCTTGCCGTCCTTCTTGCTGCGTCTAGCGCCATCGTGGCTGATAACACAACCGACTCGGACTGGGTCACTCGCAACTTCAACACGATCCAGTCTATCTATAACCTTACTATTTACCCTCACAATGTACCCATTCTCCAACAAGGAGGTGCAGCTGTACCTCCTGGTCTCTTCAGTCAGGACGCACGAGGACGTGTCACCCCTCTCGGCAACTTTACCGGATTCGAGGAGAGTATAGAGTATTTCTTTGCTCTTGCTCCTACTCCTCAGCAAAGTCCTACCGGCGCTGCGATCTATGAAGCCCAAATCGCGGAGTTCACCTCGGGGTGTCCTAACGTCGCTGCTTCGACTGTTTATCTGAAGACTGGCACGGTGGATAATACAACTGGACAATTACTCGACGCTTCAAACACCACTGCCCTGAAGCAGGCACGTATCTTTCTCTATTTTCGTATTCTCAGAATGCTGACGAATACCATCTCTATAGATTGCTTTCTGGCACTTCGACGACCAAGGCCTAGTCCAAGACTACGACGCCTGGATTCCCAACCTTCAAGCATGGACCAAAGTCGGTACTGGTGTCGACTTTAGCAGTCTTCTGATCAAGGAAGGGTCTATTGCTGCAGCACTATGCCCTACCATCCAACAGCGCTGCACGGATTCCAACCAGCAATACAGCTCCGTGTTGGATTGTATCGCTCAACTCACTTTGAAACCTTTTGGTACCTTTGATGAAGTCTGGGGTGATAATATCGTCTGTCGCACTATTCATGCGGTTCTTACTGGTGTCAATCCTGTTGTAAGTGTCCATCCATCCTTTGGCCTTTGGAGTATCGCAGCTGACGGCGGCTCGCGATTCTTTAGGCTCATTGTCCTCATGTCGGACCTCATGGTGGGAATGGTCCTGACAACTACAAATGTGTCGATGCTCCTTATAACGAATATTTCAACGACGTCGCGGTATTCGGTGCCTCAGATCGATTTAAATGTTGATGATAGCTGCGCTGAGTGTAGTGAATTACGGACTTTGTATGTATATCAGTATATTTTGGTGCTTATAGGATTCAGTTGTCATACTTTCAGTTATGTAACTATGCATTAGACACTAGGCTTCAGGATATTTGACCGTTTCCAGGGCGCCAGAATGCAAGTAAGTACATGGGAAAGCAAAGAGACAGTCGAGAATTGGCCGAGAATAGTTTTCATCTCCACTTCTTCAGCCTTTCTGTTTTGTTTCTGCTCATGGCAAGCCTCGCTGCAAATAAGTTCCCTGGATACATCGAACGGGATCTATGATGTCAGGAAATCAGTGCTTCCTGGCCAAATCTGGACTCAATGATTCTTCTTGATTCTTCTTTTCACCTACAATTTACAGGCATGTCTCCTAAAGCCCTCTCACGACACGATATCTTTATCTGAATTCTAAATGCACAGGTGGAACTGCTGGTTGTGTTCTGGCTCCTCGTCTTAGTGAAAATCCAAAGAACTCAGTTCTCCTCGAACGAGGTCCAGTCGTCGACTGCTGGCGTTCGTCCGTTCCTCTCGTCTCTAGCAACTTTTCCGACCAGAAAGCACCGGTGTATAAATGGCAGTCGGCTCCTCTTCAAGCGTTGAATGGCAAGCAACTCACGATGGTGACTGGGAAAGCACTTGGAGGGTCGACGAAGATTAACGGGCTTATTTATCACCGCTCTGTGCCTGGCGAGTATAATGCTTGGCAGGATGCTGGAAGGAAGAATTGGAGCTGGCAGCATGTTGAGCCCTTCTTCAAGAAGAGTGAGGATTCCCTCTCTCATGGTACTTCACCCTCACACGGTACTAAAGGTTTGTACCGGAATTCTGCTCTCCAAATGTTTCTCGCATATTTCGTTTCCTCAGAGCCTTGGCAAAATCAGTCAACGAAGAAGGATCATTTTCCTAGTGTCAGGACGTACGTTACACCGTTTTCTCCATTATCATCCTTTGGCTCACTCTATAAAGCAACATCAAGATTGCAACACAATTCGGTGTATCTCTTCTCACCGAAGCTAATGATCCCGGCGCGCCCGTTGTTGCATGCACTTCTCTTGACGCTGCTATTGATCGTGGAAGCCATCGGTGTTCAACAGATGCTGCTTTCCTTCCTCGTTCTCTCGTTTCTCGCAGACGGAATCTGGATATCTGTACCAGGACCATATGCACGTCTCTCGACATCAAAGACGGCAATCCCTTGGAAGTCAACGGCTAGTTTCTTCGTCGAAGCGGAATCTGATGCAACGTAGCGGTATCACGTCACTGCAACCCGGGAAGTCATTCTCTGCACAGGTGCGGTTGCGACTCCACAATTCTTCTTTTAAGGTACGTTCAGCTATATCTAGTCCTTTTTTTCTCAGAAGCTGATCGACTCACTAGCACTAGCGATATTGGACCTGAGATACATCTGAAAGAAATTGGAGTGAAAGTGTTCAACTCTAGAACGATCGGTTCAAGACCCGAGTCAACTACACAGCCAAAACGCATCCTTGCGGTGCAGGGGAAGGATATGCGGTCCAGGAGTATAGCACAACCATCTACGTCTCCGATTTGCGCAAGCGCAAGAGCTGAGAAATTCCAAATCCGGAAGTGGTGTCAGATAATGGTAATGTCACTGTGCACTCATCTACCAAGCTGAGATAGAGTGGAATTCACGTCTGGATGTCCTATTGTCGCTGCCTCGACTGTTTACCTGACGACAGACAGGTTGGACAACACCACTGGAGCCCTGCTAGACACGCAAAACGTCATGGCTCTCAAGCAGGTACGTCGCTCTTCATGTTCCACCCTCAGCAAACATCCTGACGAAGACATTTCTAGGTTGCTTTCTGGCGCTTCATCGAAGACGACGGACTAGTCACGGACTATGATGCTTTTATCCCTAATATTCAAGAATGGACCACAACTGCCACTGGCATTGATTACAGCAGTCTTGTTGTCCAAGAAGGGTCCATCGCTGCGTCTCCGTACCCTACTATCCAACAACGATGACAATCGGCAATACGCTTCCGAGGCAGACTGTATCGCTCAGCTCAGCTTGAAGCCTTTTGGCAACTTTAACAACGTCTGGGGTGACAATTGTTGCGTGCAGCATAATACATGTCGTCCTTACTGACCTTCACCGTGACCCTGAGGTAAGATTTGTCTAGAGTCCCTAAGATCTCTATTCTCTAGAGATGCTGACGTCGCATGAATAGATTCACTGTCCTCATGTGGGACCCCTTGACGGGAGTGGCCCCAACAACTACAAATGTGTTGATATTTCCTTTAACGAGCACCTCAACGACGCTTCAAGTTCAAATGTTGAGAGCGGCATCTCACAGTGGCTCTTCCGCGTTTATTGATACTTATTAGGACTTTGTGCGCTTTATCCCAGTACTTTTTTTTAGAATTTCGAGCGCTCTCTATTACTGGTAGTGTACTCTCTATGTAAATTTTTATATTCACAAACGTTTCTGAGGTTGATTTCGTCGAGACTGCTTAGTAGCTGCCCTACCTCATGGTGGGAAAAAAAATTGAAAAAAATCCCTACCCTCGCTTAAGAGGTCAGGCTAGAAACTGAAAACCTCCTTCTCCTCTCAGCTCCTCTCCAGATTCATGGCAGACCGTCTCGAGACAACGGTGCTCGATTCATAAAAGTGGGAAATTTGATAGAAGCTCAACCTACGTGTAATTTTGTCAGATCTAGTTTTTCTTTTCTTTTCGAGGTGCGTATTTTTCCAATATTTTGGTACCTCGTAACGACGCCCATCTGGCAGCACTCACGGTCGATCAACTCCGAGGCCAGATGAATTCTTTATCTCCTACCTCATCCGAATCGTTTCTCCAGTAACCATCATTAACTTTTGACGTAATTGCACCCGCCCCGCCGATTGCATTTTGTGATTTTACCGTCATCTCTCGGTATGCCTGCCTTTCTGTATGCAGCTCAGGGTATTTCTGACGTTTCATTGTAGCTAGCGACTACTTAATGTATAGCTGTCTGAAACAGGGACTTATTCTTCAGCTCCAGAGATCAACGACAATATCTATACGCACAGCTGTATGAGCCTCTCTACTCATCAACACTTAAAAGGATACGGGTCATCTGCTGACTTGTGTATACATGTCGACGAGATCAGGTGGAATAGCTAGCTAAACTCGGCGCATTCCACAACCTACCTCACCACGATTTGCTGCGACAACCTCTTAATCCTACGCGTACCCGACGAGCCTCCAAGTTGTGATTTTTCGTCATGCAACGCACTATGCCACGGTCTGCCGATACTGAGGACCACCCAGGTTCATCTGTTACAGATCCTCGTGCTCTGGACGATGTCGAGACTCTTCCTCGACTTCCTCCTGCCTCTTCCAGTCCTGCAACTTTCACAAATATCGTCCCAGTCCCCAATGCCTTCTATCCCTTGTCATCTTTCGATCCCATTTGGGAACGCGTGACTTTTGTCACTGGATGGCTCCTCGAGGGTACCCTCGACCAGCGCAAAATCGAGGAAGCGCTGAAAAGAGTCACTGGAAAGTGGAGAATGCTCGCAGGAAGGTTAGACTCTACTGAGCAGATGCAGAATGGGAAAAAGGTCGGTCTTTGCAGAAACTTGGACTTCTTCTCCTTACCTTTTATCCAGACCACAAAATGGGGCATCCGGATTCCTCTAGGAGAAATTCCATTAGAATACACCACATTCGCCCTGACCGCGGTTGAATCTTCAGTTCCTCTCACCGAATATGTACCTCTGTCATCAGAGACATCGGCGTCCCGAACATCCCTACCACTTCACACACCTTCCCTCCCCTTCAGCCAGTTCATTCATCCATCGACTCCTCGTCAGTATAGAGACTGGAAGTCCAAATTCTACCCCGTGACATGTTGGCATATAACCCACTTTCCCGCAAGTCTCTCCAGAGCTGGTAAATCCTATACCTGTGTGGGCTTTGCTCGGAGTCATGGTATATTCGATGGAACTGGTGCAGCTCTTGTTATGAAAGCTCTCATTGCCGAGCTTTCTGGGACGGATTGGGATGTTCCGCAGCTACCTCCCTTGCTACCTGGTGGTGAAAGATACGAAAATCCTGTCGAAACTTGCTTAAGCGATGCGCTGCGAGCACACGAAGCCCGTCCTCGAAATTATACCGATTATCCCGGTTACTCCGTCATGAGCCTCAATTTAGCTTTGAGGCTGTTGAAATTTCATTTTTGGCAAAAATGGAAGAAGGGTGCGAAGAGGAGGGTATTTATAATACCAAAAAGAGGCGTTGATGCATTAATGAGGGAAGTAAGGAACGGGCTTGATGGGGTCGATGGAGAAGATGTAAGGGTGTCTTCAGGTGATATCATTGTTGCTTGGCTTTTAAAGGTACATGAGATTTCTTTTCTGCTCTTCGTGTAGTCAGCTGACCATATGTTCGACGACAGACAATATACAACTCTGGCACCCCACCTTCTACGATCGTGCATTGTAGTAATTACGGCTCCTTCCGAGGGTTGCTTGCTTCTGCACATTCATCGTCTCAACCCGAAGCCAGTACTGTTGCAAACCCTCCCAAGGAACACACCTCAGACCAAAAAATATTCCAGCAATACCCTCACAACGCTTTTGTCCCCTTACCTTACCCTATATTCTCCGTCTCTGATATCCAGCAACTCTCCGTCCCTGTCCTATCTTACCGCCTCGCCAAACATCGGCATTCGTTCTCACTATTCCACCCCACCAAGGCTTTCCAATTGCTCCGAAATAACCGTGTAGCAGGTCCTTACAACGGAGACGCTCAAGATCATTTTTCTGTCTCGAATGTCTCTGCGTCGAGGATATTAGAAGCAGACTGGAGTTTGGCGGCCGCATCAGCCTCAGCCCCAGGGTCAGGGCCGGAGTCGGAGGTGGGAGGTAGTTCAATGAGGACGAGGAGCATACAAACTTTGTGTGGATATCGGTATCAGATTACCCCCAACGAGTTACTTTTAACGAATTCGGCGTATATCTCGGGGAGGTTGGCAGATGAGAGTGTAGTGCTGGATACGACGCTGAATGCAGTTAGGCTGGGGTTGTTGATTGAGGAGGTGAATAGGATATGTGGACTGGAAACATGAGCCTGGACTTTGCACCGTTTGGGCTATGTACATGTTATGCACTGTAGTTTATTAGGACTTTCAAGGACACGCTAGCAGAAAATCGGGTGGATCAAAGTATGTGTCGTGTTACAGTACTAGTGTAAGTATAATAGAGGTGAAGCTTCTGGCAGTCAAATACTTGAAGGAGTCAAGTGTTCGAGAACCAGAGAAGAAGTTCAAAACAGAGAGAAACACTGTCAAAGACGTTGGCCAAGTTAGCTGATAGTGCTGAATGGTCGTATTTTCAGACTTGAAATCTTAAAAATGTTCCAACTGTTGATCATGTTACTAGGGATAACCACCGTACCGTTACGGATACGGCCGTATCCAATACGGGTTCATAAGGATACGGTTAGTCCGTATCCGTACCGTATCGATGTTCTCAAAATCTTCGACGGTACGGACGGTGGTTAATACGGTACGTTTCGACCGTAACGGGACCGTAAATACAAAAAAAAAAAAAAAAAGGTATTTTGCTGTAGAATTAGATCATAATGTATCCTACTCGTCGTCATCTGTAATAATCTCCTCAACAACATTCCGGTTGAGATGGAGGCGATGTTTCACCACCATCAGGACTCGGATCGTGTCAGCATGAAGCCTGGAACGTCGGATAGAGATAGTATCCCGCCCACTTGAAAAAATGCGCTCAACAGCAACTGCAGAACCTACAAAAGAGTTATGAGAATCTGCTAATCAAATAAGTCGGAAACATACGATGTCTTTGTCGGCGTTGCAGCTGCTTCCCATATGTAGTAGGTATGCCATAAAAGGAAGAGGGGAAAGATGCTGAGAGAGCTCGAAAACTTACCAGCTTTTAAACTTTTTCAAATCAATATGTACGTTAAGATGGAGTCAGGCTTTGAAGGAATTGCAACTGGTATTGAAGTCTTGGAGTAATACGCGCATGATAGAGGAGAAAAAATCATAAAGGGCCTGAGACATTCGAGGATAAAACTTCCTAAGCGAGGCAAACCTGCACAGGGAAGGAAAATGAGCTGTAAGTAATACCAGGCAGTAAGACTGGTTTTTCTTGGCCTTTATGCCTGAAAATTGCTTTGGAAGTCATGAAAACCCAAATCTACCAGAAGAACCATGTTCCTCAAGCCTCAAAGTCCTGGATAAGCGGACGCGTCAGTGCTGGTGACGGTGAAAGGCAACGCATCTAGACATTACCCACGGTCAGATATGGCCTTGCGCCACCAGCTGCTACCCAATTTCCGAGTAGCGCTTGTCTCCAAAAACTCAATTCTCGCAATTTACGACGCTCTAGCAATACAAATCAACTGAATTTAGAAACACCGTACCTGATCGAACTTCGAAGCGGTCGTATCTACCGTACAGCTACGGTAAGTACAGGTAATTGTCGTACCGTGAGGTCATCTCGAAAAGGGCTTACGGATACGGAACCGTACCCGTATCCACCGTCTGTATCCACCGTAATACGGACACGGTGGTTATCCCTACATGTTACTACCACAAAAAAAAAAAAAGGAACTACAATCATGCAGAGATAGTACGTAGGATGACGATGAAAAAAGTATGTCTACAATACATCAGTCCATTATACAGAGGGAAGGTATAAAAACACGAGAGGAATCAAAGGGGCCCCAAAGTAAGAGTTGCTGCGAAAGGCAAGAATGTCCTAGAGTACAAGAAAAGAAGAGTTAGGCATTATCCATCATGGCTCGAGTCCCTTCTCTTCATCTATAACCTCAATCACAACATCCGCAGGAATCGTCTTCCAATCATTCCGATGAGTACTGTACCTGCGGAACTTCATCGGTGTCAATATGATGTGCATATGAAGGTATCCAACGCTCGCGTTTGGCATGCAATGAAATCCGAAAAAGAAATCATCGAACTTCACTGTTCGCATTCTCTTGGTCAGCTTTTTCCTAGATTGCTCTGTTTTGCGTAGGATTTTCTTGAACTTC
This sequence comes from Tetrapyrgos nigripes, assembly GCA_013368315.1. Classification (NCBI taxonomy): domain Eukaryota; kingdom Fungi; phylum Basidiomycota; class Agaricomycetes; order Agaricales; family Campanellaceae; genus Tetrapyrgos; species Tetrapyrgos nigripes. The sequence goes on from JAACJM010000050.1 coordinate 389,424, forward strand.
TTCAGCGCCTTGGTATCAGCGGCTTTGAGTTGTTTCTCTTTCTGCACGAAATCTTCATGAGCTTCTGAAACCACTTGAATGATGATGTCGACGCCGTTGGATTTGGACCAAAAATCCCTAAAGTGTGACTTCATTTCGGTTATGATCCAAGAATCGTCGAGAGAGACGGCGTTGTAAACTATAGAGTGAATTTGGAATCAGCCACCCATCATGTCCATGAATCACGATCCTCTCTGCTCACCTTTGTCTCGCTTTGGGATAACAAGAAGATGAACAAAGGACATCCCGGCTCGAGTTTCAGCATCCTGAGAGTACAGACGTTTATCGTGACTTGCTGCGTTAGCGATAATGAGCGAATGGTCGGTGGCAGAGAGGACATTCTTTGGGAATCGCTCTTCATAGTTCTAGAGAGTGAGGTTCTTCGGATTAGCACCCAGATGATCAGGCTAACAAAGAAAATAGTCATTCACTGTGAAGACTGTAATGACAGACATATTCTTTGGCCAAAGACCGAGCCTGATCAGCGTTGAAAAGTCAGTTGATTAACAGATCCAGAGAATTTAATGGACTCACAGTTTCTCGTAGTCGATCTTTTTCTCCTCAGCATACGCCGCCAATTCGTCTCCAGCCTTGAGAGCCTTGAATTCCCGTCGTCGCTGGAGGAACAAAGCCTTGCAGCGTTGTGAGTGCTCTTGAGACGTGATTGGCACCAGCTCGTTGGACATCGTTAACTGAGGGGGAAAGAGTTGAACTGAGAGGTTGAGATGTTGGGAAGTGAGGACGTTGAACTGGAAGTTGTCGATGGGGAGGCTGATTTTATACGCAGAATCCTGCTTCGAGCGGTGAAACAAATGAAGAATTGGGCAGAGTCAGTGCATGTCACCAGACATGTTTGTGGGTCCAAGCAGAGTGGCAATAGCAACTCGCCAAAGACGTATAATGACTATTTCGAGGACCATTTGATTCTTTTGGGACACCTTTTGTTCTTATTTACAATAAGAGAACAATGGAATACACCCTTTGCGGGCGCCGAGACAAACTGCCGACTTCATGAAGATGTCAAAAGGAAAAGAAGTATAGCTGTGGCTGGGTTGTATCCGCTATCAGGAAAAGAACTTCAGCAAGGTGAAACAAGTGCGATATAGCGACTAAGTATGTTAAGCAGCGACAGCGCATTCGACGCAGATGTCGACGCCGGCACTGCCGAAAATGGAACCTAAGCCACTAAGTCCTTCATAGCTCCCCACAAATGCTTTTTCCCTGCCAGTACTGCTATAATACGAAAGCGGATGTCTTGCATATCTTCCACACTGTGTTTAGCACGAATGCTGAGATGCCTTATAAGGAACATAAGGTAGCTGCAACCCACCTCATGTCCTGGATCTCGATATCAAGTCTTCTAAACAGGTTTCCCAATATAATGTACATTTCACACCACGCAAGACTAAGAAAACAGTAAGAAAACAGCAATGAGTAAACCTTCAACTCGAGAGCGTAATGGGAAGTCGACTAGACTCACTTCATTCCAATACATTGTCTTAGTCCCCGTGAAAACGGGACCAAGTAGCTGTCCAGTTCCCTAGTTTGGTCTTGAAGCCATCGTTCAGGTGAAAATCGGTGAGGGTCAGGGAAGACTTTATCATTCCAATGCACAAATGCCGCTCCCATGGACACGATAGCCTAGTCGAAGGTGTCAACGATGCTATGCCAGACAGCGAGTTCCTAGTACCACTCACTCCCTAGGGATCTCGTATCCTCCAATCCAAGCCGATGTGGGCTGGACTTCTCGCAGCAAGCCAACCGACGCACCGTGACTGAGACGTAGAGACTCTTTAATGATGGCAGTCTGTCAAGGTCACGCAATTAGTAGACGCGGAGACTTACTACCAAGGACATTCACCAGGTACGGCAACTTCTCCAAAATCTCGTACGAGATACTCATGTTTGAATCCGGACACACACTCCTCAGCTCCTCCAACGTCTTCTTCCTTATCTCCTTATCATTATACACGTAAGAACCCGCAAAACAAGCATTCGCTACTGTATCAGCAAACCGTCAGTCTGGATACTCGAGACTAGATATGGATCGACATCCCTGTATCCGTCCCTGCAAACGTCAGCGTCTGCGATTCTTCCACTAACGAATGTCAGGATGGATTTTCCAATTCAACGATCCGACTTAGAACCGTCTCCCTCTCACCGCTTTGTTAAACCTTGGCCTTGCGCTCATGAAATTCTGTCGCTCGGGATTCTAATGACTTCATCAATTCCGGGAAGACTGAAAGGACCATTCTGCGTCGATGAACCCAGGAAGAGCGCTTACTCGTCCTACGATAATTGAGAGATGTCGTCGCATGCCTTCGGCTTGGTGGTCAGCCTCGGTGTTAGCAAGGATAGGATGCTTGAAGGAAGGATACGCAATAGCTCCGGCATCTTCACCATAAGTAGATGTAATCGTATATTACGTCTAGGGTCATGGATCGAAAGGCAGAATAGAGGTCGACAGGAACAGGACCATCTTTGTACAATGCAATTACTTGAATGAGACGTTCACCCTACGTGTTACCTGAGTATCGCAAAATGAAGACCTGACAGACTACACACCTTCGCTTGTATGCTACTCTCCAATTTGAGGATAGCACGCCGTGAAAATAACGGATTCATTGTCTCTCGTCGCTTTCGATGGAAGACAGGATCACAAGCCCCAAACAGAGAAGCTGATTCGTTGAACACGGCGTACAATCCTTCGTCTTTCATAAATTTAGAACCAGGATGATAGATGTCTTTATATGCCTCGGGAGTGCTGAAATGAAGCTGCGGGGGATTATGGGTGGGCAAAGGTCAATGTCATCGCTGGTGATGAAGTACCTCATTTGGAGCAACTCTGACTACAGGTCCTGTCTCCGTCCTATCAGAACGACGCTTGTTCAAGGCTGGAAGACAACGCACCATACCTCTAGTGCAACAATACGAGTGGATACCAGAGGAGAGTGTCAAGAACAGTGTGGTATAACACCCGAGCAACCAGAAGAATTGATAGTGGAAGTAGGATATTGGCGAGGATAACCATGAGGTTTGATTGTTAGAGGTGCTCATTTTTGAGTCATTCTGGTATGCCTTCTGGTAGATGGGAAGGAAATATTTGGGAAACCCCGCCTTCTAAGTATGGGGATGCTTATTTGGCAAACCCGTGCCTAAGGCTCACTACCGGCGGTAGTTGGCATCAAATTTCCCGTTTTGATTTTGAACGACAAACCTTCTTTCTTTCTTTTCTTTAATAGTAACGAGTAAGGACATTTTCAATTTGCTGAATGGCGTCTGCATGGTCCAAAACGAGATTACACGGTTGTTCATGGCATGACAGATCATGCTACGATCAAAAAGATAGATGTGGAACCCGTGCCCGTTTTTCCAAGTTGGAACTAGTTTTTTTTTTTAAATCGCTTTCGACTTCAAACTTGCATCTAGAAACAAGATGGCATTGCATATTAACTAGGAATAGCGGTGGGCATAAGTAGTAAGTAACCATAAGAATAGTAGAGTAATTAATGTGCATAAAGTATACGTCGACGTCCCAATCAACCGTGGGCGACCAATGACAGAACCGACAGAATCGAAAGGTAATAAAGTACAAACGAGATAGGATAGCTATAGATAGTGATGTCCGACAGTAATGTCCGGGGGTCTAGTCCACTAAAACCAAAAATCGCAGGTCAACATGACGAGAGAATCGAAACATCAAACAAAATAGAGTGCAGTTAGCACATTCCAAGGACCCGAGTGGAAGATGAAAAAGGGAAAAAAGGAGGGAACGACATCGAAGAGAGGGTAAGGGTGGTTGGATAGGAATGTGATGGCAGAAGGAACGAATTGAATGGAAAGAAGAGGTAAGTGTCCCTGCACCTAGAAGGAAAAAGGAGAATCTAATCCGATACAAAAAGTCTGAAACGTCGGTTGGTCCTTCCAGGGGTGGATGGAAAGGGAGGAGTGGTTCAGCTACATCGATTGCGATGGAGTTGGAAGCGGTATACAAAAGGGCTTCCAACTCCTTTTCGTATCATCTTCGCTTCTTTCTTTATCGTCCTCTCTCCAAGTCAAGGGTGCTTCCCTGAGACGCATCAGACTTTCCTTGGACCAAGACGAGTCGCCTCAACCCATAGGGTGCGTAGTCGTTCCCAGACTTGTCCTGTCCCAAAGCTTGAATCTTGGCTGCACCCCACATTCGAGAAAGGAAGTTGCCCGAGATACTGGCCCGAGGGATATTAGGCATAGTCGCACTGGTGACCATGGACGACTCTTTGCTAGCAGAACTCGAAGTCATGATTGAAAAGGAACGCTTTGACGAGCACTTGCGGACATGCGACGACGAAACCGGAGAATGTGTCGTAACAGTGAGTATGGATGAGGAGTCTGAGGGTTTACGCGAACGTTCTCGAATTTGCTGGTTCCTATGTGTATACGAGGGCATGGGACAAGCTACCAAGTGCTTTCCGGTAGCATCCAACAACGCCGAATCCTGCGAGGGCTCTTGCGGGAAGTACTTGTTCACAGATAAACTTGACGAATACACTCGCGGTACGAAACGATCCTCGGTGTCGGTGTCTGACTCAGAGTCAGATGACGATGTCCATCCCGAAGAAGACCCTGAAGATGAGCCAGTGTCATCAACAAGCGAGCCTATGTCAGACGAAGTGGAAGTCGCTGATGCAGTACTGAGGGTGCTGGACATGGGCGGAAGAGCGAGTTCAGAAGTCCGAGAGGAAAGATGCGCATTCGAGAGACGTTTGGTGAGGCCGCGTATAGTGGATGCCAATGAATTGGATGAAGGAACGCGATGAACCGAAAGCAAAGATAGAGGAGCATCACTTGAAGAGGAGGTCGTCCGTTCTTGATCTTGAGCCTGGGCTCTTGCTCTGCCCGCTTTGGTAACCTTGTCTACGGCGAGAGCGCGAGTGTTGGCAATCTGAGTAGAATTTGACATGAAGTGACCAAAGGCTTTACAAGCTTCTTCTTCGTCAAAGCGAAGGTCAAAAGCGAGCATTGAGAGCAACTGAGCTTCCATCAGGTTGATCTCGTTGAGCGGGAAAATGGCAGCATATTTCGCCCAGTGAATATTCTTTGGGGTCGAGTCGTTGAGGTACTTGGCAGAAACGATGAGAGTTGCAAGAAAGACTCGATGTCTCGTGGTTGGCACACCTGTATCCGCCATTAGATAAAGGCGAGATCCAAAGACACCACGACTCACCCTTGGCCAAAGTAGGCAGCCTAGAACGTAATCGGTCAAGGTATATAAGAGTTGTCAAAAGTGTCGAGACATGTACATGGCACGCCTTGACGAGCTGAACGATAAACTCCTTGAGTCCCATGATAGCTCCGGCCTCTGAAGAGCTTGACTCGTCATCAATGCGAACGACTTTTGTTGTTTGAGAAGCAATGTAGTCAATCATGGCATGAGATACCCGCTGTGTCATGAGATGGACGAGGTGAGGGTTGTGACAGCGAATGGGAAGCAAGGACTGAGGGTGGCGTCGATCGCGAACGGAGTGCTGATACGACATGGAGAGAGAGAACGGAAGAAAGTAGGAATATGTGGTATTATCGGATTGGAATCCCTTCTAGGGAGGACGAGATGGAAGAGAAGAAAGAAGAGGTAACTCACTGGGCGGGCTTGACCTCCTTAAATGACATCGCAGCCAAACACGCTCCAAATAATCTAGACGCGTCCTCCACGTGTTCGTACTCCTCTTCAATGCTGGCCTTTTTGGCAGACTGGACTACGACTCTTTCTCTTGTCTTTGGTGGATGTTGCAGTAATGCAATCACTCTTGAGCAGCTCACTTCCCAGTACCCCAAAGCTGGCTCTCTAATCACCTTTTTTCAGTTTCTGATCATCTCTATTCATGGAATACCCAAGCATATAACCTGGACGCGCTATGGACCTCGATTTAAACCTCGCAGGATATCTTTGACTCCTTATCTGATTCAGGTCGTTCTATACTATCTTGTCTCGTTGCTGAACAATGCAGCATTTGCATACCAAATACCTATGGCCGTACACATCATTTTTCGCAGTGGAGGCCTAGTCATATCAATGACACTCGGATGGCTTTTTGGAAAGAAGACGTGAGCCGCTTACTTGATCAAAGATCTCTTTCAGCTGACATTATCCAGCTACTCTCCTTCGCAGATCGTATCTGTCCTAGTTGTCACCCTGGGTGTCATACTCACAACACTATCCGCCTCTTCACCTGAACCCAGTGCAAATGCATCCTCAATCGATACCAGCACCCGCACATACGTTACAGGAATCACCATCTTGACGCTAGCCCTTGTCTTCGCCGGCTTCCTCGGTCTAGTCCAAGACTACACATACTCGACATACACGACGTACGCCAAATCGTCCAAATCCGTAGAAAAGTCATCTTCAGACCCTCTACCCCCGGCATGGCAGGAATCCATGTTCTACCTACACTTCCTTGCCCTACCCATGTTCTTTTCCGTCAGAGACGACCTCACTGCACAACTCAAAGCCGTATCCACCGGTCCTATAGCTGCATACTCTATCCCCATACCCTCAGCCACCCAGAATCTCTTTGAACCGGGTTGGTCCTTATCTACCAACACTTCCTCGCCAACCTACTCCCTATCTCTAACCTCTCACATCCTTCACATAACCTTCCCATCCGCAATCCTCCCCCTCATCCTCAACACCCTCACCCAACTTCTCTGCTCAGCAGGCGTCAACAGGCTAACCTCCCGTGTCACATCACTCACCGTAACACTCATTCTCGTGGTTCGGAAAGCCGTCAGTTTGATTATATCCGCTACACTGGGAAAGAGACTGGGTTTGGGTGGGAATGCTGGGAGGAGGATTGATATGGGGATGATGTGGACTGGGGCGGCGTTGGTTTTGGTGGGGACGGTGGGGTATTCGATGGCGACGGGTAGGAAGAATGCGAGGGCGAAGGATATGGAGAAAGGGAAGGGGATGGGCAAGGAGGAGGTGAAGAAGAAGAGGGAGTGATTGCCGTTGGTAGCTAGTTATCAAGCTGAGGGTTGGTATGTGTAGAGGCAGTACTGTCTTTTTTTTTTTTGCTTTGCTTTTGTCCTGATAGGTAACTTAACTTATATATGTAGAGGTCGTTGTAAGGATGGGTTATTTATAATGCCATCTCATATTTACTTATATATGTACAGCTGTAGATACGTACATAGTCCCGAGTCGTAATACCATGACTGCATAAATTCCAGAACCCGTAGTCCTTTCGCAACTCGTCAGCCCTAACATTGCGCAACTCAAGCCTCACAGAACAATCACTGTCAACACCGTCGCAACAACCATTCCAATGACCGACCCCATACCCAAGGCCGTCGCATCGGCACCAACACCAAGCCCAACGCCAACACCAACACCCAACGACATCCCAGCATTACTAGTCTGCGCGCTCCCTGCACTTGTACCACTCGAGGTCTGCGAACCACCAGCACCACCACTACCATTGGGCGTTTCAGTCACGGGAGACCTCGGTGTACTCGAAGACGTAGAAGGAGAAGTTGCAGTTGGAGTACTCTGGGACTGCGACTGAGATTGCGTTGAAGATGATTGGGACTGAGAGCGGGTTTGGGTTTGAGTGCTCGGCCTTGATCCACCGGCACCTGCAGAAGTGGCCAGTGCCCTATTCGGATCCTGACCAGGCAAAGTAAGCTTCTGGATAGGTGACCCTACAGCAGCGCAGGCTACAATCATCTCTGCAATGTAAAACAATGAAGTCAATACCTTCTCGAGATTATAAAAGAGAACAACAAAAAAGAGACGCACGATCAAGAGTCTGCTGAGGAACCGCATAATTCGTAATATTTTGCACACTCCCAATACACACATAACAGTTGAACAAATCCATCTCAAAAGACTCGACACAACATCCCGAGGCCGAGAAATTGGGCGTACAACTCTGAGTGAAGGTCTGAGGAGCTGTCCCACAAGTTGAGACGCATGCAGGTGGGATGTTGATCCCGGTACCGGTTTGACGAGGGTGAAGTACTAGAAGTGATGATAGAAAGGGATCCGGAAGGGCTGCGACAGACGCTCCAGATGCTGGAAGGATGCTAGCACTGATTGTGGTGACTGCACTTGCACACAGTACTACGGAGGTCAACTGTCGAAGAGCTGAGAGCATCGCAGTGGGCGTGAGCTTTGGGATGAGGAGATGAGAGTCCTGGCAGCGAAGGCAAAGGAACACATGTTCGACATACAGGCCTTCTTAGTGCCTCAGGCCCAGCGCTGCCACTGATCCGGTATGCCAGAATAGACGCTCAAAGAAAGAGTCGCAGCATTTAATGAAGTCCAGCTGCAGTGAGTTTCATTGGTGTTTGGAGGCTGAGATATGCATGGATATCGATGTGGAACAAAATTCGAAATTTCTCGAGATGAGGGTAAGCACCCAACTTTTTCCGGAGCATTCAGAATCACACCAGAGCAACGTATATACCCCTTCTATTGTAACAACTCATAAGTGAGCGATGACGTTTATTCAATAATTATTGGATGTCCTCTGAATTGCTCCAGCCATAAGGAAAGAGCTGAAAGAGAGCTGAGCTGATGAGTCGAGTACTTGGTGTCCCAACCTCTTCCAACCTCTCTGATAAGACAACTGCACCCTTTGTGGTCGACGATCGGCCCACACCCATTACCATTCACATCCATGCCGTACTGCCCGTGCATCGCGCTGTTGGTCGGACCAAGCCACTTTGACCTGGAATCCGCACCGCACCGCCAACCCTAAACAGTGAATGTACTACACATGAATGGGCGAGTGACTGATGGGTCAGGGCAGGATTGAGCACACAATCGGTCTTGGGACGATACCTTTCCGACAGACGGCTGTTCGGTGCTAAAAGCAGAGCGAGACAAAAGAAGAAGCAAGCACCATGAAGAAAAATAAGGGACAAGGATAATACGCACTTGGTTGACCCCAGTGCGTTTAAAACAAGTTTAACAGGGTCCCATCAATAATAATCAAGGATGCAGGACAAAAGAACGCAAAAAGAATGTTATGATACACGTGTATAGGTCGAGGAGCAGCGAGTAGTTCGTCTAGGGTGGACGTAAGGAGAAAAGGAAAAGACCCGGACTGACCTTGAATAGTGTAAGGCCTCAGGACCATGATGGTAAGAAGTAACTCGTTTGAGACGCGTCACTACGACGCTGTGCTACCAAGAGTAGCAGTAGGACCTCGTAACGAAAGACAAAGCTAACCAAATGCGATGCAGATCAGATGCAGGTAGGTTGATTTTACTTTATAACAGCCAGTGTCTTGAAAAAAACTGACTTTTTCATAACCCAACGCCTTATACTGTGACTACGCGGTTTTGGAACCAGAGCGTGCTTCAAATTTCCTTCATTTCGTCCCAGTGTTCTTTGTCACTGTATGGAGCTGGAGATTGATGCGGATCCTGAGCGAGTCCCTAGACACAGGAACCGTCCGTTCGACTTCTAACACAGGTCAACTTGGTCCATCCGGTTATTGCATACTCAAGTTCCTTCCACCGATATCCATCAGAAAGCTTCTCGGTCTACGTCCCGTCCTTGAGGTGGGTTGGCTCTGCCTGCAGGAAAAACGGCAACTCGTCTCTTTTGATAGGTATTCCGTCGACGACAAATACAGGGACTTTGCTCGGGTCAGGGTAATGGGGATACGAGTGCGAGGCCTAGCGAGAGTATGGGTGCGATTTAGAACGAGATGGGTAGGAATGTGAATGCAACTGGGAGCGGGAAAATGAATGGGATTCGGATTCGGGACTCCTCAGAGGGTTGAGGTGGATAGTGGTGCCCGCATGGAGAATGTACGTGTACTCTTTTGTTCTTTTTCTTCTTCTTCTTTCTCTTCAACAGCACCCCCGTTCTTCATTCAACTGATACGCGCTACCCATTCCTTCCCAAAGTACCGTGCAATATATAGCCTAATTCTCTGCCTTCTTTCCTTTCCTAGGCGACCCGTACGTATCCACCTTGCATAACCTTTGTGGAAGTCAATTAATTAAGCTACAGGTAAGCGAAGTGCGCGCAACGCACCGCATCGCATCTTTTTTGTCCTTGTAACCGCGATACTCCGACTTCGTGTTATCCTTTTGCCACGATCCCGATAACTTCCTCCCTCAGTTGCAACCGCAGTACTCTACCAGTCCCCCTCACTGACTTCATCTGCTGCTCGACTTACGCAAGCAGATTCTGTCTGCCCCCTGGGGTCGGTCCTGGCTGCGAATGCGCTGGCGCTGTAACCGGAATCGAACGGCAGAGTGAGGCCAGAGAGACCTGGTCAGAGTGTGCAGAATTGCAACCTCACTTTCCGGACAGTCTAGAGACAGCTCAATCACCGGAGCAATCGCTTGGCTCGCCTCCTCCTCTTCCAATATTATAGGCGACATCACCGCGATACTCGCCTTCCTCCTGAATTAACTGGTTCGTCTGACTATGGCGGCGGAGTCTCGGGGAAGGGTGTGAGGTGGGACGTTGTGGACGTTTTCTGTGTTGGGAGGTTGGCCGTGGACAGCAAGTGAGTTATTTCAGCTCTCTCTTGACCTCTTTGACATTTTTCTCCATTTCATGCTCAAGACTAACACTTGCATTATTTTCCTTCCCTTTCTATCTCTGCAGACTAGTCAAGCGCCTCGGGATCCAATCTGGTGCTCCAATAGACCGTTATGTTCCAGTGGTTCTATTCATGGAGGATTGGCAAATTTCCTCTCGAAACCTACGAGCAACGCATGCAGCGGTCTGCAGAGATTGAAAATTGGACAAATGGCATTTATTGACCAGCCTCATCTGACTACCGTCCCAACGTCTCCAAGGATGGTTACAAGCTTGGTAAACCCAAGAAAACATTCCTTCCCAGCACCTTTCGTTTCACTCCTTCGGATAATCTGCTGAAAGGTGGTCGACCCAACACTGCATATGACATGCTAGACTCTTCGCCGTCATCCAACTGGAAACAGCCATTATATGCACCTTCGGTCAAGAAGTGCACTCCTCCCGATTCTCCCAGCTTCAGAAACTCGCGTAGCACCCTTGTAGATGGATTAGCTCGCGGTACCTTCAATGATAGCCCATGTCCATTCCCTCTCCACAACGTCGTTCCCCAGCCTCTACCTGACTACACTCTGTGGGTCGCGCTTCAAATTGAATGGCTTGACCAGCTAACCCAGAACAGACCTTTCGCACAGCTGGATCTCTGCAATCTATTTTGCGAGTGGAAGATTCGATTTCTGAGGGTGCCGATGGGTTCTAAAGTCAACGAAAAACTCCAGATTCGGTTTGCCGAAATGTAACTTACAGCCTCGGAGGACGTCCAAGGGAGGGTGATGAAACGGCAGAATGAAATGTAGCGTGAAGATCGGCTCCGGTCCTTGCAGGAAAGGCTATTGTAGCGTGTGCACCGCATCGTGTTGAGAAGACTCGGAAAGAGGATAATAGGCGCTACGGCGGCTAGCGTTACACTCTACACTCTTTACTCTATACTGTTTAATGTACACATACATACAATCTAATGCTAGTGCTAGTTGCTACAGACCAATGTAAAGAATTCTAGAAATGACATCGAGGAAAAGAGAACAAGGAAGAAGGGAAGGAAAGACAAAAACGGTCGAGGGGACGAGACCATGGAAGACAAACGATGAGATGGGAGACGATAACCAGACCAGATCAGACCAGGCAGCACCGCTGCTACATCTACATCCGGGCCATCATCCACACCACATCCACATCCCCATGTCCTTCCCCATCCTTATCATCATCGTGACCATCATTAAACTCATAGCTCTTAAAGCTCCACCAGTAGAGCACTCACACTCTTCATCCCCTAAACACCCTAACACCCCGCCCCCGAAGAACTAACACACCCAGCTCGAGCATTATAAGTATACTTATCTGGATTCTTGACATATACCAAGGGGGATAGACTTGGACTTGCGCCTTGTCCCTGTCCGTCTCCCTGTCCGTTTCCTGCGTTCGTGTTGGGGTTGGAGTTGGGGTCGGAATCGGAGTTTGAGGAGGGGTTGGGGTCGCCTGCGTCAGAGTTTAGTTGCATTGCCAGCGTGTCTGTATCTGTGTCTGTGTCTTGGTTCGGATTCTGGTTCTGTTGGATGTATTGAGACATAGACCGCACGATTCGAGCTCTAGCACTCAAACTCTGTATGCTCTGTGTCCCCCCCATCCCCGTCAGGAAACCCAATCGGCATAACAAGTTTAGTCAGCCCAGCTGGGACGAAGAACGTTTGGGAGGAATGATTGAGATCGTGTTGTTGTTGTTGTCGTTATCGACGTCGTCAGTGATGGCGTTGGACGTGGAAGAAGACAGGAAGAAGACGAAGCCGGGGAAGGTGTAGATGTATCTGTAGGCGCATAAGCATACACCTCAAACGTCACATTGACAGGCTCAGCCAAGAGTGTGACGGCCAGATTAGTGTCGATCGATGTAGTCCACGCACGCATGAGCAACGCATTAGTATATATAAAAACTCGAAAAAGCGAAATATACTCGGAGTCGGAGAGTCGAAAATGGTCGAAAAAAAATTCACCAACTCTTTCCCCGTCACCTCACCCACCGGGTCACCACCTACTTGAGCCTGGGCAGAATGAGTCCTCGACCAGATAACCAGCTTTTCGTCCTGGTTTGTAATTTGGGGGTATTGCCCATCGTTTCTAAATGCAGAGGCGTAATACGTTGTTAGTGGAAGTCAGGCTAGAAGAAAAGAGACAGGAAACACATAGTCAGAACGGGGACGGAGAACGAGAGACGACACCCAGCACTAAGACACTCCACCGACATCCCCCATCTCCCTGCCCGTCTCTAATCGAGTCCAGGCCTCACTCCTAACGGGCAAAGATTCTTTGATGGGACCTATATAGTGTGATTCGTCGTAGTCGACGTTCCAGGAGATTATTTGGATGATGTCGATGGTGAATGAGGGGGTGGAATTACCCGAATACACGGAAGAGTTGATAAGAGCTTCCCCACGTTTAGTGTAGATCGGCCTGTCAAATATCCCTCTCACGTCCTGGAGGCAAAGTTGAGAGTATTTTTATCTGCGTGGGCACGCTGCAAAGTCAACGTACCTGTGTTCTCTCTTTCTCCTTCAATCATCCTGCAGACGAGACTTGAGCTTTGGCGATGGAATTCAAGTGGCTGACGAAAGGTGCGTATGTGCTACACTGTTTTGTGTCTCTGGATTCTCATTCTATTAAAGTTCTTGATTTACTTCGATTTTCGGAGGCACCTGGGGATGTGGAATCCCATCCTCTCCGTACTTTGGACGGCACGTCAATTGGTTTGGATGACACGTCAAGTAGTTATGGTTCTCTTGGTGGTCTGGACAACGACAGGGAGCCGCATAAATCACCCAAAAGTACGTCGTCTTCCATACATCAACACTGTTCAGACATATTCATGTATTGTGACTGCCCAGAACCGTTCCAGCCCACTGCAGATAATCAAGCATGTGGAAAAATGTGGAGCATCTATATCGGAGAAGCGGAACGTTATGATCAAGCTTTGCTTAAAGGATGGAAGGAGGACATGGCAGGAATGTTACTCTTTGTACGTCAATCCTTACCAGCAGTGTGGACGGACGCTGACTGTGCTGGCCATAAGTCTGCTCTGTACTCTGCCAGCCTCACAGCCTTTCTTATTGAGAGCTACAAGACTCTTCAGCCCGATCCTGCTCAGGATACCGTCTCTCTCCTATCCAAAATATCCCAACAATTATCCAACTCAACTGTTCCACCGTCTGAACCACCCAGTTTTGAAACTCCCATGTCAGCCATCGTATGCAATGTCCTATGGTTCCTCTCGTTGGCGCTAGCCCTCACCTGTTCACTGCTAGCTACATTCGTGCAGCAGTGGACCCGAGATTTTCTCCATAAGACGACGTTGACACTGGCCCCTACCCGTCAAGCCAGAGTCTTCGCGTACATGTACTTTGGCCTGTGTAACTTCGGCATGCACTCATTCGTCGACGTCATCCCCATCCTTCTGCACGTCTCCCTCTTCCTATTCTTTGGAGGTCTGGTTGCCTTCCTCTTTCCAGTTAACCGCATCATCACATACATAATGATAGGCATCCTGGGCGTTTTCCTCATCATCTACACAGCGCTTACAGTGATTCCGTTGGTCTGGCTCAACGCTCCTTACCGCACGCCACTTTCAGGTGCTGTCTGGCGGTTTGGGAATGCTTTTGGCGGGTTTCTAGCTCGCAAGCATGGCCTCTATCGCCAAGATGAAACCTTGACCGAAGGACTGCTGGAAAAATCGTTGCAGGGAACGTCTGAACGTGACAGGCGGGCCCTCGTCTTCACTATGCAGTCGTTGACGGACGATGACGAGCTTCTGCCCATGATAGAGGCTATTCAGGATGTTTTATACTATGACAATCAAAAACCTTGGAAACCTGACTACATTCGGAGAGCAAACGTGGACCTGATAATGCCTCTTATAATGACAGATGATCCAGAGGTTAACATCATATCTCGTATTACCCAGTACCTGAAGAGATCTCAGGTTGTTCTGCAGGACTCCCCGCCCCATGGTCAAGGCATGCCATCAGTTTATTCTCTAGTGTACACTCTAATGTACATGCTGGTTACTACTCCCCAGACTACCAACGAGAGCCAGATCCTCAATGGAAAACATGTTCAAACACACCTTGCTTTCACAGAGGACTTGCTCCTACACATTACAACAGTATCATGGGATCACAGGTCCTTGTCATCCACCCTTGCCCTACTGCGTTTCAGATGGATCTCCTGTATTCGGGATGTGGTAGCCTCGATTTCAAGGGTTGTGGATGATATGAAAAAGGCAAATGGCCAGAACATTCCAGCGAGTGCATTGCAGGGACAGATCTCGCATCTGAACAAGATATGGGAAAGTCTTGATGAAAGTAGGATGGATAGGATACACATCTTGACCAGTCTTAATTACAGTCCATTTCACGGCGCCCTCGACTTTCATCAATTTCCCAGGACCCTTGAACTAGCTGGGGAAGCCCTGAAGAAATGGGGAATGTCTGTAGAACACTCAACAGAGCCATGCCCTGCAGCAGTGCCAGAAGAACTTGAAGCCACCCTTGCTACACTTCAACAGGATGACACATGGAATGTTACATGTTCAACTATTCTCTTTGAATATCTCCAGCTGCAGGTTGTGGGTGTGTGGCCAGAGGTTGGCATTTCTGAGTTTCCTCATGACTTTGAACACATATGGGGCATAATCTATCCTCATCGTCTACCTCTCTATATGGTTGACCTGCCAATGGACCTTGGAGGTTTCTACATGTTTCCATTGGAGACCTTGTTGAGATGGTTGTTGGACCAGTCGACTGCCATCGACGACAAGGTTGATTTATGGATGGAAAAATACATGCAGCTCTTCTTTTCTATCAAAGAAGCTCAGTCGAATACCAATGTTGCTATTTCGAGCAGAAACCTCTTTCTGGAATACTTCAGTCAAAGGGGAACAGAGGCTGTTGCGAAGCCACCTCATGACTCAAGCTGGATTAATTGTTGTATCTATCAAGACAGTTATAGGCATCTAGTGGGAGAATGTGTTATACAGAACATGCGTCATGAAACAGTGCCTGAATCGTTGACTTGCGAAGCAGCCTTCCTCTTTTCACTATTTTGCACCAAAAGGGGGTGGCCCGAACCGGCTCTTTTGGAACTCTGGAAGATTCTTGACGACTCGGACATAACCTCCTCCACACAGAACACTGATATCTTGTTCCTCCGGATAACTCTCAGTCTGATTAACATTTATCAGTTTAGTTGGGGGTATGGTAGGGGGGAGGAGTCACAATCTATGGAAGCTACGCTTCTCCAGCAATATCTTTCGGACGGCCTTATTCCTCCATCATCTCCAGAGACACTTCGACTGTCTCTGTGGGTTGCACTTCAAACAGAATGGCTTGACCAGCTAACCCGGAACAGACCTTTCGCACAGCTGAATCTCTGTAATCTACTTTGCAGGGATCAGATTGAATTTCTGAGGAAACCGACGGATTTCATTGAAGTCAACCAAAAACTTCAGATTCGGTTTGCCGAAATATATTCCAATTTCATAGAGGCCATGGTCTCTGAACTTGAAGATGCTTGGCCTGACAAGTACCTGGACCGAGTTCATCCTTCTGTTTATGGCTTCTTTGCCGACTACAGAAATGTGTTTCAGTGGGACTGGATCACAGATCTCAAATGCGCGAAGACCATCATGGAGGCAATCCAAAAGTACAGGAGTCGCTTTGACAGAGGGGAGGAGATTGAAGGTCAAAGCAGCTTATTTGCGAGATGTCTAGAAGTCCGCGGACAACTTCCAGCATCGGACTCGGACTCGGAGGATGTCCAAGGAGAGGGTGGTGAAACGGCAGAGGATGCCCAAGGAGAGGGCGACGAAACGGGGGAAAAATGCATCTCACTGCATGAAGATGTTGGTATATGGGTGAGGGGACATCCAAGCTCTTACAATTAAACTACACTACGGTAGCTACACATTCTATACTGTTTACTGTGTACATACAATCCAATGCTAGTTACTACAAACCATCAATGGTAAAGAATCCTAAAAATACAAATAACAAGTACATGACATCGACATCGACACCGAACAAAAGGACCAAGAGAGCAAGAGAAAAAAGAATGACAAGGAAGAAGGAAAGGAACGAAAAGATGGACGATGAGACAATAACCAGACCAGACCAGGCAGCACTGCTACTATGTAAGTACATCCCATCATATACATCCATATCATATCATCGTCATGACCGTCATTGAACTCATAAAGAAAGCTCGCTCTACCAGTAGAGCATGAGCACCCTTCGTCCCCCCTCCCCACAACACCATAAAACCAAAATCAACACCCCACCCCCGAAGAATTAACACACCCAACCCAAGCGTTATAATTATACTTTTCTGGGTTCTTGACGAATACAAAGGGGGCTAGGGTCTGTGCGTCTCCCTGTCCTTGTCCATCTCCCTGTGCGTCTCCGTTTCCTGCATTCGAGTTGGAGTCGCTTGCGTTGGGATTGCCAGCGTCTAGTTGCGTTACTAGCGTGTCTGCTGTGTCCGTGGTGTCTTTGTCTTGGGACTCCGAACCCGAACCCGAACCCGACCGAAGAACCCTCGCTCTAACACTCAAGCTCTGTACCCCCTCATCGGTGTCGGGAAACCCAATCGGCATAGCAAGTTTAGTCAGTCCAGCTTGTACTGAGAATGTTTGGGAGATGATGATAGACGAGTTGTCGTTGGCGTTGGACGAAGGTGTATAAGCATACACCTCAAACGTCACATTCGCAGGCTCAGCCAAGAGCGTGACGGCCCAGACGGTGTCTTCGACCTGTCGTTATGCGTCAGTAACCAGTTCTCTCTCTCGTCGAGTCGTAGAACAACACTTGTTCTTCATTATGTACTCACCAATTCCCTCCCCATCACTTCACCCACCGGATCACCTACTTGAGCCTGAGCAGAATGTGTTCTTGACCACATAACCGACTTTTCCCCGTCTCCATCTTTCGAAATGTCGGGATACTGACCACCGTTTTTAAACGCAGAGGCGTAGTAGGACGTTAGTGGGAGCCAGGCTAGAAGGGAAGAAACATGTGGGTTGTCAGAATGGGGAACGCAGAACGGGGAACTCGGAATCGAGGAAAGACAAAGACGCAAAGAAACGGGAGAGGAAAGGAAGAAGACACTAACCAGCATGCCCCATGCCCCCCGTCCAAGCCTCACTCCCTGTAGGCTGAGCCCCCTTGATAGGACCTATATAATGTGATTCCCCATAGTCGTTCCAGGAGATTATTTGGATGATGTCGATGTCGAAGGGGTTGGACGAAGATGAGGACGAGGCGTCGTCGTTGCCATTATTCGGGAAAGTAGTATCGACGAGAGCCTCCCAACGTTTAGCGTAGAGGTGTTGGTCTGATGTGTAGAGGAACTGGAAGGTGAGTTAGTATTAGGGTAATGATTCAAGAGGTAAGGGGGAAGGGCAACGATTGAGGGGGAACACTAGTACTCACATTCTTATTAAATGTATTAGCACCAAGGTGGGTAAAAAACCACGGAGAGACGAAGGCCATGTATATTTTGTTGTTTCCATTTCCTTCGTCTCTTTCAACGTCTCGTTTCCTCTGGAACGGAAACGAAAACCAGCTCTCGCTCTCACTATCACTCTCAGAGGACGAGAACGCAAGCCACCTCTTAGATGGAGAACCCCCCGTCAATCCCAACCCCTTGACATGAAGCAAATCCCCATCCGTGGATCAGATGAATTTGCTGAGAGCTGAGGATATGGCTGAGGCTATTGTTTTCGCTTGTGTTTGTTGGTGCGTCGGTGGTTTGTTTGGATGCGACGTTGGAATTGGGGGAGTTGGTATCGTCTGAAGACCCTCCGAGGAACCCCCCGAGGAAAGTAGATAAATAAGGAATGATATTCGTCGCGTCCGGTGCAGAGGTGGACCCAGATAAGCCAAGTAAATCCGTAAGAGCCGACGAAAGAGAGGTATCCGAAGACCCTTGGGAGGCGGTTGTTAACTCGACTGGCCAAGCTCCGTTCCACTGTCCATAAAGATTAGCATAACGAGAAGAGAGATGTATGTATGCACGCACATTAAAATCCCCATTCACAAACTCGTTAAACGAATTCGGATCCATAAAAAACGAAGGGACAAAAGTAATCTTTCCCCTCAACTCATCATGTTGAGTAAACTGACTACTTCATCCATTCAAAGGGGAATCTTGTCCAAACGTACAAGCTTCCCCCGAAAAGGTCGATACGAGTGGAAGTGGATCCGGAGAGACTTTTGAATACCTCAGTTGATTAGGATGACCAGCGAATTTGAGAACGAGTGAACGTAAAGCTTGTGCATCGGTAGGAGAAGCACAAGGAAGGGAGGACATATCCAAGGATAAAAATAGTTTGAAATCCAACCCGGATTGAAGAGCAGCTTGGTATGCGTCGGCTACGCGGTCAGGTTGCCATGGGTCTATGCCGATGTTGAGAGCGAAACCGTCGATGTTGTGTTTGGAGGCTAGGGAGATGTCGTCTAACCAGTCTGCGAAGGGGTTAGATGGACGTAAGGAGAAAAGACCCGGACTGACCTTGAATAGTGTAAGGAAAGGTGTTACCAACCATATGATGAGCGACGACATATTTAGAGATCAACTCTGTTGTTGAAGGAAGTCACTCACATTGCAGCTTTGGATCTTATCTAAAAGAACAATGACCACGAAAGAGTCTCAAGCTGTCGCTGACGTCATGCAACGCATCCTGCAGACCGTCGTACAGTTATCATGCAAATCTGCTTAGCGCTTAGTCCTAGCCAGTGAGGTCATTTCCACAGATCTGGAGAATAAAGGATGCGAAGACAAAAGAATTTCGGGCGAGGTGCTGATGAGGAGTTATCTAGAGGACTCAGGAGGCTTCGACAACACGGGACTCGGACAAAGTTAATTTTGTCCCTTCAAAGAAGGTTCAGGGTGCGCGAAGTTGGCACAGTGAGGTGCGTTCTTTTCCCTTTTCCTTCACCACCACCATTAACTCATTTTCCACCAACTATGTCAGTGTCACCATATGCGTCCGATAATCAGCTCATATCGACTCTGCTTGGACCCCGCACACCTTCAAAGGTCTTGTCGTCGTTGAGTTTTCTTCAACTCGTCGGTGACCAGCTATGCTCGTACTGCCTGAAAGCCAAAGACGCTTGTCCGAGTGGCCTGAAAAAGTGCTCAGGGTGTAAACGCATCTCTTACTGTGAGTCCACCTTTGAACCATCATTACGATGTCTTAAATTTTGTTCAAAACTTGGTGATGTTACTGTCATCGATAGGCAGCGAAGCCTGTCAAAAAAGCGACTGGAAATCTTCCCATAAACAGCTTTGTCCTCAGTTCAAGAAAGTAAACGATTTTGACCGTACTGTTATTGGTGACCGGCCGTTGTCCCTACTCGAGTTTGCCAATGTCCAGGTATTTATCATATCCATCTCCGACTCGAGCTTTGAACTTTATGGCACTCGCCAGGAAATGCGAATCCAGATCTTTTTTCAAGTGACTCCTCAAAACAAAGACACTCGAAAGTACATAGAGTGAGTCTAGGCCACTGTACAGTGGTCAATGTGATCAACTCATTTCTCTCAGTGAACAAGCCACTTGCCAAGTCTGTAACAGAACACCTTTTCAAAAGCCCGAATACCACCCTTTCGAAATATGCAGTGGATGCAACTATGTACGATGGTGCTCCGACGAATGCAAGGAGAATTTGTCTAGCGTCCACTCTCCCAAACATTGTGCCGTTCTCCGACTCTACGTCGCATACAACCGCATTTCCATTGACTATGCTCTCTCCGGTCAAAATGGCAGGAAGCGACCCATGTTCCAGACTCCAAACCCTCGCGATTCATATATCCCTCTTTCCGAAATTGCTGATTGGAACGACTACCATTGTCGTATCTTTCCGGAATTCCGTTCCAAATGCGAGGCCACTGCGAAGGGATTGGAGACATCCGATCCAGCCTCTGTCGAGGGATTCGAGATGATGGCTATGGAACCAGCCTGCATTGTCCTCACCGTCATCGCAGCTATAGAAGCCTCTGGCTTGACCACTCGTGAATCTCTCCGTATTCATTTTGTCGGAGCTTCGTCTCGGGAGCTGTCTGGTCATGGCATGATGGAGGAGCTGTTGCATTACTTACCTTGCTTGAAGAACGTCCACATCACATACGTCGGCCCGCAGGCACACCTATGTGCGGTCCTCTTTTCGTTATCAGACGGGAATTTGGCTTGCGAGAAATGTCAGGCAAAGGATTTTTCTCGTACAGCTTCCTATCATGGCTCGGAATATCACACTTTTATGACTCGAGTCGCAGGTCCCGAGGACAAACCTGATCTTGTTATTGCTCTCAACAGCGGTTTCACTGAAGTTATACCGGAATCTTGGAGGCTCACGGTGCAGAATATTCTTCGGCAAGGTGTTCCTGCAGCTTTTACCTCGTACTCGGACGTGGAGGCTAGACAAGAGCTCGGTGTGCTCCGGGATATGGGAGCAAAGTTCCTTGTCGAGCCCCGAGAGAATAAATGGAGAGGTGTCGTTCCCATTGTCAACAAAATAGCGGAGCTGTTTTCTCCAGGTAGTATGGGCATGGGGTATGATAGCAATTGGTGGTATGTCTTCCGGGGATAGTAGTGGGACTATACGCTATGGACCAAGTTTTTGCTCTGGATGACGGAAATTTCTTGTTTTGATACCCTTGTCTTTCATTCGCATTCTTCCACTCAATTCGCCTCGAGATTTCACCTGGCCTTCATACTTGCTAGCGTAGACCACCACACCTCTCGACACCATTATAATTATACGAGCGCCTCGTTTTCGAGGTCCCATAAATCGTGATTTTCATGAATTATCCCCTACTCAGCGTCAATGTTGCTTTACTCTATTACAACCACCACGCCTGAAAGTGCCTAAAAGGTACGGCCGGAACCCTTCAGACTTCGCGAAGGTCTGTGTCGCCTAGTAAAGGTAAGTCGTTCACTTCCGCCATGCATAGGAACAAGAGGCGAAGACAGTGATACTCGGAATAGTAAGGCACCAGTTTCGCGTTATAGTTTTGTGAGTGCAGTGGGTTTCATTGGAGTTCGAAAGGCAGGGTATGAGATATAGATGTGCTTGGCATCTGGATGCAGACGGGTGTCAAGTAAGGGGAATTAAGAATCAAGTAAGGAATCGAGATGTATACGCGCGTCACCGCCCGCGACAAATTTCTCAAGGTGAGGACCAGGATTGGATCACTTCTGGATCACAGTTACTTTCCTAGAGTTGAGAAACAGATGTATATGTATATTCCAGAGGGTAACATACATGTCGGCCTCACCTTCTAGTGTAACAACTAATTCCAAGCTTGAGAGATAAGTGAACGACGACATTGGATGTCTCTGGATTGCTCTAGCCAAGTATCCTACTCCAGTGCACTCGAGCCTGCAGTGTCGATCTATCCTATCCTATCCAAAGACACTGACGAGTCTTGCTATAATTTCATCGAAGTCGTTGCCAAATACTGTTCTGCAAACTGAGGGAAAAGCGCTTCTATGGTTGTCCATTTCGCCTCTTCTCGATAATCAAAGCATTCGTATGTCAGCGAGCACTGGGCTGGGAGAATTTGCCCGAGCAATTCTGCAAAGACCGTTTCTTCTCCTTGCTTTAGCCCGGGCAAAGGATAACCAAGACGCAGTCTCTCCAAATTCGCGCCATGCGCTGGCTCGGATGTTGGTAGTGAGGAAGGGTCTAACGGCGGAGTATCTCGTGGAGCGGAGTTGATACATAGTCCCAGGCGTGTAAGGTGTGGACAGAGACGGGTAAGGAGGAAGATAGCCCAAATACTCGTTCTTTTATTGTCAGTGATGTCTCTGCCATACGGTGACAAAATCTCGAGCTCTTCCAACCTAGGCCATGCCAGTGCCAATGTAGTGAAGTCCGAGTCAGACATGATAAGAGGATTGTCTGAGCAGAAACGAAATATCGTGATGTGGCTGCACGCTAAGAGGGAATGCAGAACATCGAAATCATCGATAGTGGTATTCTCGAACTCATCATGATTGAACTCCAGTTTCAATTCCCTGAGGGCAGAGCATTGAGAGATGGATTGGATGAGATGGCCACAACCATTCCGGACAGTCGACTTGGCAACAACAAGGTGAAGGATTTGTAGCCGATGGAGAGGAGGAAGAAAGGGAACGAGCGTCATGTTTCCCTCAACTTGGCTGACGTGTAGCTCTCGAAGAGAAGAAAAATGACCGTCCAACCATAAATTTCCGACACGATGTACGTTTTTACCACCCGAGAACACAAGCTTTTCCAACACTGCAGAGTGACACAGCCTCCGTAATATTGGAGTCATGTCTTCAAATGCGGTGATGTGGATGCTTTTGAGTAATGGTAGATTTCCAAGAAGTTTCGCCAGAGGCTCAACAAAGTCGTGCTCTCCGTAGACTTCTATCGTCAAGGAAGTGAGCCCGGGCATTCGTACTTTGACAAACTCTGTCAAAATTCGCAGACTAGACAAGGTGTCATCGTACACTTTGTAGGTGAAGGTGTGGATTCCATTGTGCATCAACAATGCCGGAGCTTCTTCAGAGGCATGGCCAAAATGACCGGTGCATTCCAAAACACGAAGGTTGGGAAGGATGAGTGACATTGGCCTGGTACGATACATAGCACCAAGAAGGGGAGAGACATCGTGTTTTCTGGAATAATGGTACCAAAGGTAGCGTATGCGCCATGAGTATTTGGACTGGAAACGATTCCATAGTGCGGAAGTAGGCTCTGACTTGAAACGCTGTAGGCAAATCATTGAGTAAACAGACAAATAGATCAGGTGTGAGAGAGAGGACATACATATGTTGAGGTGTTGTCCATAGAAAAGTCTTTCCACACCGGGGCGATGAGACGTGCCATGGCCAGAACATCCTCATTGCCTGCTATTGTACTCCAGACATAGTCCAGGGCGATGTCAGACCAGAACTGGCAAACTGATACGCAGCGTTTTTGGTCGACTTTTTCCAGATATCCAAGGATTTGGTCCACTAGTTCTGGGAGTTGTAGTGCTTGATGCATGTGGTAAAATGATGGGGGTCGTAGTAGAGATTCGCTCTACTGTCAGTACTAAGTACTACTGTAGACTAGAAACACATTTGAAGCATTGGTCACGGGATAAAAGTTTCGTCTTTTCACTTTTTTCATCTCCGTCCATCCTTCTCCCAGCGTGTCCAGAGTAGAATCTTGAAGTTAAATCTGGGTGCAAGGTTGTGAGGTTTGGACTGAATCCGACTGAATTCGTAGGCATTTGATGCGGATGTGTTCTCTATCTCCCCGATTCAACGAACCAAGAACTTAACAAGAACTTAACGAACATAATAAACGATTGTAATGGATGAAAATGAATACGTTTCATAGAACCACAAAGTGGATCGGATATATCCATGCTCTTACTTTATGTACCGAAATGATCACTTCGCCTTAGAGTAGTCGCTACCGATGTGTGTGCTTTTGAGGTTTTTTATGATTAAAAAACGAAGCACTGTGCTTCTTCGATCTAATTACAAACAGCAACATCGACAACAGCAACAGCAATCAAGTACTATCTATAGCCTGCCACTAAGCAGAAAGGAAGGAAGCTCAAGCCCTGGAACTGGCGAGCCACACCCCCCACGGATGACCGGAGACAAAGTGCCTTACATAGAACCAGCCGCGTCGCGAGTTTCCTCGGTGCTAGCTATCCGGCCGTTCAGGACTTTGTTGATCCAATCACCAATAAAGAGGTGCAAGCTCTGGAACCTGTGGGCCATCCCCCCACATCCTCCCGCCTCCCCAACCACACCACCGCAAAGTGACTGGAGACAAAGTGCCCTACATAGAACCAGCCGCGTCACGAGTTGCCTCGGTGCTAGCTATCCGGCCGTTCAGGACTTTGTTAATCCAGCCACTATTAGTAGGGTTTAGCCATCCCCCGCATCCTTCCGGACCTCTCCCACCACACCACCACAGCGAGACTAAAAGTGACAGGAGACAAAGTGCCTTACATAGAACCAGCCGCGTCACGAGTTGCCTCGGTGCCAGCTATCCGGCCGTTCAGGACTTTGCTGATCCAGCCACTAGTAGTAGGACTTGGAAAAGGCAACTCGTGAGTAGTTGGAGGCCAGGACGCATAGTCAAATGAAGCCTGGCCTCGACAAATGGAGAGAGCAATAGAGCATGAGTGTTCCCGACGGCCGTATAGCTAGCAAGTCGAGTTGCCGTTTTCAACAGGTCAACTGGCACCATCGTCCCGTACAAGTCCAGGGTTCGGCGACCAGTCCACGAGCGCCAGAAACTCGAGTGCCAGCTATACCGCCGTTGGGGCCACTGTTGATGATCAGGACGCATAGTTAAACGAAGCCTGGTCATCAATCAGCCACTTACCGAGAACAGCTTTGCGAAGAAGCCCCTCTTCTCCTTCTTGAAGAGGGGTATCTTCTCAACCTGTTCCCTGAGTTGCTGCAATGTGAGTCGACATCTTGGGTCCGGGTGGAGGGCGCACTGAAGGACCTTGACGAGCTCGACGTGGACGAGAGGGAGTCGCTTACCAAGCACCTCGGGGTCTGCAAAGAAAGCCTTAAAGTGTGGGTCGACGGGAAAGGCCGCTCTCCATGGGTAGTCGCCATTGCAGGCAGTCGCCAGCATGTAGGCGATAGCCCACACGTCTTGCTGTTCCGGAGAATAAGCCTTGTTCTCAGCCTTCAAGTTACAAATACGTTCAGGCGGCATATACTTCAAAGTGCCGTAGACGCCGTGGGCCTCGTAACACACACGCTGGTCTGTGGCCAGTCCGAAGTCTGCGATCCTGACTCGGATGTCCTTGCCCTCCTTGGAGCAGAGAACATTTTCCGGCTTGAGGTCCCGATGGAAGACTCCACGCTGGTGACAATGCTGGACGCCTTCAATGATCTGTAAGAAAGCAGAGCGAACATCGTCCTCGTCTTCAAAGAGACCCTCCCTGGTAGCATGGAAGAAATCCCCAAGCCCGCAGAAATCCATCCGAATGCAAGCATACGACTCCCCCTTTAACACCTCGTAAGACACCTCCTTGACCGCAACAACATTCTTATGGCCTCCAACAGTCGCCTGCAACCTCAACTCTTCGTCCAACAACCACTTCTTCATCGACTTCTCCTCTGGTCTGGGCATCACCTTCACAGCAAACTTCTCCTTTCCAGCACCTTTCCCCGTCGTCCTCACCGCACAATACACCGTGCCAAACGCTCCGCTCCCCAACAGGTTCTGCAAATTGAAATGACCATTCATAATGGACACACCAGTTAAGTTTTTAATGCTTTGAGAAGACATGTTGGTAAAAATTTGCGATATCGGTTGGTTACGAGTAAGGAGCAAGTAGTGGTTTAAGAGCAAGAGGTGAAGAAAAGGAGATGAATGAAATGCTGGCCTTATATATGCGGCTGAGAAAGGGGATGGCAGGGTAGCATAGCCCGCATTTAGGGACTCATGAGGACCAGGGGTGTTGGTAGTAAGTCCGGTCGAGCGAGACTGACGCGATGTTGGTTATTGGACCGGACAGCAGGAAGAAGGAAGCCTGAGGGTCCTTATATCACTCTGTAGCGTATAATCTAAGCATTGGATACTTGAACGCAGAACGCAATCAAAAGCAGAAGTAGTCAGTACATACTTGAACCCAGATTAGATCTTCCGGATGACCAGATTCCTAATTATTTCCCGACCAGTACGCCATGCTGTGTTGTACAAGGTGGGGGAGTCGAGTGTGGAAGTAAATCCATCGGCGAAACCGAAAGAAAGCGTGAGCTCGAGCGGGATCCATCAAACGTGACGGAAAAGAAGGAAATACAGTGAGAAACAGAAAAGAAAGGCCGAGAGGGAGACTGAAACATCGTTTGCCTAGGGGGATGACGCGATGACGAAACAGCATAAGATGTCTTGCGCTGGTCATGGAATATGCTCGTGGTATGTGCACTTCCTGCAGGATACATCTCCATCTCGAACGACTCAGGCGCAAATACCCATTGTTCCCCAACCAAGATAGACCGTTTTTGGTCGTTTCTCGTCAGATATCCCAAGATGTAATCAATGAGTTCTGGACTTGTAGTGCGTGATAGGCTCGTAGACGACGGAGGAAGAATTGCCTTTTAAGTACAGCGAAAATGAAGTGCACTCATCGTGGTGATGTTACATAAGAGTCAAAGACTTCTAAATAAGGAAGACTAAGAATTTCGTTGGATAAAAAAACTCGATACTTAGCTTCGACGAATGGGTCCTTTGTGACGTTGCTACGTACACTACAAAACAATATCGATAGACAAGCATAGGTAAAGACCAAAGCACCAATGTTGATCACTCCATAGCCAATTTGTGCTTGTGCTTTTTCTTCTTCTTCGACTTCTCCACACCAACTGCCTCTTCCTCCTCCACCTCTGATTCCATCTGCTTCCTCTTTTTCTTCTTGAGTTTTTCTTCCACTGTAGGTTCTGCTTCTTCCGCAGGAGCAATGAACGCTTCTGCTCTTTCTGCTTGTCGTTTTTCGGTTGTCTCTGCTTGCTGTAAACGGTCGAGTAAACACTCGATAAGAAGAAACTGTGAAATTCCGAATATACCTTCTGCTTCCTCTTTTCCGTCTCCTTCGCCTCCTTCTCGTGTTTCTTGAGGAAATACTCTCCGGATTCGAGTTGCAAATCGACCTACAAAGCCATCAATCAGCATCTCGTAGAAAAGACCTCACACCTTGAAGACATACCTTTCTTGGTTGCTGAGCAGGAGGGAAGGGCGTGTACACCTTCTTCTCAGGTTTCGACGAGACTGATTCAAGTCCAGCAGCGAACCGTGCAGCGTTTCTCGTTTCCAATTTCTCATTCTTCTTCGCAGTCTTTTCCGAGGTTTTGAGATGGTTCTTCCGGAATTTGGGAAGGAACCTGTCCCAGGATTCGTTTGCGAGTTTGGGGTCTTTGGCCAGTTCGCGTTTGATCATGAGTTCCTGCAGGAAAAGAAAGGTAAGAATACTGTGCGTAGTTATGGGTGAAGGGAATTACGCACCTTGATCCGGTATATAGGATGGATATTTTTCATGCAATCCAGAACAAGTCGGCGGACTTCTTTTAGTGATTTGTGTGGTCCCATAACGCTGACTGTACTTCCTTGTACGAGGACATAGCACTGTGTTAGCAGTTCTATCGCCTGAAGGTGAAAATTAGCCCCAAGGACTCCGTCGAAGGAACATGACACGATACGCACCTTCAACGTACTCCCATCTGGCCCAATGATCCTTTGTCTCCTCTTTACAAATCTCTCTTTATTCCGTACAATGTTTCCAATTTTGATGATATCGCAAGAGATGTCATCGTTGAGAATTTTGACGGCTTGTGTTATTGCAACACCTCGAGCAAGTAGCTTGATCATGTCGCGAGCTTTGAGGATGATGTAGGGATCATAAGTTTTTCGTGTTGTCCGTACGGCCATGGAACCGTGTACGAGATCGAGTGTACATGCTACGCCCTGTTTCGAAGTGAGTAAAAGTTGCGCATGAACTGGAAAAGGGATAGTACATGAGTCTCCAGAGCCTTTGTTACTGCACTCCAAACTTCACGAAGATACTTTTCTCGGTATTTCGGAAAAAGTGTTGCAAAGGAAGATTCTTCTGTAAATGCGCCAGCTTTGTTGTCGGAAAGTTGAAATGGGTCAATTTTCCACTAGATCCGGCATTCAGTGTGAAATCCCTGCTCAAAGATGTGCATCTTACACTAAAAAAGTAAAGAGATTAATGCGAACCAAGAAAGTAAGTCAGAACGAATTTCTTACTGGTCAATGTCGTCGGTATCCCAGGCTGTTCATCTATATGAGCCTAGTTCTTCATGCCATATTCAGAACTCACGCTTGTCCTTCCTATGACTCTTGTTCTTGTTCACTGTCACCGTCTGCTCGTCGTCCGACATGATGGCGGAGTGAAAAAGGAAATGTTTGACCGTGAGATTCAGCTCCTTACTACTTCAAGCGCGATTTAAATAAGCACTTACAGGTAGCCTGGAACTGCGTTGAGCGGCTGGTTTCCAGGCTACCACTGAACAGGTACCCTCTGTATGGGATTGCAAAAACCTAAAGAGCACAGTCGATATCTACGAAATAAAAGTTAAATTATACTAAACATCATATTCATGTCGACTTCTACTCTACATTATTGTCATTGTCAATGTAAAAATAATACTATATCCTACTCTTCTGGCATAGCTCGAGCTCTCTCTCGGGGTCTGCCGTTGCCATGCCTAGAGTGTCTGTGATGAATATGCTCATCGTGATATGGGTTGAAACGGCGGCTATGAGAGCGACTGCCAGGCATCCGCATTGAAGATGTAGATGGAGAGTACCTCGGACGTGACGATGAGGACTGACTAGAAGGTTGACAGTCATACTGCCGGGGTGCGGCATATCGATAGTCTGGGTGTAAGCTGGAGTTTTCAGGCGGAGGTGTACCGCTGGTAGTAGTGTCATGCATACGCCAGTCTGACGCATGAAAGTGGTGAAGAGGTTGGTTGACGTGAGGATGGATATGAGTTGATGATTGGGATGGCTCAGAGTGAAGGTCACGATATTCATTTGAATGGTGTTGTCGGTAAGGATGTCCATAATCTTGGAGATCTGGAGGTGGTTCGGGTGGAACGCTCTGTCTTATTTGACTCTGCTCTAGCTGGGACACCTTTGCCTTCAGATACTAATCGCAAACCATCAATCACAGTGTTACAAAGAGCAGCACAGCACTCCTCGCTTACCTCAATATCAACTTTCTGTCTCTCTACCCTTTCTTCAACGATAGCAAGTCTTTCCTGCTCATGGAAATGGGTCAGAGAACCTCAACGCCAAAGTTGTGATAGCAAGGTGCCTCACCTTCATCTGAGCCAGCTCCATTTCTAGCCTTGAAAATGGCTCATGCCTATTATCGGCCGGTCCAGGACTCCCTAAGTTTATGTTGATGTTGTAAATCTTTTCGGCAGTATGAAAAGAGGACTCTCTGGCTTCGAAAGCATTGGCATGTGAAAAGGAATGGATGGGATTAGAAGATCTTGACCATGAGATGGAATAGCCATCACATTTCACGACACGGTGCTTGCATAAGTTCCTTATTACTGCAGACGACCAACCCCAGTCACGATGCATAAGGATATAGACTGCTGCATGCACAATCCGCTCTCGCCTCCTAGTGAACCGAGATTGAGCAGTGGTACAGCATTCGGGACAGCGAGGTGCAAAAACAAGTCTTTGGGAAACACTGGGCAGAGTCCAGGGAAAATGTCCTAGTCGACCTGCAGTGCTGGATCGGGAGTGAGTTTGGGGTTCCGACTTGTTAAAGACAACGGTCAGGTCCTGGAAAGTGTGTGGCACTTCCGAGACCCTCGAGAATCCTTCAGAATCCCGAAGACATAGGGTTTGACGGCCTATTGAGGGATCTTCTGGATTCTGTGTGGTGCTAGTGTATGGAGGGGGCTCATCATCGAAGTCTGATGAAACGTGATGAGATGTATCGGAGGGCTCCGGGGGTAAACCAATCTTGCCCCAGAAATATTCTTCGTCCAAGCTCCGTTGGACAACCAGTTCGTCATACTGTGGCGGATCAAGGACCTCTTTTACGGCAGTCGGTGGCCGACTGGTAATGAGAATGCGAAGAGGTACCGATTGCCGATTTTTCTCTGCGGATTGGCTTTGTAGCTCCCTGAAGATGGTACTCAAAAGCTGCCGCTGAGACTCGCTCCCTACACAATCCAAACCATCAATGATAATCACAGCATTCTGCCCGGCGTGAGATGTTCGTTTAGAGTTTTCTTGAAGAGGATCAAGGAGAAGTTGACGAAGTTGGACATCAACGGATGCAGTTAGGAGCGCAGGATTTTTGTCGAGCGCATGGCTGATGGCTGCACGGAAGCCTGGATCTTTCTGTGCGAAATCATATGCAATACTTGGTAGGCATGACGTCGTATCCAACCCGCGAGTCTGGCAAAAGAAAGCAGTCGATAACTTTGTAGTGTCCTTCGATAATCTCTCCGCGATGGCTCGAGCAAACGTAGTCTTCCCAGTACCCCCTGCTCCCATTAACCAAAGGATAGGCTTTTCGTCATCTCTATTGACCCAATTCATAATGTCTTTCAGTATCTGCGCTCGGGTGGGATCCTTGACCACATCTTCGTAACGAGGTGGATCTTCGAAAGGTTGGGAACAGTGTAGAGCCTGATCAGATAGGCTTCGCCGGAGGAGCTCCAGAGCTACATGCACATCAACAAACGTTCTCAGAGCACTGACGAAGACACATACCGTCTTTCTCTCGGGCACATGGATCCATATTCGATCTGTTTCCAGGGTACACATGCTCTAAGGCCATGTCAGCGGCTGAAATCGGGACTGGACAAGTTCAGGAGACACTTACTGGGTGTGGTGTAAGAGCGTCCCAAGTCGCAGTGTGGTACAGCTTCACTCATCTCACAACCTTCGAAGGCTCAAGAGTCGACAGCAGTAAAGGCACAGCTCTTGGGAAGGGGCAGGAGGTTCTAGGACCAAAAAGGCGTTGCTTATATAGGCTGAGGAAGAATCATGCCCGTTTGCCAGATAACAATAACGCTACTCACCTCCCTTGCAGCTTTAACTGAGAATGTCCCAAAATGCATCATCTGCTGTTGAAGTGACTCCTACACCTATAGTCGCCTTCATCAACACGAGCTTTAGAACCCGTGCCTTCTAGGCTGCGGAGCCCGTTTGCCAGATGACAATAACGCTACCCACCTCCCTTGCAGCTTCAATCAATTGAGAATGCACCATCTGCTGTTGAAGTGACTTCTACATCGATAGCAGCATACTCCACGGAACGCGTTCAGGACGCCACTACCTGACGAATAAAGTATAATTCCATTGAAAACACTTCCACTCCTATGAATCATGATGCAAGGCCTTGAGAAACAAATTGAGTAAACTTCACGCAGAACCTGGTGTTCCTCGCACTAAGACAGAAAGAGATCGAGCCCAGTACGTTACTAGCCAAATGTCGGTATCCCAGACTGTTAATCTGCATGAGCCTAGTTGTGCATGTCATACTCACACTGGAGGCGAGCTCATGGGAAGCGAGCCTTCTTGCTGCTTGACGGGAAGCAGACATTGACCTTAGACCTGTTTCCCCACCAGTAATCATGAAACAGAAGGGCCCAAGTTTGACTTGGGCCTATGAGCTGCCACGAGGAAACAAATCCGGGATTGGGCGACACGACCCTCACTATGAGGTCCATGATATATAGAAACAGCGCGAGAAAGGATGACAACTGGTCAGGTGACGCGTCGCTTGTCCTTTGTCGCGTCGTCGTCTTGTCCATCCTCCTCATCCTCTACCTTTTTGCTTTCGCTTCTCATTCCATTCTATCTCTCTCACTCATATACTGGTGTCAGAATCTGTTTTGGTACCACCTGCTGCCACACAAATTCGTGTTGTTTTCACTGCAGGCAGATTTCGTCTCTCCTTCAAGTCTCAACCAACAATATACATGTTTCTGTCGTCAGCCCGCCACTCCCCATTCTCGCTACCACAGACACCACTTCGATTTTTCTCGCCAAAAACAGGCAAGATTCTGGAAGAGGAGTTTTAGAGGTATACTGATCCATTTTGTTGCCTTCCACCTTGCTTTCACCTCGACTGAGCTAGTGCGTAACATTACCATGTTCTATGATATGTCTCTACTGCACAATATCATTATATCGTTCTCTTCCACTGTCTCTTCTGTGATGCACCATTCTTTCGACACCTTTCTACCCCCAAATTTATACTTGCACAAATTATGCCTTCTACCCTCTACTGCACCACATTTTACGGTGTTTGAAACACAATGATGAGTTTGCCTTCTATTTCTACCACCCGGTTTTATTGCTACCTTGATCCTTCTACCTTATAGTCGGTTTTTATTCCCTTCTATGTTTAGAAATTCTTCAGCCTATCTTCTGCTCCAGTGAGTTATTCAACGGTGGCACCCAAATCTGATTTGGGGCCACTATATCAAGGTCTAGTACGGCCATACTTGCAGCTTCTACATACTCCCCATTCTGATTCAGCACAGCTCCCAACACTTCATCATACCCTTTACTGTGTACTAGTATATAGAAATGTTTAGGAGAAATCTCATGGGCTTGTCGCCCAATCCAGGATCTGTGTGTTAATTAATTTCATCTTGGTCCAAGGTTTATCATTTCATCCTTATGATTACCGGTGAGGAGCAGGGTCTAAGGACAATGTCTGCTTCCCGTCAAGCAGCAGAAGGACTTGCTTCCCATGAGCTCGCCTCCAGTGTCAGAACTCACGTTTATCCTTTCAGTGTCACTGTCTGTTCATCGTCGGAGGTAAAGTTGTGCAGGACCGGTGGACCGTGAGACGCGGACTTTGGCAAAACTCATTGTTCTAGCCCCTACAATTGCCAACGTTTTCACTCTAACCTCCACCATGGACATCTCCACCGAGCTCGCTCCCGTCGAAGACACCTCATTAGCTCTTTCATACGATGACTCAGTTCCTTATGAAGAACAACTCCCCACTCCCGAGCAAAATGCTCTCGCCAATCGAATAGGAAACACAAAAGTATATCTACTCTCCGAATCGTCGGTGGCCAGAGTCGCCAAGGTGCGCAGGTGCATTGGTGCCGTTGCGCGAACACGAACCTGATGTGCAAGTTCTATACATGACGAATTCTATAAAATGGTAAGCGTAAACGAGGAGGTGACGAAGAACCTGTCGAGGAGGAAGCGGTGGAGGATGTTGATATGAATGAAGGTATGGGGATGTTTCTGTTCATTTCTTTCACCCTTATACTGATGGAGAGCTATCTCAGACCCATCTATACGAGGAAACGCTTTACTGCTGACCGGCAGTCCTGTCTCCCACTTGCCTACGTCGCGTATCTTTGCGTATGCCACGCATTTCGACGCGCATCCTTTGGGTCTTGAATGGGTGGATGACAATACCTGCGTTCTGGTATTCGAATCGAAAGCCGCTGCAGTGACCGGTCTTAGCTGCCTCAGCAAGTCGTTGGAGGAAGAGGCAGATCTGGAGGGCTGTGTCTCCGCTAAAGCCATTCCTGTCGCCCTTTGGCCACCGGAAGAACGGATAAACAAGAGTCTAGGGAAGGGAGAAGGTCTTAAAGGTGCTCTCAGGATACGTTGGGCAACGCATGACGATGTGAAAAAGAAGGGAGCGAAGAGGGAGAGCGAGTTTTACAGGAAGCACGGGAAGATGGCTGGGAAGGAAACGGTAAATGGCAGGGACCTTCCGAATACGATGAAGAAGAGAAAGGTTGATGGGGACTGGAATCTCGCCCGGACGAGGGAAAGTCTTGACGAAGACCTCGATCGCATTCGTGAAGCTGCCGACGAATTAGTGGACGAATCTGAAGAGCCTGCTTCACCACCTTCCAAGATGCGGTCCGACTACATCGCTGCTGACGGGAGGAGTTTGCTAGAGCGAACCTCTGAAATACGTTTGCACACTGTCGAGGAAGCGGATTTGGCATCTAGAATCACTGCCCCTTTGCCTCGTCGTGCCAGACGAACCGCCACCAATTTGGAGGACAGATTGTGGTCGGACCAGAAGGTGGATCATGAGGAATTTGGGAGAAGAACTGGCAGGAATTCGCGAAATGGCAGTGGGAGAAGTTCCAGGGCTGGACGAGATCGTCCAAGAAAGACGCGACAGGAACTCGATGACGAATTGGACGCATTTCTGGCTCAAGAATGAGTCTCTGTTGTTGTGCCTTGTATTTGTAGTGTATTTCTTGCGTTATAGTATCATCACTACTCATTGTCTACTTCAAGTTGTATTTATCGTATTTGCTACCCAAAACTACCCCTCCTCATCCTTCTCCTAGCGTGACAGAACTGTGACTGACGCGTGTGTCACGGGTTCGCTCCGAGTCCGACATCGACGATGGGCGAGAACAGCGATGGACAGGCTCAGCAAGACCGGAGCGTGTTCTCTCGCATTAGAACCTTTAACCATCATGCTTTCTCCTCGATGAACGTTTTCTTCCACAATCCCACCCCTGAAGCATACACTGAGGAGGATCGCTTCGATAATGACGACGATTCTATAACAAACCAGGACGTGTGGGACCCTGCTCAAGACTACTTTGACTCCTATAAACCCCTTGAATCCTATTCACCTGCGCTCACGCAAGATTCAGAATCAACTGAAGATATGAAACTCCACGAAACCCATACACCTACCCAATCGCGCCCTTCCACTCCCCAGAATAGATCTTTCACTGCATCGCGTCTTTTCTACAACTTTTCTCTTATACCTTCACGTGTCTTTGCTTCGCACTCCAACGATGAAAACAATTGCAATCGTATCCATGACCGTGACGAGGGTATCCCACTTTCGGAATTTCAGTCGTCG
The DNA here is from genome assembly GCA_013368315.1 of Tetrapyrgos nigripes. Taxonomy (NCBI): domain Eukaryota; kingdom Fungi; phylum Basidiomycota; class Agaricomycetes; order Agaricales; family Campanellaceae; genus Tetrapyrgos; species Tetrapyrgos nigripes. The sequence continues at coordinate 424,417 of JAACJM010000050.1, forward strand.
TCTTCCTCTCTTTGCACCCACGAACAAATCAATACAAGCCGGCCGAGGCTTGCTCCTATCAATACCAACCTGCAGTATTCGGGTCGTCCTTCCAATTCCAACAGTTCTGTTCCAGACGACACACCGCCGTTGTCTCCTGATGCATCGTCTTCGGGCCTGTCTGTTTCGTCCATTTCCACATCCTTTTCGCTGCAAGATACATCCCTCAATCAATTTGAAGACACCCAAGACCGTGACGGTGACTCTGTATATACTCCAGAGCATTTGCAAGAAGTGAGAGAAGGGAAGAAGCCAGAACGATCAATCGTGCGTATATCCCTAGTCCATTTCCTACAGTTTTACAAGTCATAAGCTGACGATTCGTGATAGTGCTACGACACCTCCATCGATGACCTAACCGACACCAACGAGCCAGAGAATATGCAGACCGAAATCGAAAATAGTGCTCTCGACGATGAAGGCGAATGGTATGGTTTGCAGTATACCCTGGAGCTGAGTACCAAAGAACGGAGAGCATCGGAGGGATTTTCTTATGACCAGTCTATGGGTGAACATTCTCGGGTATGCCTGTCTTCTCCCGTATCGCATGAGCAGTTGGACTGACCTTTCCTTCCTTTGTCTTGTAGAGCCGAGAATCCTGGGCTGCCCTCCACCTAGGCCATTGCCATCCGTTTTTTGAAGATGAAGAATATCAACACTGGAGGAATTGGCATCGGTTCCTCGACCTTCAAGATGAGAGAAGACGACACAGGAAAGGAATCGAGTTCAAAATTCGCTCAAAGGAACTGGCGTGGTGCTATATGAGTGAGATGAAGATGAGAGAATTGATGTATGCGCAAATTGTCAGTAGCGTCGTGACTGAGTTTTCGTTTATGTGGTTGGGCTGATTAGATCTGTTCGACGATACAGGATGTATATGGTCAAGCCTCAACGGAGTTGATGGAGCGCTTGTTGGTTGTTGTGGAATATCGAAAGGTGCGTTGTTTTTTCCATATGGCTGGCGCTTGGAGAGTTTCTGACAGTGACTTTTTATAACTCAGGATCCTTACTATCCACCCCAAAAACACAACGCCTACTGGCTCCTCAAGCGTTCCCGTTCTGTTGCTTCTCTTCGTGAACTCAGACCCAAACCGTCTCCTTAAGCTTGACTGCTTTCTTATTGCTAAATTAGATTGTGACTCCATTATCCAAATATTCCCATTAGTGACTGACATGCATACTCTACAAGTGTTGTATAATTTGACAAGCTCATGGACTTGAAATCCTGTACTGTACAAGCTTTGATACTTTTGTAGGTTAGAGCGGCTTTCAATACTTCTTGTACTAGAATACATTGTTATCCTCCCTGACTCGGACATTCTAGTTCTGCGTGCAGCATGCACAGCTGGAGCCCTGTCCGTTGAATTCACATCCGCAGAGAACCGAATTCGAAGGACAGGTACAACCTCCTGAATCTGTGTCCGTCACTCATTTGGTATTGTGAAAGGAAGAATGAAGCAGTCTTTCAACGTGTAGAAAAGCGCTCTGTGGAGACTTTATACAATGGCGGTATTGTTCCCAGGATGCTCCTGCTGTCAGTGTCACACCGCACGCGGCAAAAACACCGAGCCTTTTCAACTTGTCTACCTCTCCGAAATCCGATTTCACAAATCTTGCCACTTTTCGACTTCTTTTCGTCTATAACACCGGTATAGATGACGTCAAAGATGCCCATGGCCGGCGACTCGCAGAAGTTATGGAATGGCAGCTCTAGACGGGATGCTTAGCGCCAGGTACCGGTCTCTTCTTTGCTCAACACAATTCCAGCGTTGACCGCAGTTCAATGAATCAAGATCTACACTACTGTCACCGGTCACCAAATGTATCCAGTGCCATAGATCTTCCATGCTCCCAGGCCAAAAGCAACTACGGGGCTGGAGTAAGACACTGCCGCGCGTCAGTACAGCATATGATGCTATGATCAGCATGCGTGAATGAGGTGCCCACTGGTGTCTATTCTGATGCATAAATAAGCTGTTAAGGGTTAGTCTTTCCCTACAAGACCTTCATCTCCTCCTCTAACTAAACTCGTTCTAAACTCGATATGCAGATTTTTGTGCGACATATCTCTGGCGACATCGCTACCCTCACGGTTCAATCTAGCGATACCGTGTGGCAGTCTGTCTCGTCAAGATATGAGGAATTGCTGCTGTGAGCCTTTTTTGGTTCTCTTCACCGGAGGAGGTTCTGACTCGTGTATGAATGACAGGCCGGAGGACATGAGAGTGACTTTTGCGGGTAGATGTCTTCGAAAAGATGCGACTTTCGGGGAGAGCAATATCGAAGACGGATGCGTGCTAAATTTGAGTAAGTCGATTACGTTGTTCATTGCGACACGCTCTAAATGTTTATCTTCCAGCTTTACCACTACGAGGCGGTATGATGCCTCAAGCTCAAGCATGTCCTGCGGCATCCCGCGTCGCACAAGTCCAACGTCAAGCTGAGGTGAAGAAAGAAGAAGAAAAATCGTTCAGCCTGGTTTACCCAGGAAAGATTAGATTGTCTGTCACGATGCAGACAAATTTTTCGGTCCAAGTCATACTGGCCCCCGACCAGTCTGTGGAGAGCTTGAAGGAGATGGTTGAAGAGAAAACTCAGATTCCAAAGACAGAACAGCGGCTCCTGTTTGGTGGATCAGAGCTTCAAGATGACCGAGCGCTGTCGTTCTACGGTATAAGCCATGATAATCGGGTTCTACTAGGTGCGTTCTCATGCTCGTTGTTTATGACCGATTCTAACATGACTTTAGCTACACAACATGTGCCACGAGTGGCTGCAGAGGCTCAGTCAGATCCCATTCCTGAGGGCGATGTGCAAATTTTCGTGCGCAACCTGAACGGGAAGACCATGGCTGTCATGGTTAACCTTTCGGGAACCGTCGATCAGCTCCAAGAGCAAGTTTACCAGAAGACTCTCATTCCAGCTTCAGAACAACGTCTTCTATATGCAGGGAAGCAACTTGAACCAGGACGTCTGCTCTCGGACTACGGGATCTTGAAGGAGAGTACTCTCCATCTGGGTAAGTGATTCTTGTCAGTACTGGCAAAAGCTTTTTTGGACTGATGTTTCCAAAATAGTTCTAAGGCTGCGTGGAGGCCTGGAGGTGCACTAAGGAACGCGAGGACATTGCATGTATCATTCATTATACCCTTATCGTCTCCGTATCGCCCCAAAGTACTTTGGCGCCGTTTAGTATTCTTCCTGTCATATTCCAATGCTATACAATGAATTATAAGCTGTTGAAGTGACTGTACCTTACAAAGTCCTCGTTTTCCATGTGCAAGATCGACGCAGCACTGCAGCACTGTCAATCTCAGCGTCAATCTTCCGAAGTTACGTCAACTCCAATGTCCGTCATGTTCACAGCCGCCGCCTCGCCACTTAGTCACACGCCTGTGCGATATATATCTAGCAACAAATTTGGCGGCGTCTACTTACATCTTTACAGCAGCTCCCGATGTCTAGCTCGTCGTCATCTTCTTCTGCCTCAACCCACAGTCTACATACCCCGGAGCTAGAAGCCAAGTATCCTTTCAATGAAGAATCAACTCTCCTCTGGGGCAACTGCTTATCCCTCATCTTCGATGAGAGCGATACCACTCGTCGTATAGAGCCTATGCATATTGCTCTTGCGCTTCTGTTTGATGGGTTATCGAATTCTGAAGATCCTAGGTTGACGGGTGACATGACCAAACCTCCCTCTTTGGAGCCTTCTCTGCTGTGGACGGCGATTGCTAGAGCAGTTCGGTTCAATCCGGCCGACTCTCTGATTGAGCATATACAGATTACGAATAACAGTGATGAGAGCGAGCCTAGACCTCAGTTACTGGTGGGTAAAGCGTTATGGGATATGGAGTCAGGGCAGGGGTCTGAAAAGCCGACTGTTCCAATTGACGAAACCAATGTATGTTTCTCTTTCTTTGCAATGCAGTGTGAGTATTAACACTCATCTAGAATATCCTGGAGCGTTGCAGCGAGTCGACTCGGCTGGTACTGGACGCTGCTGAGAATGAACGGAAGGCACAGGTACGCGTGCCAGTCATGCATGTATATTCTCTGCAGCTAATTGATCATTTCTTGGGTCATATCAGGAGGACAAATTCATTGCACCTCATCATATTCTTCTCGCCCTTCTTGAACCTGAACAAGTCTTAGCAAAGATTCTCCCTAAGGAAAGAATCGAAGCTACAGAGGTAGCACGCATCGTTCGAACTCTGCGGACTCGACCTGTGATAGAACATGATGTCCCCGAACGGTTCCCTATGTTGAAGGAGTAAGTTGATCTTTCAAATGGTTTGCAAAGCTCCGCTCACTGGTTTTCCAAGGTTTGCGGAAGATTTGACCAAGCTTGCTCAAGAGGGTAAAATCGGGCCTATCGTTGGCAGAGTACGTGGCTTCGTATTACTGACATGTACTCTCCCGCTGATTTTGTGCTCTATAGGACTGCGAGATACGCAGACTTATCTCTGTCCTCAGCAGACTGTAAGCCCGCGTTTATGCCTGTTGACGAGTATCTAATGCATGCATGTGCTTTTCAGGACCAAAAATAACGCAATCCTTCTTGGTATGGCCTGCTGTGACATGCTCTTGTATTTCTCCGCTAACGCGCATGTTAATTGGTAGGCGATTCAGGAGTTGGTAAAACTGCCATCGCCGAAGGTCTTGCCATAAGAATCGTCAATGGAGAGGTTCCAGACTCTGTTACCGCACGAGTTTACAATTTGGACCTTGCATCCCTATTGGCGAGTACGGCATGTAAATCCATGTATGAACAGGTTTGTATCAGTTATCGAAGTCGTATGGTCGTGTGCTCATTCGCATTTCTCCTGGCACACATAGATTGTTGAAATGATATTGAAAGGTGTGCATCACCACCGAGCTTTCTGGCGAGATGACTGATGGAAATTTCATTTGTGCAGAGATCGCTCAACATGAAGAAATGGGGATCAGCACTATTCTTTTCATCGACGATCTTTCACAGATAACTATCGGAGGGTACCGGGAAAATGGTGACGGCTTGTGAGCATAATCCGTCTCCTTTCCCTTTCATCATCGTTGTTGACGACTTTTATCAGGGATGCTGCCAGTCTTATGAAACCTTTTTTGGCGAAAGGAAAGTTACGTTGCGTTGGGTGCTGCACCTTTGAAGATTACAAGATCTCCATTGAGAAAGATGGAGCACTATCTCGTCATTTCTTACCCGTATGTCCTATTGTTTTTTCCTTGCTGATTGCCTAATCGTTGTTTGTCCATTGAAGGTTCATGTCTGCGAGTCATCTGCTGAAGAAACGACAGAAGTACTTCGAGGATTGAGGGAAGGTCTGCAAAAATATCATAAAGTCGAGATTTACGACAGTGCACTGGTGTCTGCCTCCTCGATAGCGGCACGGTTTTTCACGCACAAACGGTAATTGTCTCTCTTCGTCTCAAGTCAAAATGCATCTGATCGGGGAATTTGAACAGGCTTCCAGATGCTGCTATTGACCTTATTGACGAAGCTTGTGCAGCGGTTAGGCTTGGAACCAGTTCATGTCAGTGGGAGCAGCTAGGTGTGCTGAGAAGGAAGGCAACAGCAATCAAACTCACTATTCAGTCACTGGAGGTGAGTGGCGTTCACTATCAATTCTTGGTGCAGATTCTCATCAACCCCATTATAATTCATATGTAGCGAGAGAATGACATGGACAGTGAAGTCAAACTGAAATTCGCTCTGAAAAGATTCGACGATGTGGAACTAGAGATCAAGAATCTCGCTCAAAGTAAACGTAGAGTCAATACCAGAGAAGAAAAGCTGGCCGAGCTCAACCATACGATCCAGGATTTGACGAAAGCCCATAAGCAAGCGACGTGAGCCATCTGGATTCTCTAATCTGGCTGATAGTGACACCCTTGACTAGTGACCGGGTACAGAAGAGCAAGGCTTTGAAAATGCTCTACGACGCCAAACGGAGACTGCAAGAATTTTCGTCGAACTCTAGCACAAAATCTGAATCGCAGTCAAGCGAGCCCCGGCCTCCCGAGGACCAAACAGGCGCAAAGATCGTGACTGAAAAGGCAGTATTTGATGCAGCATCCTGGCACGTCTTCATTCCTGCCGCTGTATCTGGAGAGTTGAACACCAAGATGTGGAATGTGTCGGAAATGCTATCGAAAATGGTGAGTGAAAATGATGTAGTCATGCATTATTCCATCTGAAGTTTAGTGAACTTGAATTCAGGTCGTAGCTCAACCAGAAGCAGTCGACCTAGTATCTGGAGCTGTCCAATGCATGTTGACCGGTCTGGTAGATACATCCAGACCTGTGGCTTCATTCTTATTTGGTGGTCGTCATGGAACAGGTAAAACTTTGCTGACGAAGAAAGTGAGCTATACCCAAGTCCGTCTCGTCAGCTAATTGACTGACTTATGTTCTCAAGTTAGCCAACTTCCTGCCGCGGTCCTTGGGAAGATTTATTCGAATCAATGGCAATGACTACTCAACACCACACTCGATCACGAAATTGGTGCGCTTTTCCATCTTCTGTCACTTCTCTTATCCTGAGACAGGGTGTAATAGATAGGGACTCCCGCCTGTATGGGTGTTGACCAAGGCGGTCAACTCACAGAATGTGTACGACGTTCACCTTTTTCGGTCGTCTATGTCCACGAGTGAGTGTCAAAAACAGTTCGCGTATCATTACCCATGGCTCAAATCAACGTAATAGAGTGGAAAATGCTTGTGAAGAGTTTAGACGCACCTTGCAGGTCATCTTGGATGAAGGCTTCTTAAGAGACGGGGATGGCAACAACGTTGATTTCAGGTATGTCCGGGACAAGTAGTTGGGAAAGATATGGGCTTAACTAACACTCTCTGAACTAGAAACTGCATCATTGTCATAACAACACACATCGGACAGGACACGCTACCATACGATATTCCGGAGGAAGACGAACGCCAGCATTTCCGAAAAGAAATTGAGGACTGGTATCCAAGCGAATTCCTCGCTCGCATCGATAACCTGGTCGTCTTTGTGAGTGTTTTCTCAAATGTAATTTCCGGAATAAAGGCTGACAATTGTTGCGCAACAGAACCCGCTTGGACCAGAAACTTTGGATCTAGTCCTCGAAAATCGCCTGGAGGAGATTAAGGAACATCTGCAACGTGTCAAACTCAACCTTGAAGTGGAGGAGGACGCCAAGGGCTACTTGGAGCGGGAGGGATGGTCGCCTGAATCTGGCATCCGAGACTTTGAGAAGATTATCCGCACCAAGCTCATTCAACCACTGACCCACCTTCTGCTGGAAGGACGTGTTCAGGATAACTGGAGGGTGATACTACACTACGATGAAGACGAGGATAATATCACTATCAAGACGGCCGAGCCGCTACCTGTGGCGGCCAGTGAACTTGAAGACATGTCATTGGCTGCTTCGGAATCTGACGACCTCGGAACAGGCGATTTGACTGGAGGAGGGATGCATAATCCCCTCGATCAAGCTGGGAATGAGGTTGATATACCTGCTTTCGCTGGTTCTCCTACGAGTCATAGGACGTTCCCGAGACCGACGTTACAGCTGCGTCCCCAGAGAGTGTTCTAAACGGCGAATAGGTCTTCTTCTGCCAGTGGTTTCGCAACTGTTGTATTTCATGGATTGTATGTTCATAGAAAGTGTCGTCAAGCATGTTACATGTATCATTGTACATTGTACAGTAAGAGTGCCTTAACCGCTGTATCATTCGCAAGCCATGGATGACCGGCGAATATAGAACCATTGTACTAAATCATTCTAAGGAATACGGACTACGTAGCCATGCAGTGCATATAGGGCATCTTGTATAATCCGAGGCCTTTAACTGTGTCGTTTTGCGGCATATAGGGCACTCAAAGTCGCTATCGTTGTAGCCCTCGCTTTGAAATATTGGCAGGCAATTTTCCTATGATTGAGGTAACAGTGGGTCTAATAAACGAGAAGGGACTGACTGACGTGAAAACATGCCGACAAGCCAACTGCCTCAATGCTTTGGGACTCGTTCTTCTGTCATCGTTACCTCGTCCCTCGTTAATGTCAAGACCTGCCAGCGGAGGCTCTTCGAAATCTTCAAGACAGATGGTGCAACATGCATTATGATCTTCGATACAGACCGATGGTACGTCTGAATGCACAAACCTAGACGGAACGTCAGAGCCAAGAGGATTCTGAGGAACTAGATTGAACGGTACACAGCCACTGTTCCTCACATGATTCCCCTTTTACTTGGCAAGTACTCTGCACGTACTCTGCATGCTCTTATTCTCTGATGTCTGCTCGCATCGGAGAACCGAAATGCCGGACGCTGAGCGCCCCATTCACGAGCCGACAAAATTTAAGAAACGAAGATAATCTTGTCCTAACTAACCCAGAAAATCCGAAACTGTACATCTTTATCATCTTCTCCCAAGCCTGGGTCTGAGGCCTAGGTTTGCCTAAGGTACGACGTTATTGCATACAGGACACGATACCGAAGGTTCATCCAGTTTAGCCCAGACTTGTGTGCGGCATACAGGGCACTCGAACACTTCGTCATAGTTCTCGCTTTGAAACATGGGTAGGCAATTTTCCTAAAGATATGGTCAATCAGAATGAAGTTGAACGTTCCTGAAAATCTGAGGCAGACTGACGTGCAAAACATGTCGGCAAGGCAACTGCCTCAGTAATTTGGGACTCGTTCTCCCTCCGCTGTCGTCTGCCATCGGGTCTACGTCATCACCGTCGTCAGGCATTGCTAGGGGAGGTTCTTCGAGATCTTCAAGACAGATATTGCAGCATGCGTTATAATCTTCAATGCAGACGGATGGTATCTCCGAATGAACAAACCTGAGCAAGATGTCAGGACACACTGTATGTTCGTGAAGATGGACGGGATACTACTCACATTGCCAACCAGTCGGGTGGTGCAGGACCATTGACTTCGGAGGGAGGAAAGTCAGGGATACAAGGTAGATAACGAACAATGGGCATTTTACCTGGAAAAAGAAAACAATCAAATATATTAGTAAAATCCGAGGAGTATGAATGGTGGAGACCTCACTTCTTCTCTCCTGAACGACATCCCGAACACGCCCATCCTGCCATCGTCTGCGGAAATCCGGGAAAAACTGGTGAAATTCCTGGACATAATCAGGCTTATCCGACAGATCTGCAGTGTGATCCAACAGCATGCTTGTCTCCGCCAGTTTCAAGCTAAACTGTTCTGGCTCGTTCAACGATTTCTTCAAGCTTTCCACTACCCACTGGAAACGTCGAGGTAGCTGGGACGACGAGTCAGATTCCGAGTCAGACGAATCAGACGGCTTGGGTATTTTCTGCTGAATTAGGTCGAGTCGCTCCGTAAACCAATCCTTTGAAAAATCTTCCTCGACGGGAGAAGCATCTTGGGCCATGTTGTGAATCGAGATGACGAGTGCGGAGAGACAAGCTCAGAGAGGGCCGCAGTGGTAAGAACTCATTCCGTACTCCTCCTGTAAGTCTTTTTGTAGCTTTGCAAGATCATTGATAGAAAGGAATTCAGGCGCCTCATCATGGACAGCAGTTTGGCAGGATGTATGTTGTGATTGAGTGAATGGTATTCTGCCCATGCATTGACGTTCAGGCTGTCTACCAGTAGCACAGCTTTCACTCAATTAATCGTCACAAGAAAGGCAGTGCTAGTACTCATAAACAGACAAGCTCTGGGGAAACAGCTGTTGAACCGATGATGGGCGCAGTTAGTCTTGCGTTCACAGGACCCATGCTGCGTAACGGCAGTACTGTGTTGCACTCGTCCGTTGAGAGACAGAAGCCTTCTATCTGAATGAAGGTAAGCATTTTTGAGGTCGTACTTCACAGGAAAGATAAGCACCTCAAGGTATGATCTTCTTGCATGCACGACACGATACCGTGAGCTCTGGCGTACTGGTCCAGACTTCTGTGCGGCATACTGGGCACCCAAACCCTTCGTTATAGTTCTCGCTTTGAGACATGGGCAGGCAATTTTCCTAAAGATAATGTCATCCTTAAAGAACAAAAACGTGCAAAACATGTCGGCAAACCAACTGCCTCAGTGGTTTGATACCTGTATTCCCCTTCGTCTACGTCATCACTTCCGTCAAGCTCTGCGAATGGAGGTTCTTCAAAATCTTCAAGGTGGATATTGCAGCACACAGTATAGTCTTCGATACAGATGGATGGTATGTCCGAATGCACGAACATGGGCAGGACGTCAGGACACGCTGCATGCTCATAGCGAAGATGGACGGGATAATACTCACATTACTAGCCATTCAAGTGCAGCAGATCCATCATCTTCAGAGGGAGGGAAGTCAGGTATAATAACGAGCAGCGGTTATTTCACCTGAGGTAGAGAACCAAGAGGATCAGTAAACACTGAGAATCAGCGAATGACATCTTACATCTGCGTCTTGTCTTATTAGCAATGTTAACTCGCCAAGCTCTTTTCAATCATTCTACTATCTTCCAAGCCCCCGACAAATCAGGCAAATCTGGTCATTTTTTTCAGTAATTTCATTAGTATGATTCAACAGCTGCTCCATCTCGTATGACATCGAATTGTTCTGGTTCGTTTAATAGCGGGTTTAACCTTTCCACCATCCACTGGAATCGCATATCGCCCGCGAGAAGAGGATATTTAGCAGCAACAATGAATTGCATTAATACATACACACACCAGACGACGACAGGTACTCATTGCGAAGGGACGGTAATGACAGTCTAGTGGCAGTTCCAAAAGCTGTAGAGGATTACGTTGGGTAGTTGCAGGAAAACAATACCTAGGCCTGCGTCGCAATCGGAATCCAGACAACTTGGCGACAGGTGGGGCACCGATACCCTTCGTCATAATTTTCATGCTGGAAAATCGGAATGCAGACTTGCTAGATAGAGAAAACATTTGTCTGAACCCAAACGAATGATTCCAGAGTCAAATGAAAGGACTGACGTGGAAGACATGCCGACAAGGCAGCTGTCTCAAGGTTTTGACGGGCTGGCTCGCTCCTCTTTCACCATCGTCTCCGAGTCCTAGCTCGTCCAATTCTGCAAGTGGAGGCTCTTGAAAATCTTCGCAGCAGATGCTGCAGCTGGCGTTGTGGTCCTCAATCCAGACAGAGGGTATATTGGAGTGCACGAATCTAAAAAAAGAACAGTGGTCATTGAGATTACAGTAAACCCAGGACATGTAAATAGTGATACGTACAGTGCTAACCACTCGGGGGGCACAGGCCCGTTAAATTCAGACGGAGAATCAGAAATACAAGGGATATAGCGAACAACAGGTATCCTGTCTACAAAAAGCTTTCAAGCGAAGGCAAAAAAAAAAAATCATAATAATATTACTCACCTCGTCTTCCTCTATCAATTTCGACCAGTTGCTGGCGTAATTTTTTCGCTTGCATCCTGATCCGCAACAACTTCCAAACTATGTCATCGTCGTATTTCAAGGGTAACGACAGCTCGCCAACTCTCCGTAAGACATCTGCAATCTTATGGGCCTGGGGTGGTAAATCGTTCAAATCCCTACACGCGTCCTGCCAAGCTCGACGAGAAGGATGAATGGCTGACAGATCTCGTAATTTTCGCCGGATGTCCCCGAGACCCCATACGAATTCAACTTGAAGCGATGGAGAGCAGTTTGAGATCGAAGAAGGGATATCGTCCATAACTGAGATGAGCTATTGGGAGACGAGGAACGCTGATACAGAAGGGTTCTCAATCCTTTTCAAGATGTTTGGTATAGTTTGATCACCATGATCTGATTACAGCCGTCTTCTCAAACACATCTGACCGCATTGTGAACCATGAGAAGGATCCAGCGTGTGTAGTTGGCGCTATAGCTGGGCCTGACTGTGGAAATCAAGATGGCAGCGTCTATGATCAGCTGGCCTGAGATGAGGTACACCTGGACGAGGTGTGGTGAGGTATCCTTACTACAGCGCTCCGTCCTTGTAGGCATGAGCCGACGTCACGATATAGCTCCGCAGTCGCTTTCATCGATACAGCAGATCGAAAACTACATTGGTGACACACCATTAGATCGGTGCGGCGTGTGTTCGGTGTTCGGTGACATGTAGCTCGAAGCTGCGGGAAGCAACGCGCCCAGGTCAGAGTCACTGGAGCATTACAATGTCAAAGCGGAAGAAGACGAGTGCGAGTACATGGAACATCTTGACCAAGGGAAAGGATAGTGTTAAAGTAGCAGCTAACAAGCTAAGAGATCTGGAAACTTAGCTAAGCGGTGCTACAAAAAAACTGATGGGCAGTCACCTTCTACTACAAGTATCGGAACGACTTCCTATATCCAAGTATGGACCTCCACACGGGCTCTCAAGGACCCTGAGTCTTGATCGTCTACTACCTTTCATCCAGGCTTGTTAACACATGGCGCATTGGACAACCTCCAGCTTGGTCCAAACATTCACGCGACATACAGGGCAATCAAACGCTTCTTCACAGACTTCTCTCTGAAACATGGGTAGATAATTGTCTGGCATCGGGTTCTGGTCGACATCAGGGCCGTCAAGTTCTGCCAGCGTTGGTTCTTCAAAATCTTCAAGACAAATACCGCATCAGGTTGGCATCAGGCGTTTATGGTCCTCAATGCAAACGGAAGGGACGTCTAAATGCATAAACCTGAAACATGGGTCAGCACGTCAGAAAACACTTGATCTGAAGCCTTGGGCGAAAATGGAAGATTCACATTGCCAACCATTCCGGTGAAGCAGGTCCATTCAAGTCGGCGGGAGGAAGCCAGAGACGCAAGGTAGATAACGAACAACGGGTATTTGACCTGGAAGAAATGATGTAAAGGCTCAGAAAACGTAGAGTGATAGTGAATGGAATCCCTCACTTTTTCTCTCCTCTCTATCTCAATCCGCCTGTGTCTCCACGTCTTATACAGTAGTGAGCAGGCAGATACGCTCTGGCCCCTTTCTTAGTTTGTGTAGACTATCCTGCAGTCACTGGACTGATTGAAGTATCGTCATCTGAGTGCCTAAATAATTTCTCCTCGAGTTGTTCTGCAAAGGCGAGAGCCGCTTCAGTAGAATCCTGAGAGATGTTCTGCTCCATATGGTCGATTAGAACTAGGATGGAGAGAGAAAACAGAGAGCGACGGTAGTCCTGTGTAAGATGTCACACGATCGAGACCATGCTTGACGTCAACTATCCACCCCATATAGGTGAGCCAATTCTTCATTAAATTTGACGACGGACTCAACGCGTGGTAAAGGCCATGCTCACTGGAAGACACCCTGTATATATAGCATTACTATAGCATCCTCGCACGGAACCGCTTGTCACGAACATTATGCCCTCTCATAGACGTTTCTCCGGTATCACCAAGCGATGCCAGCCCTACTCTATCTTTTCTAGGTATTTCCTACCTAGCAGGTCTGACGAATTCATAACTAGACAGGTAAGTAAGATGTTTGGTCTCTCGGTACATGTATTCACAGGACAGCATCGTTTTCGCAGCGACAACACGTCGAGACTGGAAAACGAATCAAACAAGAGTTGGAGGATGAAAGAGAGTACGTCTTACAATTGGTGCGTCGCCTAGAAGAAGCTAATTTTGCTTTTTTGCTGATCGTTACCAGCTAGAAGAAGTCAACAATAAGAGAAGAAAGAAAGTCGCCTCTGTAGGAGCTATTTGTTCATAGCAGTCAAACCCCGATGCTGACGCGTTTCCAATTGGTTCAGAGGGCAGAACCCCAAAGCCGCCTTGCTCCTATAAAAGAATATGAAGAAATTCTCAAGACGTATGACACGCTTCGCAATCGAGTGGGCCTTACAATGTTCTACGAACTTGCGACCGGACTAATCCTTTCATGTCAGCTTGATCAGATTGATGTTCATCTCGACGAAGTTTCAGACAAATTCCGCACTTCTGCTTGTCACGAGAATACAGGTTTTTATGGGCTAGCTGACTGGGCAAAGGTACATATTTGGCTGGAATCAAATCGTTTATTTTGTCAGACTGACCGTCAGAACGTGAACAGCATGCTTTGACAATATACGAACACTTTTGCGATGGTATAGCGGGCGCATCAGTGTTCGGCGCTGGTATAACATATACGACCATTTTCAGGTGTGTTGCGACTGCTTTTGCTTTCTCGAATTTAAACTAACAAAGTCCTTTCATGTGGTAGCGGTACCCGCGGCAACATCGGTCTTATGTGCTGGGCCTTTACTCTGTTCAACGTCGCATTCGTCATCGCTATAGTCGTCCGCTCAATCCTAATCTGGTGCTCCCGTCTCCCACTACCGAACAAAACCTTTGCAACAGCTCTCTTTTGGGAAGTGATGATCCAGTTTGCCCTGATTCTAGCGTTTGGGTCGACAACAGCCGCACTGCTTTTACTGAATTTAACGATTTTACTGTTCTCGGGTACGGATGTGCAAGAGGTGCAAATGAATTTATCTTCGAGGCCTCCTGGGATTATAGCCATTTTTGTTTTGGCAGGAGCTATGGTCACGGTTACGATATGTCTTTTTCTGGGGTGGTGGTCGAATGATTTTAAGCCTCCTCAGCGGCAGCATGAGCGCAGGATACGGAAGACGGAAGAGTTGTTTGTCTAGATAGCAACGATATAGCAACGATATAGCATTTGGACAGCAATGGAATAACAACGTTTACAGCCTTTCCCGGGTCACGATGAAGTACGGACATTAGGGCATGAAATGCGGAGTACAGAGGGTAGTCGACGACAGATAATAAGTACTCTGAAGAGACTCGCAATCAAGCTCCTCTAACATTGCTTATGGGTGATTGGTGGTTGTGAAACATACAACAATACTTCTACTATACTTACAATAACATACAAGACGCCCCGTTGAAGATAGTTCAAATCCTGAAGTGATCTATGTCGTCGCACTCTTTTTCGTCAACATCTTCGTCCATAGTGATCTCACTTCCTGCTCATCTCTCTTGGCTCTCTCTTCTGCTGTCAGAAACAAAGAAGAAATGGTGGCACGAGTCTCCTCTTCGAATTCAGCCTTTTTGCTTTTCCGCTCTTTCACCGCTGCCATGAATATAGCCTTGGCCTTGTTTTCTCTTCTCTCCTGCTCCTGCTCCACTCCCTCTAGAAGTTCTCGTTCATATTGTTCAATTTGCTCTTTAACCTTCCTACTGTCTGTCACCCCAATTAACTCTCCAGCAAACTTTCCTCTCAACGCGTAATCCTTCCCTTGTATCTTCTTCACCCGATCACCAAGCTGTTTGTCGACCAGAATGAAGAAGGTACTGCAGAACCAGTAGCACTGATTCCAGAGTAACGTATAATTGGGAGCCATAGCCGAAATCTCTTCAAAAATTCCGCAAACTTCAATCAAAGAAAAGGCTGGTTTCGACGGAAAACGGTATGTGCTGATTTTGAATGGTGGGTTCGGCTCCTTTCCTCCTCCGCCTTCTCTCTTCGACGATTTGGGTAGAACTCGACTAATGCTATCGTCGCTTTTTTTGAACATTCCAGGGATAGAGAACCCAGAACTCTCGCCAGAAAACATCCCACTGGAGCCGTTCGTGTCCCTTGCAACGGGTTTTCGACCACTCGGTCTGCGGTCAGCAAGCAGCTTGATGGTGCTCCCCTCTCCGTCGAAGACGTTTATGTGGAGATATTCGTGCGCTACGGACAGCAATCAGAATCATATTCTCCGCAGCATCAGGGAAGTCGACAACCTACCTATGGGTGTCCTCTCCTTATAATGCACGATTTCCGTAACCCTGTACTTGATGAACCTGTCTTCTTTCCTCCGAACATCTTTACAGAACGAGACCAAAGGCAAAGAGAACTCGAGCTTATAGCTGGGATCCAGTAGTACGTCGGTCATCTTGGGTCATGGATGGGGGATGGTTCGAGTTGCGAAGAGCAAACACAGGTATTAATGACTCATGTACAATGCCATTGGTGTGCAAATCCAGTTATGATGGCTTTGCTAATGCTGTAGAGTGTTGATCTGGTTTGGTTCGGAGCTAATGTATGCTGTACACATGTGTCAGATTCACAAAGTCAAGATGTTGGGGAGATGCCTGCGCGGAGATTGCCCGAGTGTGGGCGAGGTATTCACAAAGCTCTCGGCGTCTAAACTTTCGTATGATACACGGGAGGGAGAAACCGCAGACAGCTGAAGGGTGGAATACACATGTCCATCCAGACGTTTATTATCACGATCGACGCTGGATGGGAATAGAAAGCGCAGCGGCGAAGTTGAAAGAGGGTACAAAACATGCATTAGATAGCGGTGCGGTGTAATTCATTCATTCATTCAAGGCGTATTACTGGGGTTAGAACTACAGCTACATAGCTCCAAGAGGATTAGTAGTATTTTCAGCCAGACGTATCCAAAAACAAATCTCAAATGTTCGAAACGACCGTTTCCATTGTCTGCAGAGCCTATCGATCCGACTTCGTTACAACCAATCCTGAGGGGTCATTAGGGTTATCCAGACTAATGATCACCTTATCTCCTTCATGGACTGCTCCAGTCATAAGGGCCCGTGAAAGCGGCGTCAAAAGACTTTTCTGAACCACCCGAACCAGATGCCGACCACCATATTGAGATGATATACCGTTCTTGATTAACCAGTTTTTGGCATCCTTGTCCACGTCCAATCTCAATTTCTTCAGACCTTCACGTTGTTGGATCTCATCGAGGTGTTTGTTGAGGATTTCCACCATGACATTCTTTACCATAGCGCGCTAAGGGAAGGTGTTAGAAATGAAACGAAAGAACGACTGAATCGGAGGAAGAACACGAGATACTCACGAACATCACAATTTCGTCGATTCGGTTTAAGAATTCCAAGGGGAAGCCTTTCTCGACAAAGAGCTGCTGGACACGTTTGCGAGTGGCTTTTGATATCTCCCCTGGTTCTTTTGAGATGAGTTCGGCGCCGACGTTGGAGGTCATGATAATGACACAGTTTCTATGGGCAATTTAGTATCGAGGCAATAGAAATATAAGACTATCACTTGCCTGAAGTCCACGATTCTACCCTGCCCATCCGTCAAACGGCCTTCATCCAGAACTTGCAAAAAGACAGTTAAGAATTGAAGGCAAGTTTTCTCGATTCTGTCGAACCACAAGACACGGTCAGTAAAGATATGAAAGTCAAGAGTCCAAGGGTACGCACTCATCAAGAAGGACAATGCAGTAGGGAGTCCTCCGCACGTATTCTGTGAGTTGACCCCCTTGGTCATACCCGACGTATCCCGGCGGTGAGCCAATCTAAACCCAGCACTCAGTAAAGGCTCAAATTGTGAGAGAAGAAAAAACACGAACAAGACGAGATATCGAATGGGTTTCGGAATACTCGCTACCATCAATTCGAATCATCGCCGCTGCCTGGCCGAAGAGCTCATTTGCCAGCTGCCCATAGCGATGATATCAGTCAAGTCACTGAGGTAAAAGGTAGAGGGAGGTTGCACTTACAGTTTTGCAGAGCAAGGTCTTTCCTGTCCCAGATGGACCCGTGAACAGCAGAGATACAGGCTGATCTGCATTTCCAAGGCCGGTCCTCGACAATCTGATGGTATCGCTCACTGTCCTGACAGCTTCTGGCTGACCGATGACCTGGACAATTACAGATAACATGAGCACCATAACAGTAAATGCGGTAGATGAAAGTCACTGACCTGTTTCGCAAGGTTCTCTTCAAGAGTGAGGAGCTTCGTCTTTTCTTCAGCCAGTAAACGTTGAATAGGAATTTTCGTAGCCTTTTCCACCATTGCCGCAATACTCTCCGGAGTGATTGTATACGGCGAGATTCTGGAAAGGGTTCGTCCAGAGAGAGTGGCTGATCCTTTGAAATTTGGACCATCGGCTTCTAGCTTCAATAAACTGGCACGCAATTTTTCTAGCTCTGAGCGAAGTCGGTCTGTTTCTTTTGGAACGCTGATAAGAAAGAAAGTGATATGTCAGGGCTCATGCCTTACTGAAGTAAGACGAAACTCACGTCGATTGCTTTAGAGCATTCCTAGTTTCCTCAATTCTTTGTCTTGTGATACTGATGTTATCCCACCACTCCTTCATCTGTTCTTGCTGAAGCTTCAAAGAATTTGTCTCCTTCTCTAAATCAGCTAATCTTTTCCTTGCAAGGTTGAGGGCGTCCCAGTCCTCTGGGTGGTCATCGCGCTGGAGAGAAAGACGTAACGTCAGTTTACTGTATACACCGAAAAATTCAAAGGCAACTACTCACCGTAAGCGCTTTGATGTACGATTGCGTATGAGACTTTGTCTTCTCCAGACTATCGAGGGCTTCAGGGTTCATATTCTGCGCTACCTTAGCTGATGCGCAAGCTTCATCGACGAGGTCAATTGCTGAATCTGGCAGACTGAAAATTCGTTAAGTTAGTGACCAAGAGATAACTGAGATGCCCAAGAAAGCATACCGTTTACTGGTGAGGTAACGATGCGCCAAGTTGACAGCAGCAACTACAGCTTGGTCCATGATCCAAACTCGATGATGGGCCTCATATCGTTCTCGAGTACCTCGGAGTATAGTGATAGCCTCATCAATGGTCGGTTCAGAGACTAAAACCTATTCAAAGGCAGATACAATGTCAGCTCTCGTAACAATCATCTAAGTTGAACGAAAACGCACAGAAGTGAAACGACGCGTCAGAGCACCATCCTTCTCAATATATTCTCTGTATTCCGCCAAGGTCGTCGCTCCAATGACACGAAGTTGACCACGAGCAAGTACAGGTTTGAGCAGATTAGCAGCATCCCTAGACGGTATTTCATAAATCTGAGATAATACATGTCGAGAATGAATGATGACTCACATTCCGGAGTTCTGCCCACTACCTTTGCCCATACAGATCAAATGAACCTCATCGATGAATAAGGTTAGTGGGCCTCTGCTTTCCTGCCATCGTATCGCATCTGAGAAGACACAATAAGTGCTGTCAGAAGCTGGGGAATTTTTGAAGAACTTACCTGCCACGACGCCTTTGACACGCTCCTCATATTCACCCTTTCCAGCACCAGCAAAAAGCGAGCCAATATCAACGCTGAATATCACTCCTCTGAGACCTTCAGGAACTTCGTTGCTAACAACTCTACACGCAAGACCCTCGACCACTGCTGTTTTTCCTACGCCGGGCTCACCTGAGGCCCAAAAAATGATTAGTAAGGTACGACAGTGTAGGATGGTGAGACCCGTACCGATGAGAATGGCAGAATTCTTGGTTCTATAGAGGAGAGAGAATTTGTTAGTTCGAGAGAAGAAACCGCATCGAGACCGCCATGAACTCACTTGCGTGAAAGAACTTGAACAACTCTGCGAATTTCTTCGTCCCTGCCGATAATATCATTCAACTTCTTCTCCCTCACCAAAGCACACATATCGATGGCATATCTATCCGTATAGGTAAAGGTCAACGAGAGTCAGAGATCCAAGCTGTAATCACAGACTTACTTTGCCAGATACTTAAACTGAGTATCATCACTATCTTCCCCAGATCTCTCAGGACGTGCTCGCTTCAAAGCAGAAGCTACAGAAGAACCAGTGAGCGATACCAGCTCGAAAGCCTCGCTTGCTTCTTTATCGCTGGCAATTGCGAGGGAGACGTGGTATGCATTGACGAAGCTGTCGCCCTACAGATTGATGAAGCAATTTCAGTCTAGTTAGGAGGAGGATAGAAGACAAAAGTCGAACTCACATGTGCCGTCCTAAGCTGACGGGCCTCGCTGATCACACGAGTCAAAGCCGCACTCGGAGGTAGACCTCCACCAGGAACAGGTGACGGCGA
Source organism: Tetrapyrgos nigripes (assembly GCA_013368315.1). Lineage (NCBI taxonomy): Eukaryota > Fungi > Basidiomycota > Agaricomycetes > Agaricales > Campanellaceae > Tetrapyrgos > Tetrapyrgos nigripes. Next base: position 444,222 of record JAACJM010000050.1, read on the forward strand.
CGGCGAGGATCTTGAAGGGCGTGGTGAAGATGGAGGTGGGCTTTTTGATCTTCCACGTCTTCGGGGCCACTATGTATAGAAACACTTGGTCAGGGATAGCGCTCAAAGAGACGCGAAATTTGCAAACCTTTGCAAAACGCGACTTTCCGTTTGGCGGAGGTGCGAGGTGGGGCCCATGGCTGTTGTTGGAAGAGTTGAGTGTGAGGGATGAAGGGGTTGAGATTGCGCTTTCGTCAATGGAATTGTTTTTCCATATTTCTTTTGCAAGTTGTAACTGTAGAATGGATTTGAGAGTCAGATCAGGGAAGTTGCAGACACAGGTAAAAACGTACTGGATCGACATCGAGGTCGGTGATAGCAGACCACAGCGGGGTACGGGCTTCAGGGAAGGAGAATTGGTCAAAGTTGTCGATGTCTAGTTCATAGCCGCATAGGAGGACTAGAAGGATGTGGATGGGTTGAACTAGATGTCGATACGATACAGATGTCAGACCAAGTACGTCAAGGCTGAGCAAAGGCAGTAACACGCACCTTCTTTCTTTCTAAACTTCAACGCAACATCCATCGACTTCTCCAACGTCCTCAACACGCTACTCGTAAACTCTTCATCTGCTTGGTCATTCTTGGCCATATCGAATGGTTTGTGGATGCCGACGTCGACGAGGGGTATCAAGTGTTAAGGGACTGACGTCTATATGTAGGGGATTGACCAAGGATAGACAGTAGTGATAGTGAGGAAGCATACTAATCACCGTTCCTGGGTATATGTACTGTGGAGATTTGAAGCTGATGAAAATCAGGGAAAGCGGGCGTCATTGTCAATTCAAAAGAGGACGAAGGCATGCTGTAGTGTAAATTCAGTACAATGTGCAAGTACATCACCGCAGCCCATTGCTATTACTCATTTGTACCAGTGCATGCCGGTGTCAAATGAGGTCCCCGTACAGCATAAATGATCTTCAGAGACGCTCTGAGACGCTCAAGTCGAGAAATGTTCGCACAGTTGAAGGCGTACGTCTGCTCCTGTGAAAATAGGCTCAGCTTGAGACCTTTGAATCGCTAATCAGAGGCACTGAAAGTTACCGTAGGCCATGAGTATCGAAATTCCTTCAACAGCTTTGGTGCATAGCTTTGCATTTGTTTAGCGTGTGGTACTGGAGTTGTACTGGAAGGTAAATTTGGGTAGCATTACTTTGACATCCGTCTCGGTATCTATCAAGATCCAACGATAACGAGGGCCGTCGGCGTAGATTGGGTGTAAGCGCCCATCCTAGTACATACAATGTCCTGGACCTGACCGAAGTCAGCGGCTGCACGGCGTGTAGTAGGCAAGGTCATAGAACATGCCTCGTGTAAGTACAATGGATCTGGGTGGACATGAACCATTCTTGCTGTCTCGGACCTGTTACTGTTAGCAGCCCATACTTCTCCACACCTATGGAGGACAATATGTATAGGACAATACGGGCAGTGCCTACCGTTTCTGAACGCTCAAGCTCAAGACAGATAGACGAGCCTTAGAAAATGTTGGTAGAATGGAATACATAGGCACTGAGATTGGGGTAATCTGGAGAACAACGGAACGCGGGAAAATAAACATGACATTCTCAGCTGCAGCTGTGCGAAAAAAGCGTGCCCTACACTGACAGTCTCTGACAGCAAAGCTGTACGGAGACAGCATGCAAACGTCACAACTCTTCCGAGTCGTCCGCGCAAGAATCAAGATACCAATGTCATACAAATTCTCAAAACACTACATCACAATTAGATCATGGCAGGCAGTAGAACATGGATTATTTTGTTGTGCAGTGAAAATACATATTGTGCATGTAGAGAGCGAGACAAACGAGCATGAAAAAAGATATCTAATCTGCTGATGCTGTTGCCCGTGCTGGAAAAAAAAGAACATTAGTGCCAACTCCACCCGACCAACGGAAAAATAAAAAACGCACTGTAAATCAACTGCGCCGAGTGGTGCACTATCCGCTTAATCTGACCCTCCTTCTCCAAGTGCCTGATAGCAATTCGTGCAAGACTGCCATTGATTTTGAGCCTCTCAATGAGGATACTCTGGGAGATGAAGCGGAAGGTGGGGACTTCTTTGATGATACGGTCGTAAGTGGCCTTGTCGACGTTGACTATGTGTTGGGCCTTGTCCTTGACTTTGCCCTTGGACCACTTCTTCTTCTTTGCGGCTTTACCGCCACTTGAGGGTGCAGGTGCTTTTGCCTTGGCCTGTAGAATGAAAAGTCAATAAGGAAAACGACATCCAAATCCTTCAGCTGCATCCAACGAAAATTCCCCCAATCCATCGACAAAACATATCCAGCGAGTTCATGGTATGCCCATCCAGTCCTATACACGAGAAAGGGGTGGCATTGAGGGATAGAAAGACTCACCATGGGTGTTAGACGACCGTTTGTAAAGTCGTCCTGTCTACAAGCTCTGACTATGGCGACTCTCGACCGGAAATTGCCGTCGGAGTTTGAAATGCGGACCGGTCGGAGCGGCACTGCCACTACCTCCTCCTGACACGTCTTCAACTGAGCGACCAGTCGCGTCAATGCTACCTCCCTGGCTAGTTCTCTCTCTATTCCCTCTTTCTGCCCTTGGAGCCATCGATAGGACCTTTGGAGTTGCTCCAGATCTACTCCCGAAATATGCCCCTCGAAAGGACGGGACGTGGAATTGTTTAGACGGGTCAAAGGAAATTCCCTGGAACTTCGTCAACGATGATTCTTGTGACTGTCCTGACGGAAGTGATGAACCAGGTGGGTTCAATCGCCAACAGATTTGCTACCTCAAAGGGACAAGGATAAACGCGTCTTATATATGAACCTATCATTAGGAACTGGTGCTTGTCCGGACACTTACTTTTACTGCAAGAACGAAGGCCATACTGGTTCTTTGATTCCTAGTTCGAGGGTGAAGGATGGTTTATGTGGTGCGTGTCCTCAACTGGCTTGGTCGTTCTTCTACTCATGAGGTGTTATGCAGAACCTCAATGTTGTGATGGCTCAGACGAACGGCAAGGAGTGTGTCCGAATGTTTGCCAGGAAGTCGGTGAGGCTCATAGAAAGAAGTTGGCTGAGGAACTCAAACTTAGAAAGACGGTGCGCGTTCCATTCGTTGTCCTCTATCATCGACAACTAAAGAGGTTACTGCTGTAGGGCTCCAAAATAAGATCATCCTACATTACCTACGCGCAAAAGGAAAAGAAGCGTCTAGAAGGCGTCATCGAGAACAACGCAAAAGAGATTCTTTTGCGAGAGAAGGAGTATGAACGTCTCAAAGGTGACTCAAGCCAGGATTGATTCATTCTATGTCTTTTACTGAGCCAAGTCCTGCAGACATCGCAGACCGCACCGAATCCCTCTCTGCAGCTGCCCTGGAACACAAACAACAGTCACCTCTCTACCTCTCCCTCATCGACCACTCAAACGCCCTCAAATCCCTCCAACGCGAACACAATAAACTCCTCGAACGCGAAAAAGAACTCAGCAATATCCTCGATACCCTTCGTACAGGCTACAACCCCAACTACCAAGACATGGCTGTCCTTGAAGCCGTTCGTGGATGGGAATATATTGCTGGGTTGCCTCATATTAACGATGTTGGTAAAAACGGTGGAGATAGCGACGTGTCTGATGAGGAAGCAGGGATTTCGGATAGTAGCGAGAATGTTGAGGAAGAGGAGGAGTTGGAAGAAGGAATGTGGACGAAGGAAGAGTTGGACAAGGAATTGGATGATTTGCTGAAGAGTGATTATGTGTCACTGTTGATGGAGCATGAGGAGCATGTGAGGAGTCCGGTTGAGGGATCGTTGAGTGAGTGAACCATTCAGTCTGGTAATAATCGAGGTGGTGAAAGCTGACAACCTTCGTAATAGTTTTCGACATCGCATCGTACTTGCCAGATTCAGTTGTTCCTCAGTATGAGGACTTCAAGGATATATTGCTTGGCTGGATGGCTATGTTTGGAATCATTCGGGAACAGGAGGGTGCTGGTAAGTTTGATTTGATGGCTTTCTAACTTACTTTGATCTTCTGATGGTGTCTGGCTGCTCTTAGACACGTCCCGTGCGCGTCAAGCCCTCCAAGACGCGGAGAATGCTCTTAACAAGGTCAAGAGAGAGAAAGAAAACGCCGAGCAAGACATTCAAAAGATCTTTGACCCTACCATGTTCGGTGCTGAGGGTGAATGGAAGAAACTCGATGGTACTTGTCTAGAGTATCCCAGTGGAGAGTGAGTATTTCGTTACTCCGAGGAAGGATAAAGGTGGTTCGCTTTTCTTACCGCATTCTCGCAGCTACGTCTACGAATTGTGCTTCTTTGGTGAAGCGAAACAGAAACCTACCAAAGGAGGATCCACGTTCACCTTGGGCAGGTTCTCTTCGTGGAACAAATCCCCTGAAGTTCAAGTCGGTTCACCCGAGTACTATTCGAAACAAGTCTATGACAGAGGTACCAAGTGTTGGAATGGACCTGAGAGGAGTGTTGTTGTGCGTATGTTCTGTTGCTCGAGTTGGACATAACTAACGAGCATGATACAGTTGGTCATGACCTGCGGTACTGAAAATGCTATCCACTCGGTTCAAGAGCTCGAAAAGTGCGAGTATCAGTTCACTGGAACAACGCCTGCGCTTTGTCTGCCTGTGGATTCTAATGGAAATGGGAAGGCAGGGTCGAGGGAGGAACTCTGAGGGTACTGTGTTGTAGGAAGTAGTATTTAACTAGATTTTTTTTGTCCAGATTCGTCAACTGTATCCCACTGTGGAGTCAGGGCAGAAGACATCGCGGAACAGGGAAAACTCGGGTGAATTTAAGTGAACCTGATTGGCTGGCATTCCGTCTTGTCAAAGTCTAGGTCTTTAACCCCGCAAATTGAAACCGTAAAGCGCTCTATCTCGTTATTAACCTCGTCCTCGATGACCAGACATATACACTCGACGATATTCAGCCTCAAGGACGACCGACGTGTACATGTCAGTCTATAGAGAAACAACGGAAGGAGTAGTTAGTAACAGTTGTAAACAAATTACATCGGATACAACCGTCCGGCGTTGTTGGCATCAATACTGACCAGCTCGCTCCTCTTCTTCATTACTCCTTCCTCCTACTCCTCATGCTTTCCAAGCGCATAATTGCCATCGCGCGAGGCCGTGCCTCGCTCAACTCCAGAACGGCGTTGAGCATGTCGAGAGGGTGGTATGTAACCGAGACCCAAACCAGAGAAAGGTATCTAATACGTCAATACTATGTCTAGGGAAACAGCCAGTGTACGTGTTAGAAAGGCTAAATTCCATTCGACAAATCTTCTGCAGGGTGAGTACAGTTCGTCCACTCGAGGATAGACTACATGGTTTTAACCTCCATGCACAGCGGAGACTGTCAAAGTCCCTCAAATGGCCGAGTCCATTACTGAGGGAACTCTGAAAACATGGGTCAAGAAAGTTGGTGACAGTGTCAATGTGGACGAAGAAGTCGCGACTATCGAGACTGACAAGGTAAGGCGCGTCATTGCCCATGCCATCTCGCTGACCGGATGTTTCTCTCTAGATCGACGTCTCCGTCAATGCTCCTACTTCTGGTACCATCAAAGAACTTTTGGCGAATGAAGAAGACACCGTCACTGTCGGTCAGGACCTCTTTGTTTTGGAGCCTGGAGAAGGAGGTGCAAGTACGTGTTTAATCTTTTCTGTGAAGAATCTTTTTCTTATTTTTCTGAAGGCTCGCAGAAATCTGAACCCGATTCCTCAAAAGAGTCCGAGTCTGAAAAGCCTGCACCACCACCTACTGAATCTTCCAAGGCTCCGGAGTCTAAACCTGAGCCAAAGAAAGAGGAACCCAAGAAAGAGGCAGCTCCCAAGAAGGATTCGAAATCCTCTGAATCGTCCAAACCTCCTGCACCTGCAGTTGGTAATCGTAACGAGACTAGGGTGCGTTGTGCCTACTTGCATTCACTTCCGGATCTTCCCAACCAATCAACTAACGTATTCATACGCATATTATAGGTCAAAATGAACCGCATGCGCCAACGTATCGCCGAACGTCTCAAAGAATCCCAAAATGCCGCTGCCTCTCTCACTACCTTCAACGAGATCGACATGTCCTCTCTCATCGACATGCGAAAACGCTATAAAGACTCCATCCTCAAGGAACACGACGTCAAATTGGGATACATGAGTGCCTTTGCAAAAGCTTGCTGTCTCGCGTTGAAAGAAATCCCAGCTGCGAATGCGTCGATTGAGGGAGACGAGATTGTTTATAGGGACTATGTGGATTTAAGTGTGGCGGTTGCGACGCCAAAGGGGCTGGTCACGCCCGTTGTGAGGAATGCGGAAGGGATGAATTTCGTGGATGTTGAGAAGGAGATTGCGGCGCTTGGGAAGAAGGCTAGGGATAACAAGTTGACGTTGGAGGATATGGCTGGTGGAACGTTTACTATGTGCGTGTTTTGTTTTTTTTTGCTCGTTTTGCTTCCTGTTAAGTTGGGTTTAATAATTTATTCCTTTATTTTTTCAGCTCCAACGGTGGTGTCTTTGGCTCATTATACGGAACACCCATCATCAACCTGCCTCAATCTGCCGTCTTGGGCATGCATGCAATCAAAGACCGACCTGTCGTTGTTGATGGCCAAATTGTGATCCGCCCTATCATGGTTGTTGCTTTGACGTATGATCATCGGTTGTTGGATGGTCGGGAGGCTGTTACTTTCCTTGGTGAGTCTCATCTTCCTTTTTCGCCTTGCTCTCTTTTTTCGTTGTCATGTTGGAATCGGTTTACTGACTGGCATCCGATTTTTCTTGATTAGTAAAAGTCAAGGAATACCTCGAAGATCCCAGAAAAATGCTTCTTGCTTAATTTCCACGAAAGAGAAGGGATCCTAATGTCTGACACTTCCTCACTTATGTATAATCCGGACGGGCTCAGCATAGGTTCCTGTGTAGGCGTTCTCGTGTTGCAAGATGCCTGTTGTCTCTGTCGAAGGTGATTGGGATGTAGAGGGAAGAGAAGAAATGGAGACTGGAAAGATTTTCGATTCTATTTCAACCGGACTGGCAGTACATATAGATATTTCTACCTTTGAATAATCCTACGTCCTCCATTTCTACTTACAAAAATCTGTCATAGGCTGCTCGACAACAAAACTCTTTCGAGCTTCCTTTCGACTCTCAACATCTAGACGCCACCAACCCAGTCTTACTTGACCTCTTTGAGTTGCAGTCGCGATAAGGATTGTTATTTGGAGGTAGTTCGTCCGAGCGCTATCATCGCAGCCGAGCGGTTGGTCCCCAGGCTGTGTACCATGACCATCCCTTTTTAGTTAACGTTTGTGGATCTGTCACTGCGGTCGGTGATGGTTTTCTCGTGCGACCGTCATCTGCGAAGTGACGGTCGACCACGACGATAGAGCTATCATACTCTGAAGCTGGTGACTTCACTCGCGTTGAAAGATCTTCAAACACGCCGCGCAGGAATGAATGTTAGGCAGGCGAAAGTTAGATAGAAAAGGTGAAATATCCTGATCAGTATAAGTCTGCCAGAAACCATATCAGAAACAAAAGGTTTGAGCCCAAAAGAAATCAATGGGCAAATGTACTCGAATACATTTTGTGTTCATTCGTGTCAAATTAGTCCGCATTCCCAAAGAATTGTAGTGACTGAAATTCGTTTGGATATATTAATATTCCGAGTATGGCATACGCAATGGTAATCTCGATAAATACAAGGACCAAAACTTTACTGGGATACGATGGGAATTTAATGGCTCAAACTGCATTGGGAATCTTATTGTTTACAGATAAGTATCCTAGATGGTTGGAAACTAGTCGTTTCCAGGTATCAAATATCCAGCGACGGCCCAGCTGACGCTAGTACAAAGCCCAGCCTCAAATTGGCGCCAGTGCTGAAGCCGGTGACTAGGTCTTTCTCTTTGCTTTTGGCTTCTGCTTACACTCAATCATGAGAAGGTATTTCATCGGCCAGTGATCCTCGTAATTGTCCAAAAAGACTTTCCACTCTTTCAGAATCTAACTCGCAGTCAGCTTGAGAGTAATGAAGAAACAGAAGATATACCTTCTGTCGGACAGGTTCGAGGTCTCTCTCTGACTGGGAATCGTAGGAAGCGGCTGGGAGATCCCGTGCAGCCTTAACAACACATGCCTGGATACGGTAAGTAAGAACAGACAGGCTAGACTCTGATGGTGTGCCTACCTCAAACTTTTGGGAGATTTCGAGTGGATGTGCAAAGCTCTTCAGCAGCTGGTGTCTGCCGAAAGATGCGGCTCTTGGAGGGCAGGCGTGTGTGATTTTTCGGACACCATCAGAGCTTGGATTGGAAATTGTGGGTGTGTTGGATGGTATAGCAGTGATTGGTGCAGGCTCTGCCTGGGCTGGGACTGGCATTGGAAACGGGTTTCCGAGGCCGGAGCTGGATGGAGGGCACTGCTCTGAGTTAGTGATGAGAAAATGAACTCGGCTGCGGCGACGACGGTATGGATGATGACGGTCGGCTTGTGGGATCGTGTCGCAGGGGTCTTCTTCGGCAAGTGTGAGTCGCCTCGGTGAAGGGAAGACATCGGTGTCAGAAAGTAGAAGAATAGCTGCGGGAGGGCGTGGACGCGGGGAGGCACGAGAACGGACTCTGACAGTGGGAGGCATTGAAGTTGAGTCGATGTGAGTCCTGAGGTATATAGCGGGGACTCTATTGTTTTGTGAGTCCAAAGCGACGTCCAAGCTACTATTGTCATTTCTCGTCCTGGATGCTATTCAGTTACCAAATAAGGAAATCCGAAGACAAAAAGCAAGAACCGAAAAGCGATGATGCCAGCGAAAGCTGACGCTTCGACCTTATTGTGAGTTAAAGATAATAAGGTCTGAGGCCTGAAGTATAAATGTCTCTCAAATCAGTGTATAGGGACAAATCACTATGATGCTGACTTACCAACTCGATCACACTCTCAAAGGACATACTGGAACCATCCAGTGTATGGCAGTCACAGAGGACGGGAGATACCTTGCTAGCGGTGGTAAGTGCTCCAAATCTCAATAGTTAGCAGAAATCTTGACATGGACCTATACACAGCTAACGACGGCACAGTCATATGGGACCTGCAGACGATGTCCATCGTTAAGCAGATTTCGAGTAACGAAGTCCGCGATGCCACGACGGCCGTTCTGTGGATCAAGAGGCAAGACACGTTAGAGGAAGGACTGATATATGGGACCGGGAGCGGGTACCTAGTCTTCTGGATTCGTAATAATCAGGCAAGGAGCTTCTCTTTGTAAGGACGAGTCTACTCACCGAAGAACTATAGAGCTATGAAGAGGTTGCGTGCATCGAAATGGCTCAGCCGAGCGAAGTAACCTCGTTGGCTTACGACTCCTCAACCACCAGACTAGTAGCAACGAATAGGGAAGGTGTCGTTGCGCTGTTTGTTGTTGATCCTACGACAATGAAGGTCTCCGAAGACAAGTGGGCAATACAGGTCAATAACAGTATTCCGAAGTCTGTGTTGTTTGATAACCGGAGAGATGTGGTTGTCTTTGGGATGCATGATGCTATGTGAGTGTATTTTGAGGACGCCGGACTCCAAACTGATCGACTTCAGCTACAAGTTGGACGGTGCAAATGGCTTGAGCAGCGACCAGTCGCTGGTGCACGGGACGCGAATGTGAGTTATGTGTCAGTCATTCAAGATTATTTCTTTACTTACTTGCCGGGACAGAGGATACGGAACTTGCGATTCCACCAAGACAGTCTATTGCATCGACGATATAACAAGCGGGTGCACCCTATATCGCATGACTGATGGATCCAAAATTCAGGACTTCAAAGTACCAAGGGAGAGGAAGGCCGGACGACCTAAGCAGGTCGCCTTTGGAGAGTCCTGCAAGGTGATCGTCAGCGGCAGTGACCACGGCAACGTCTACGTATTCGATAGACGGAGCGGAGAACTTCTCCAGACCCTGTCCACAGGGACGAAATCGAGGATACATGGACTTACGGTACGAGACATCATTCAGAATTCACCTGCAGCTTGGTTTTGACGGTCCTTGCCAGACATTTACTTTGAATGGAACAGAATACATTGCCGCTGGAGAGCTGGGAACCTCGGAGCTCGAGACCACCATCTTCATCTGCAAGAAAACCAGGGTAGGCAGGTTCGATTCCGGACGTATCCACGCAGCGCTTCGCGGTCTCGGCTGGATGGTGCAAGCTCTGATTCTGATAGCTGCTAGCATAGCAATTTATCAGAATTACGGTGGCTCCGTCACAGCCACAGGGTGGGGTCGAAGTTTGCGGGCAGAGGGTGGTCCTGGGGAAGCACAGACTGCGTTAGTGCGCGCCGTCTTAGAGACGACCGGATCACTATCAGCTGTGATGCCCACCTTGACCACTTCCTTGGCTACACACATGAAGGCACCTGAGACAAGGTTGTCGGGTGTAGCTATGCAGAGGGAGACATCACCAGCCAGTGCTTCAGCCTTTTGATGTAGTAGTAGTTCAATTTTATTGAATCGATGCAGATACGTATACATGAGTGCTAAGCTGAGAATTGCCAAAGAGGATGATTCGGTTCTCGAAGTCAGAGAGAAAGACACTGAGTCCTTCATGTTGCTGTTACAACGCCGAGTCATGGGTGCTTTTAGACAAGGGACCTGGTCAGCTGAGACATGATGAGAGGGCTCGAATTGCTTACAGAGATCTGAGCGACAACTTGGAGGTGGTTTTGGGCAGAGTGATTAGGAGAAGTAATACCTAGAGTAAATGAGTTGGCGAAAGGTAGCACCAGCAGCGCTGACCTTAGCATTCCTTCCTTTCATACTTAAGCTGGTAGACCAAGGTTTGGGTCCGATTTATTTGTGAATGGCTTTGGAAAAACGAACCTGCGACGCAGTCATCGAGTTTGACGCGTCGCAGGCAGAGAGAAGCAGGGTGTTAGTAGTGTAAAAGATGGATTCCGGAAACAAGATGATGATGATACTCACGAGGAAGGGGTGTACTGGTGAGAAGACTTGAGAACGGCTGAAGAGAACGGCTGCCTCGTTATGCACAAGCACTCAAAAGTGACTTGGGCAAAATTCACAGTTGACTCAAAAGTACAACTGCGTTGACCGAAGTAATTCAGGTCAAAGGGAGTAGGGCGGCCAGAGGAAAACTTGGAGAGCTGTCGAGGGAGCCTGTTGGCTGTCGAGGGAGCTGTGCGGGGCGGGGCGTAGCTGTCGAAGAAAAGAAGCCGTGGGGCTGGGGAAAGCTGGGCTGCTTTGTCAGCGGCTGTACAGCTCTCAAGCCACGGGTCGGGTTGGGGTTCCTGCCTCTGTACGCTTCCTCGACAGCTCCCAACAAGCTTCCTCGACAGCGCCCGCCCCAGACGGCTCCCTCGACAGCCTCAAGCAGGCTTCCTCGACAGCTTTTGGACCCCTACCTTCAAGGTCTCTAAGGAAATCAGGCTTTGAATAACTTCAAGCCTACGAGATTGGCGTTTGCGCCGCTCGTAACTGTCCGTCGCCAGCTGAGTCTGCTCACTGGCTATTCTTTCCTTCCCGACTGCTTGGGTGCAATAAAGGTTTGTTTTTCTTATAAGGTACGTATCCTCTCCCTCTTTCTGCATGGTTAATACGCTGAGAGATTGTCCCAACCTCCAGTGCTCTCGTCCGAAACGACGTTAAACTATTGCATTGTGCTATGATACACTACAAGTCCTATTGCACTGGCTCTGAATATCCTCGAGCCCACGAGACTGGCGTTTGCGCCGCTCATACCTGTTTGCCAGTCGAGTTTGCTCCACTGGCTACGTCTACCGTCCAGGCAGCTCGGGTCTGCTCTTCCCGTCATTCCATCTACCACTAAACCATATGCCATGGTGTGTCCGAAAAGACGTTAAACTATGCATATGGATATTGCTGAGGCGACTCTTAATCGGCTTCAATTGGGAAAGGTGACGCACTTCGGTGTGGCGGGTTACCCCTCAAAGGTTTCCCTGGTGCGATGCGCCGGCCTATTGTTTTGCCCCGTTTCGTATGTGTTGGCAATTCTTCCCATTTTGTCGAGGCCGAGGAGCCCAGTAACATCGGTGCAGACTATACGCCATGGCAGGTGGTATCCTCTTCCTCACACCAGCATGACTTACTCCCTAACATATATCCGGTGAGTACGCCTTGTTATTTTAGAGTTTTTTTTTTTTTTTGCTCATGCTGTTGTTATACTACAGTACTAACTACACAATCCACTTGTGCCTGGACAACCTCGCATATATTCCAGGTGTCTATTCCCGCTCTCCTGCCACCTTAGGTCAGTAACCAAATCCCAGGTTTCCATGGTGCTGTTGAGGAGTAATCGGTCCCTCCCTGAGAGCTCGTGGAGGATTGGGTTGCAGCCACAGTCCCGGTCGTTCTAAAAGCCGGTCAGAAGATAGCATCATGAGAATTTCAGGGAAGCACACATCGTCACCATAGAGTTTACCACTGCGATGTTCAAACACCGCAGTGTGTACCAGGTCGCAGTATACTGGACAGTTGGAGGTTTCAGCGATTGGGTAATGGATCTTTCTGGCGATGGCGAAGGCTGCCTCGTTGTCGGGGTTAGTGGTCGTCAGCCAGGGCAAGTCGATGTCTGAGTGCATCTGGGAAAGGCATGTGGTCGCGATCAAGAACGAAGGCTATCAAACCGTATTCGAGAGGAGAGGTTGAGCGGGTGTTTAGGACAGGCATTGGGAACAAGTAGTGGTAGTTGAGAGGGGCAACCGAATGGTCGTTTTGATGATTCTCAAGCAGAAAAAAAAACATTGATTCACGATGTGGAGGAATACAACAACTTGTACACAACTACGCAGTATATACAACATCTTTCCATTCAAAGAAACCATCGTCAATACACAAATGTTCAAGCTCTACCGGGGCGAGTCCTTTGAGGTATGCAGGATCATACAAGACGCGAGGAAGCTTTTTGGGAGGGCGGATTTTGCCTTTTAGATCAACATCTCCACGGAAGCGAGGTGCAGGCTTGGGACCAGGACCTGATTTACCCTTCCCGATGCCTAGTTCCCAGTCGTCAATTGTCCAGAGGGCATTAGTGAGCGACTCTGCACGCCAACGAGCCGGAATTTTCTTGTAAGCGGAAATCTTAACGCCGTCGATCTCGATCACATCTTCCTCCTCGTCAGATTGACCTTCCGCTTCTAACTTCCGTAAGGCACCCAACCACTGAGTCCAGATATCAGCATCACCAACTTTGAATGAGAGCTGCTCGGCAATGATTTGTAAAATCTTGGCTACACGCTTGTCGAATTTCTAGCAAGTAGCGTGAGCATGATGCATCAATAGAAAGTGTAGGAACAACTCACTCTCGTCTTCAACGAATGCAGAGCTTTCGCTTTGTGCTCCTCCTTTGACTTTGCAAGTGCTCTTGCGCTGGCTTCGCCTGCTGTCTCCAAACGCCCTGCTTTCTCCAGGTACTTGGGCCGGAGCCGATTATACTCCTGACCACACGCTTTCAGACGTTCGACGAGCAGATACTCCAGGAAAAGATCTGGAAGCTCAGGTAGATCAGAGTGTTCTGTCTGGATCCTAGTTCTCGCGGTATCTCGTAGCATTTCGATAATCCTTTTGTTCCAAGGAGAGGTGGAAAAGCCATTGCCGAAATAGAGAAGGGAGTTTTCGTCGGGAGCTTGTCCACCCTCGAGATATGCTTGAACTACATCCTCACCGGCAGGTGTGTACACAATATACTCCCTGTCTGTCTGTAGCCCGTGCCTGTCTCTCCAAACCTCGCGAATAAGAGCCTGGATGCCAATAGTCAGCGGCAGTCTTGCAGAAGATATGGAACTTACATGACACTTCTTGTTCATTTCTTTCGTCAACAACTTCTTCATATCCTTATGTGCGACCTCCATCTGCCCACTCCATGATTTTTTGGATGTGGATGAAGCGTGAGATGAGCCAGTATTTGAAGTAGTGTTCCCTGAGCTCATTGGAGCAGTGCCTGAACTTCCGAAGCTCCCGAAGCGGTAGTCGAGGTACCGGTGTCAGCAGGAGTGGCCGAGGGTGAAGAGAAATGAGCGGCGGGAGGATCTGCTGACGTAGGACAGCCAGAGAGTGAAGCAGAAGGAGTAGCGGAAGGGACTATTGGTGCAGTACCGCCAGAAGGTGAAACGGAAGGAGCAGCTGATGAAGTAGTCGGTGAAGGATTGCCATAAGTGGAGGCTTCGCTGGTTTCCGCGAAGCGTAGAGGTAGTCTCTTGGGTGGACTGGGATTTGGATCGGTCGTTAAAGAATTCCTTGGGTTTATGCTCCGATGGATGCGAGGATTGGAGGCGGCATGCTCTGAAGCCTACAAGCCAATGGGTTGAGGGTGTATTCCGAAGCCACGAGCTTTTGGATCTTACCGAGACTCTGTGAGCCATAGTTGCGATGTGGTTGTTGTTCTCATTCTGTGAGTCATGCGTAAGTTTCGCCAGAGTACGGAAGAGGCCTAACTCACTATTTCTTTGATTTTGTCCATCATTTCAGCCTGATGCTGAGCGACAGCTGCTGCCATGGCTTCGTCCTTGGCCTTGAGCTCTTCGTTGAGGCGAAAGGTCTCAGCAGTCTAGATATACTGCTCAGCCCAACAGGGTGAAGGAAATGTAGAGATAGACTTACGAATTTGGCTTCCTTGTCCTGGAGCTCGATACTGAGCTGACTCTATGCATGCTGATTAGCTCAATGTCATCAAAGAACTAGAGTAAAGACTTACAAGTTTATCGTCCCTCTCCTTCAGGTCGGACCTGAGACCAGAGATCTCAGCAACCTGATACACTTCAACGTAAGAACAGGAAGAACTAGAATATCAACGACTTACAAGCTTCACTTCGACATCCTTGTACTGCTTCTCCGCCGCTACCATGTCCTCGGTCTGGCCCGCCAGTGTCGATTGCAGCTCCCGGACGAGTGTTTCCTAGAGGAACGGTGAGCCAATCATGTTCCTGGGTCAAAGAGGATACATACACTGTCTTCCAGACGCTGAGACATACTTAGATATGGGGAAAGATCAATGTCCATAGGTTCAGAGCCAGGTTCGGGACCGCGTTCGGGAACGAGGGCAAGGAGCGCCTGATGATCCTCATTGAGCTCGTCGTAGGAGGCCTGCAGCGCTCGTAGCTGCGTCTCGGAGCTATCCTTGGCTTGCTTGAGTTCCTCGATAAGTAGGTTCTTATTTCTGATCAACGTCCTCGAGTGTTGTCTGTGCTCATCGTACAAGTCCTTCCAGGAAGTCGCCTTCGAACGTGCCTGTATGCGTAGAGTTTAGCAGGACGAAAGGAGATTTCATGATGGCCTTCTCACCTCGGTCAAGGCATCGCGAGAAGGGTTCGAAACTGCTTGTCTTTTCGATGGTGAGGGTTGTTCCTAGACATGAATTAGTACGTGTTTAAGGGTGTTGTAAATACAGACTTACCGGTTGAGGCATACTCATGGAGAGCGATAGGATTTGAGGAACTTTGATGTGATTTGGAATGCCTTCCGGTTGAACTGGTTATAAGACGTCTACAAATGACAAAAAGCTGTCAGAGTAACAAAAAAAGCTCCATGTTGGGATTATCCAGAACAAAAAACTTTCATAGTCGTAATTCCACGCCAGTTCAGCAAAAAGAGGGATATCGTCCATAAATAATTGGACCAATTGTGAAGGCAGAACAGCTTTGCAAAGTCCCAAGAACGATTTCACAAATGAACAATTGAAACAATTGGGAGGACGGGAGCACCGAGAAGAAGAAAAACAAGCGCGGGGCCAGCCATCCGGATGATCATGAGGTTATCAAGCCAACTTCTTCTTCCGGACAACTTCCGAACTTCCTCCCTTAACTTGCCCATGACTCGGAGTCATGGATGTCTATTCTCGTGGACTTGGTGTCCACGAAATACAATAATGGGCAGCTTGGTGCTGCTCCTTCCCTGTTGTCGATCTAATTGACAATAAAGCCATCACTGATTCGCAATTTGCGTTTCTCGGACTTGCTAGCGTCATCCCCATTCCAACTTGCTTACTTCTCTGCTTTTCCTCCCTTTTTGTTGTCTCCAGCGATAAAAACATCGACATGCTGTTTCCCTACGTCAATGCCTCCTTCCCGCTCAACTCCATCCCAACGCCTTCCATTCTACAAGGTCACACTACAGGATCGTCAGCGTCCCCAGACCAGGCAATACCTGAAAACGATCATCTCCCAAGACCCTTCTGAGGCTACTCTCCAACGACTCAGACAAGAACTCAATGAAAAGAATCGTGCAGGCACGATTTCGACTTTCGACCGCCTCACGAGCGGCTGGGAGCCATGGTCTCGGTAGGTCATCTTTATCTCTACATGCTCATATCAAACTGACCATCTCTACAGTCCATACGTCCAACACGCTGATGGCACCATGTCCAACCTGGATGCATTTCAGTTCGCCAGCACTACTCCTCTAGCGCCAGTATACTGTCCCCACATCGCGAACCCTCGTCGATGCCCGGAAGAATGCACAATGGTTCTTCACCTCGACATTGACTCCGACTACGACTACTTCCAGGTCAACAATGACCTCCACAAATGTGACTTGAAAGGTATTCATTTCTTTCTTTTTTCTCGGCATGGACTGATCTCCTCTCCTAGTGCACATTCCTCGTCTGCTACCACCAGTCCAGGACCCATCCGTCAATGATGAACCCTCGCCGCCGAGACCCAGACCCAGAACTTCTGCGCGCAGGTTCCGTGGTTTCTTTACCGAAGAGGAAAATCTATCCCGAGCTGATTACGGTTAGTTCGTCAAGGTTGTCTGTGATCGTCCGGATACTAACAGCTCTTGGCTCTTGTAGACGAGGACTATGTTGAATTCCTCATGGACAACTATGCCAAAGGAGCATATAAATACAGTACGTATATTCTCCGTATGCTTGCACGCATGGGCTGAATTCCTTCAGAACTGTTGATACATCCTACACACGGGAGCTCTGTACCATGGCGTCTTCGCCAGTGGGACTCTATCAGCGGGCGTAACCGGACACGCGCTCATCTTCAACTCTACGACTCTCCCGTCGGTTTTGCGATCCGTAATTTACATTCAACGCAAGGCATTTCAGCACGGGTACATCACAAAAAATACTAACATCTTCTGAGCATTGATAACCAGCGAAAGTAGACACAAGCCCAAAATATAATATTCTGTCTTAACATGGCATCCAAAATCTCATACTCTTCTGTGAGCCTCGATTGTATAATGGATTCCAGCAAAATGTTAGTGTGTACATGGCTATCTATGCCTAGATTTCATTCCTCAAGCTATAAGAACAAGTAGAACTGCAGTCAGTGCAAGGCTGGGAACGTATCCTCAATCCATAAGGTTCATAAGATTCTCGGTGACTCAGAACACTACTACGCAGTCTGGATACTTTTACGGCAGTCCATCACACAGACTATTGCAGAGATAAGATTTATTATTAGGCTACATAGCTATATACAAGCGAGTACTGACTAGAGCACTAGAGACAGATATTGTACGTATTAGAGCTCAGTTTTCGTGAAAGTGAGATCAAAAGGAAATACCTTGAAGCTGATGCATACTTGTACAAGTACGGGGTAGAGAGGACAGTCATTTGAAGGCGAGTACCAAGGCTAGTTTGGAACAGGACCGGCAAAGAGGCAAAGAGGTGGATGGCTTGGAGAAGAGATGCGAGTGGGCTTGAACATTGTACGCCGTTGAAGGAAGATGGATGTAGGCACTCGCCGGTTGAGCTGTCGATAGTGTGCTTGAGGGGACGAGAAGTGCGAGTGGACTTGGACATTGTACGCCGTTGAAGGAAGGTGAATGTAGGCACTTGCCGGTTGAGCTGTTGATAGCGTGCTTGAGGGGACGAGAAGTGCGAATGGGCTTGTAACATTGTATGCCGTTGAAAAGGAAGGTGAATGTAGGGCCTCGCCGGTTGAGCTGTTGATAGCGTGCTTGAGGGGACGAGAAGGTGCGTCAGAGGGAGGATTGAGAACAAACGGCGGTACCACTTGATCACAGCTGGGTTGGAGCAAGAACGAGGCAGGAGGGGCGGGAGTAGATAAGTACACCCCCAGCTATACTCCTTTGTAAAAGAACGCCGACGAGGGAAGGTTGTGGTACAAGTGAAAGAGCTGAACGACGACGCGTGTACCTATTTGAATTCGGAGTTTCAAAAAAAACTTGAACCAAACTCACGTGGACGCGGTAGCTCAAAAACCGTAAACGATGAAGTTCCTCCAAAGTTCCTCGTCGGGACCTTTGCAAAGAACATTGCTGCCAGCAGCCAGTGTGTACCTGACTATGTGGTTATTGATCACGGAGCGGTACATAATCAATCTGTGACACCGCTATTCTAGCATCCGCATTGTGCTAACTTTGACGTCTTTCAAGTTTACTGGAATTTCTGACTGGTAATGGCCTATCCGAGTTAAAGCACTAGCAAAGCCTGGAACAAATGTACTTGCTTTCAATTTCCTCCAGCATCTTCAGAAAGACTAGGAAAATGGGCATTACATACAACAAGGACCATATGGATCTTACGCGGGCTTACAGGTACAATGCAATCATAATGGGGCTTACCCGACACTCGAAATACTTTCGTCAGGATTGTATGCCCATGTAACAATACGGAAATAATAATGAGAGACTTACACTGGCCTACAATAGATGCAGAATCATTGCCGGAGACTTGTAATCCATTCAGAACCCTTACCTCGACCTACATCTCTGCTCAGATTTTCAAACAACTTGGACAAGCTTGCAAGTAAGTCAGAATAATGTTGATGACATTGTATTCACTCATGAGTGCTTCATTTTATTATGTACTCTGTACAGAGTTGTATGCGGTTACAAGTTTTTTGCATTTTTTGTGATGTATGGGGAGTAATACAAACCTCAGTTGTACACTGCTCCGTCTGCAGCTGCTCATTTCTCTCGCAATGGGTTTATGGGTCATCTTGATGGTCACCACCAGTGCAAGAACTGGCATATCCCTGAGATGGGTGAGTCCGTCCTCCCTTTTCAATAATATTGACATATCATTGACTTCTTTCCAGGTTTGTATTCCGCCTCCCTTCTGCCGCCCTCCATGCTCCTGGATGCAACCGACCTAGAGGTTCCTGTCTCCAAGGTTGAACAGTGGTACGATAACAGCGCACCAACTTTGGCTGCGCTGTTGGAGTGGAATTCGCGTATTGGTATCAAAAGGGACGTCTGGGCACTTGTCTCAACGATGGAAGTTCAATGTACAAGTTGCAGTCTAGTACGCTCGGCTCCCGCTCACCGTCGGCATCTTGTTGGCGGGAAATGTTCCGTCACTTCAATTTCTTGAGTCTGCGCATATGTATACATTGCACAATTCCCATATCTTCCTTGTATAGCTAGTTGCATAAATAATGAGACTCTTGACGCGGAATGGTCTTTATATATTTCATTTCCTGTCCTAGCTTCCGTTATGAGCTGTCATGCGCAACGACTGTTGTTCCCGGTGATCAAAGATGTGATTGGATACTTTATGCACGCAGGCTACTTTCAGTGATTTTTGTAATCCTTTTGTGTTATAACTTGGTTATAACTTTGTCAAATTGTTTCATTTCTGAATCCGAAATAGACAGTACAGAGAGCGAGAACAACCAAACTAAGATGGAACAAGAATGCTACAGGTGATCAAGGACAACAACAAAAGATAGAGGTACAAAGAGAATAAAGAAAAGAATGCGAGTCACTCAATGCTTCCAAGTATGTTTTTTTGTCATGTAGCATTGATAGTAATATAAGAACAGAAAAAGAAGTCCATACGAGTTGACATACACACCCCGAGGAAGGAAGCGTATTTTTCTCACCGGGTGCACAACGAACAACACAATAGAAAACGTATTTTTTCCATTCAATTAATCCGTTTTCTATTATGTTTTTTTGGGCTGAGCAAGAGTTTTCGGACGAAGAATCCGAATTACTCCAGGGTGGTGTGTACACGGGCAAAACACACAGAAAAAATCCGGTCCACCAGGAATAAATTATGTGCTAGTAGTATGTTACATGCCATGAGATAACGGTAAATCCAAAAAGAAACTGGGCGGAGGGAAAAGGAAGGACAGGTAAGGAGGGGGCGGGTAAAGGAACAAGTAAAGGAAGGAAAGGTGTCACAGGGGCAGGTAAAAAGGGGTAGAGAGAGATACGGGTAGAGAGAGATACAAATAACTAGACTGAAAGAAGCCATTGATACAGAGTAGTGTCATATGAACGGAGCGACAAATGAAGTGGAGGGGATGATAGTACATATGGATGAGCTGACGATGGGAGTAGATAACCTAAACCACGACTATCCTTAGCTCGGGGCAACCAAACTATTGCCGAAAAAATCGGCGTATCCGACGGATCAACCTGACGCCAACACCCTCATCCATATCACAAACCACTGCACCTTTATCCACTGCATCCATCTCCACGTCCATATCTTCATCTTCCATACGGATGGACACTGGTTGAACGACAGCGGTATCTTCATTTTGTATATGGTTACCGTCGATTGCTTGTACGAGAGTGGGAAGGTGAACCGCGTGAACTGCGTGAACTGGCTGAGGCGGAACGGGAAGACTGAACTGAGGCAGCTCCGGCAGATCAGATTCGGACACAGAAACAGGCGGAGTGGGAATACCTCGAAGCCAGGGCTTAAGACCACAAGAACGAATTCTAAGCTTGTTGATAGCCCAGTGAGGATCAGCCTTGTTTCGTTCATTGATAATGGCTACGACATTGTCGTTAAACCATGCCTTTTGATTGTACAGAAACGTCGCGTAATAAAGCCAATTCTCCAGGTTGGCGAGATGACTGTCGTAATTTCCGTTGACGACGAGATCTTTATTGACGACTTTGAAAAGTTGGGCGAGGTTTTTGATCGGCCTGACTTCAAATGATAGGTAATTGGGCGCGGCCTAATAAAGAGTCAGGAGGGAATAAGGAATAAGGGCGACAAAATAAGGTACTTCGACTATCTTGGCTTTCGCACTGTAAAAGACACAGCCTTGAGGGGCTGCGGCGGTACCATACGAGGGGAAGGGGAGATCGAGAAGTGTATTGACGGATGCTGCTATCATTAAATCTTGTGTGAGCTGATATATAGCATGAGTGAGATGTCCATTCTTCTGTTTGAACTCTTGTACGAAGGGGATAAGCCGGATTATGAGAGTTCGAGGTTTGGGCTCAACAGCCGGTGTTTTTGAGCTGTAGAAATTGATCGACTCGACTAGCCGTTTTGCCTCGTTATATTGATCGGCTGTCATGTCGGCGCAGTCTATTTCCAACTCGTATGTTTGGAGGTGGTCGGGTTCCATGTATGCAGTGGGGTCTAGAGAACTTAACTTGAGAGCGTTTCTTTCTCTTCTCGGGATCACAGTTTTGACGCGAGGTGACGATTGACTGTGCGGGACGTTAGACTGGCTATAGAATACCTTTCGTTAGTGTCATCCAAAAGGAAAGGGCAAAAAAGACTCACATATCATAACTTCTCCATACCGCATCAGCCATCGTTCTAAATGAGGTGCTAACTTGTTCCTCATTAAGTGAATACCACTCAGTTCTGGCGATCTCGCTATATTTCCCGAGCATCTGCGCCATCATCATAATGGGCATACCATCGTTCACATCTTCCGCATTTCCCGAGTCTAGAGCGAGTACTTTCCGAGCTTCAGAATACATTCGGAAGTACGAGATTGCAACAGCCGCACGGTGCTGGCGGATTCCATCTGATGATGGAAAGTATCGCAGCACCGAAGGTCCGAAACGAGCTAGAGCGAGGTCTGAATCGACGTCAGGATTTGCGCTCTGAACCTCAAGCCGTACATGGTGGGGCAGTTCATCGAATAGCGCCGAAATGAGAGGTTTGACCTCCTCGTCGAGGTACTTAAACGGGAGTCAGCTTCACCTTAGGATGAAGAGAAAGGGGGAACGCACCACTTTGACGACTCCGAGACATCGGGTAAATTGGATTGCTTGGGGATCTTGGCTTACGGGAGCCTGCGGAGCCTCCTCCTCCGGATCATTACAGGGTATCCTCGAGAGGTAGTCTAGATATGAGTCGGTGTGTGTGACAAGTCTACATCCCAATTAGTCACTTGCTAATACCTGAGGATCCAACCACCTACTTTGACAGTGGCCTTTCGGAAGATGACGACTCCGCAGACGACTCCGCAGACCATGCTGTAGACGAGCCTCTTCGGGACCTGAATAGACCCTTTTGTGAGGCCGAATCTGAAGGTGCTAGGGAAAGGGAAGAAGAATTCGACACTGGGGTTCTCGGGGTTGGAGGACTTGACACTGAGGTTGGAGGACTTGATAGAGTTGCACCAACATTATAGCCTTCCTCAAACTCAAAGTCTTCCTCTTCCTCAGTGGGGCCCACCGTGCTGGTTGAAGAGTCGGAGGGGACGGCTGTGCTGGCTGAAGACATAGAGGGGACAGCCGTGCTGGCTGAAGACATGGAGGGGATGGCCGTGCTGGCTGAAGACATGGAGGACATGCTGGGTTCTTCGTCATAGACGTGGTCTCCCTCTTCCATGATTGTGGTAAAGGGTCTAGGGACGGCCGTGCTGACTGAAGAGGATGCATATGACATGCGTTGTTTTTTGGCCAATCTGGCCGGTGAGCGGATGTTGGACTGAAGGGAACGTTTGAAATAAAAACAATAAAAACAAGATCAATAAAAACAAGGAGCTAAGTACCATGTGGAGCGGAAGTTAACCGTCTCACGCCAAGGGTATGACAGCGGGCGCGATCGGTAGCACTAGACTTCAGCCCTGCTGCAATACCGGAAAGGCAGACCAAGGGCAAGTCAAGGGAGGTAGGCTGGCTGTACGCAAGTCTACGGTCGGAGTTGCCAGTTACATAAGGCTGATGCTCTTCTGCGCGCTAGGCTTTGACGTATTGCTTTCTCAATCTCTTACGACTGAGTTGTTCTCAGCGAAAGCATCCCGTAGGATGACGTCCATGGAAAATGCCTATTAAACGTCCTTTGGGCTTTTATTAGTGAGTTAATGTTCTTCCCCTCGCTCTTTCTCAGCATGCGCTTCGACGTGGGCGCTTCTTCCTTGTGCAAGGACGCAAGTGCGCTAACCCTAACCCGACCCGTGGCTTGAGAGCTGTACAGCCGCTGACAAAGCAGCCCAGCTTTCCCCAGCCCCACGGCTTCTTTTCTTCGACAGCTACGCCCCGCCCCGCACAGCTCCCTCGACAGCCAACAGGCTCCCTCGACAGCTCTCCAAGTTTTCCTCTGGCCGCCCTACTCCCTTTGACCTGAATTACTTCGGTCAACGCAGTTGTACTTTTGAGTCAACTGTGAATTTTGCCCAAGTCACTTTTGAGTGCTTGTGCATAACGAGGCAGCCGTTCTCTTCAGCCGTTCTCAAGTCTTCTCACCAGTACACCCCTTCCTCGTGAGTATCATCATCATCTTGTTTCCGGAATCCATCTTTTACACTACTAACACCCTGCTTCTCTCTGCCTGCGACGCGTCAAACTCGATGACTGTGTCGCAGGTTTGTTTTTCCAAAGCCATTCACAAGTAAACAGCTATGAACAGGGACAGTCACAATCACACTGATTCGGTATGTACTCATTTACTTTTTTTGTAGCCGGTTACTTACTAGGTACATATCTTTCTGCTGTATAGCCGACCGCGGAAGAACTGGACACTAACCACCAACTGCTCCTTCACCGGCCTCTTCAAAGTGCGTATACGTGCCATGTTACGTCACCATTACTGACATCATTTTTTGCAGAGAAAGGTCGTTCTCCTACAGCCTACGACGCCTCTCTTGCCGCTGTGTTACCAGGTGGAAGTTTGTTCTTGACGACCCCGTATCAAGACCTTCCTGT